>JBBPDE010000134.1:6440681-6467831 GCA_037974605.1 Nannopetersius ansorgii
AACGGAGCGGGGTCACGTGACTCCACACGCGGTAGTGTTTTTAAAGGGAAAGTAATCGGAATAATCGACCTGGAAAATTTTGATCGATTATAGGTTCTGAATGTCTATTTTGATTAATCGATTACTTTTCGATTAATCGCCCATCCCTACTAACATCACACTCACACCTAGGTGCAACTGGACATTTCCAATTCTCCTGACATGCGAGTCTTTAGACTGTGGGAAGAAACCTGAAAGCCAGGCAGAATCTGAGAGCTAAGGGAAAACTCACAAAATCCACACAGAAAGGACTTTGGCCACCTTGGATAGGAATTGCACTTTGGACTTTCAACCACTGTGCAACCCCGATACTTGCTTTGCATGTAAAAAGAACTACAATCTCCTCCTTCATACAATCACTAAGCCAGTAGTAGTCCATAAACTTACAAGAGTTTAGGCTACAGCAAAACAGGCAGCACAGGACTCAGTAGGGTGAAATGGCAGGACGGCAATATTTGCTGAAAGCTATGGTCCCCCTTTTCCTTTTCCACTTCAGAAACTGTTAGACAACACTGTAATCGCCGGGGTCTGTTAGCGCTACAGTAACCGATGGTCCTTTTCACCTCTTTCCCTCCCTTCTCAACAGCCCTACTTTTCAGCATTAACAATAAGCCTGATGGAATTGGAAGTACATAAAAGGAGTTTAAACCCATCACTGGTTGCGGATAAAGACATCCTTTCAGCGCTCGAGAAGTGAGGGATACTCACAAAAGGCAAAAAAAAAAAAGAAGGGAAGGGAAAAAAGGCACCCATCACCACATTCCTCTCTTGATCAGCCTGGCACAAGGGGCCGTAGCCGGTCAGAAGAGTAGTGCCGCTGGGCTTGCTGGCAGCCTTTCAGCGGTCAAACACATCCTCGATCTGCCTCTGAAGAGTGCCTTCTGATGCGTTCCTCACTCAGGAGAGGAGAAAGTCGTTTCATTGCAAGCACAGAAGGAATAAGGAGGCCCAAAGCAGGTCCTGCGCTGCATGTTGCTACAGAGGGCCATTGTGTTAGGGGACTGAAGCCGTCCACGGGAAGATTAAGATTTAAGAGGGAGGAAGGAAGATTTTAGAGGGGCAAGGTCTGGAAAGACGGCTGGTGAAAACAGGAGCTCTGGCAGAGAACAAACTCTTTCCTCCTGGCACTGCTGCGACATCCTTTGTCCGCAATGCTTTTGGAAGGACTCGCGCCATTGGACGGGATTATAAAGGCAGGGAGCGAGTCATTCTCCGTCTACAAACACATTCCACTCGGAGAGTCACTGGACCAGTGAAGCTCAGAGCCTTCATTTCAGGAAAATGGAGGCGAGCAAGAAATGCCTTGTTGAACAAATCCAGGCACGCTTTTCCTTATTAGATGGTACCAAAAAAAAGAAAGTGCCTTGCCTCTTAATTCATCATTATTTATAGACTTGTTAAACACGCAAAAGAACCAGCATCAGTAATTGGAGAGGAACAACGTTTAATACATTGCAGAAAACAGTGTTAACACGTAAATTGTTAATCAGGCTTGTGCAGAAAAAAGACCTCCATCCGTTTTGGTAACGCTCAAGCCTATGAATGCATGGCCTTCAAAATATATAAATAATATGTTCCCCACACACAAATCCCTCTGCTTCTTCAGCAACATCTCTCTAAATGTTAAAATATTCTGCATTCATGACTGAACCCTCATTTGAATGATGAAACTTTGTGGTGCAGTCATACTAAGAAGCACAGTAGAAAAAATGTCAGGTATATTTTTTCTTTAGCAAGTAAAAACTTTAAAAAATTTAGGCTAAGGTTCAGGTCACTATTCGTTTAAACATGTTTGGGCCTGGACATGTTAGATGTATGATCAATTTTGTACATTACATGTGGGTAAAGAAGAACTGATCTTTGTGTGACTAAAGCCTGACCCAAAGGCCAATATATAACTTCAAGTACAACCACCAAAGACAAGCAGACATATATTTTGCAATAAAATATGCAGTTTACTTTCAAATCATGTTCTTCAGTGAGAGACCCACAGCCCCTCCTCCCATGTCTCTGTATTTTACATTACTTTAATTAATGAAATTGCTTAAAAAATGCTGAAGAGGTGAAAATGCTGATAAAACTGGGCAGGGACCCACTTAGCACTTAGGACATTATGGTGACCTGAAACCAATTATTAGAAGTTACTTTTATCAGTGCTGCATCATGGCAGACTTTATTAAAAATACTGTGTTCGAAGAAAAAAAAAGTAATAGCTTTGCGGAAATGCCAGATAAAGTGACAATCAGGTTTCTTTGAAGAGACATACTTATTTCCAAGTGTTCAGATTGCTGACACTTACATCTGGAAGAAATTGGACAAGCATCATAAAAATGCAGACAACGGCACCTCTCCTCCTGAGTACTGGCCAATACCAAAATTTTGTCCTTAACCCTAAATCATCATCACACGATCAAACAATGAAAACCAGTTTGTGTTAATGTTCAGTTTGCCAGACATTATGCTAAGCTCTGTTTAGTGTTCCTAGTGTTACATAGAACCAAAGTTATTGTAATTTCAAAAACTCATAATACCTGGAACTAAGGTTTAAAAAAATGCCTATAAAAACACAAATTTCTTCAAGTTTCTTTAAGTTTTAAGCTTCTTTAAGCTTTGAAACAAACTGAGAAAAACACAAAATCTTTGAACCCAGGAGAACTTTCAGGATAGTGGGAGGGGGAGGGAGGGAGTCCGGAGAGCTGCCGAGTGGCGGCACGCAGAGCGAAAGAGCAGCTAACAGCGACCGTGTATGATAACAAACACGGGTTTTGGACTGTTTAATACCGCTTATATTTATTGAAATCAGACTTTATCTAAAGCACTTTGAGTTCTGAGGGCCATTTAAGAAATTACTTTAAAATGGGTCATTTCTCAAATCACTTATGTAGATCACTTATGATCTACACTGTCATGACCAAACTACTCAAAATGACACCTAGGAAGAAATACAGCTAAAAGTAGAACTTCATGACATCATGCTATAATCTGATGATGCCTAAAGATAATTAGCTCATGTTGGCGAGCACAAGACACCAATTCTTTGGTTCAAGAAGACAATGGCAGTAGCCTGTGACTGGTTGCAAGTCCATAATCTAGAACAAAACCACAACTGATACCTCGCAGAAGAATTCAGAGGGACTAAACTGCAGCAGTCATTCTCGCCCTCTTTTATTAATGATGTTTATCTCTTCTGAAAAAAGTGGAGTGTGGAGAACAGCATAGCCTAATTCTTTCATAAGATGCCGCATTCTAGAGAGGTCAAGATTCATCAGCAGTGACGTAGCCTACTTAATTGAGTGCCATGCTGTCAACCACATTTCCTCCCTCGTCTCTGTTTTGATTCATGGCACACTAGTAAACCACAAGCGACAATGTTAAATACAGAACTCCTGAACATAAAAAGAGGTCTTTACCGATGAGCCTGATATTATGGGAACTGTTGCTTTTCTTCCTATCTGACCTTCTCCTCCCGAGAATGGTCTACACCCTTAGTTAGGTCAGGAGTTGTCACCACACTCCTAATTTGGCAAGCGCAAAGCCGAGTGTCTCTCACGCTGGAGCGAAGCACGGCAGTGATTAATGACTTTGTGGCAGGGCTGTTAACGATGCCGCGAATGTGCAAATGTCCTGCCCCGGATGTTCGCCACCCCGGAACACCAGTGGCCAATAAGAGGCCTTGCTTTTGCCTGAGCCCTGGTCAGCTCACGGTTGCCCTTCTGTACTTCACACCCACCCCCTGCAGACGCCACTGATCCTTCTATTAATGGAAACGACGAGCACATGAACACAAGAGGATATAGGGTGGCTAAAACGGTCACATTCTTGACTGGACAGTCTCAAAGATTTTGGGGTCAAAGACCTTGTAATGCTTAAAGTAGCAATATCAATACGTTTAGGGTGTTCATCTTAGCCCACCTGGTAAAATCTGACCCGAGTAGTTTTAGTGCGCAAGCATGTCCACAGTAGCTATAACAAAACGTATCAGCACGCGTGACAGTTGTGTACTACAGCAGTTAACACTATAGTTATCACTATACATGCTGCCCTTACTGTTGGATAGAGTCTGAAATTGCTGAACTATTTGCCAAAAAAGTGGTCATTAAGGTGTCAAATGCATTCCAGTATCACAACTCATTACACAAGATTGCAGTACGTGAGAAAAATATTAGACAACAGAAGTATAAAAAGTATTGCTTTTTACATATTAATGAATGCAAGCACAACATTACTAAAGGAGCGGACCAAGTTAAACTGGAAAGTTGGGACATATGGCAGTGTGTTTCATGTTCTGGAGCCTGACAAAGCAAATCTTGAACATGTGCGGTCCCATATTTCAGTACTGGGGAGATAAAACAGGAAGCAGAAGACTATTCGACTACCTTTTACACAACGCCTGTGATGAAATAACAGAAAGAAACAACAAACAGGACAGACCTCTGCAGAGAGGAGTCAGCGTGGGCCGGAAAAAAAAAATCACACCCAGTCCCTTTTTAAATTGGAAGTGCCTTTGCAAACATGCAGGTCCACACATGCCTGTAGAGCAAACATGAACCAGGGGACCTGGAGGTAATGGTGATACTTGAGTAAGGGGTGTGGTGGCTACCTCGACCCTGTGAGCATACCAGCCACAATGGGAAGCTTTTACTCTCCCATGCTATATTACGCAGACTCCCAAGATCTTGTGTTACAAAGCCCACCCGTGGGCTGAAGCAAATATTGAAAAGCTAACCCCCCGAATAGATTATGTTGCAGCTGCACGAACCCACACGTTCCTCCATGGCATTCGTAATCACCAAGCTTGTTAGAAGCAACAACAAAAAAGAGGGACAATTATGAAGTAAATAAATGAAATACAATAGCTAGCCTACAAACAGGGATTACGTTTACCTTGCACTGGAGTAGAGACCTTGTCATAAACATTTATAATTACAAAGGGGCCGCATTAGCACTTGAAGCCCCATTTCGAATTCAAGGCAAAGCTGAACAAACCATGGGGAAACGATCCTGGGAACGGTATTTCTTCCCAAACACCGCAGAACACGTGTCCACTTAGATTAGAGTTCTGTAAACTCAGTCGTCAGCTCTTTTCTGAAGAAGAGTTACAGCTCATATGGGGCTTGACTGTGTTCTTCTTCCGAGCCTCCTCAGATCTCTGTAATTATATCACTGCAACACTGAGAGAGGGGTGGGGTGGTGTGGTGGTGCTGGTGGGGGGTATTAATACAGAGACGAGGAAAAAAAATGCAATTATTGTTAAACCCCATGGAATCTGTAGGAATCAGGAATAATTACATTTGACTAAAATTAGAAAACTTTACATTTTCATCCAGACCTGACTCTCCGGGGTGCGTATTAGAGGGGATGCTGTTACGGAGTCCGACATCTCGGCCAGATTAGGACGCTGGAAATGATTAAGGAAAACGAGCTGGAATCGGGGATGAGGTCTGAGTGGACGAACATGAACAGCTACATCCAGGCAGTAGGCTGTGCTTAGTAGATTTAAAAGCTAAACTGCTTTGCCAGTCGTCCAAATGCTTCTTGAAATAACTAAACGACTGCCCCGGGGGATATGGAGATCCTGGCGGTCATCTTATAAGGAGTAATATTCCTAAACCTTCTTGAAAAACGATGGTTGAGAGAAAAAAAACTGCCATGGCAAAAATCTCATGAAGTGGATGGAAAACAAAACAACAAAAAAATAGACCTGTCTCCTCAAATTCCCTTTCTTGTCAAAATAAATCACATTTACCTCCAAGCACATCTCGGCCAACTATGAACAAGATGCCGCCGTGGCCTTTTTAATTATATCTGATGAGCTGCAGATCTCCAGAAATAGCCCGTTATAAAAACAAATAATTAGCACATGTAAGAGTAATGAGAGTAATGGTAATTCTGTCGGAGTACCCTTTTAAAATGAGAAGAGCTGGGTGACAGATTGCTAATACTAAGGTACCAATTTTGGCATCAAATAATAGTGATTTTTTAGAGTTAGGGGCATTAAGGGACAAAAGAATAAACAATGCATGCCAGTTGGATGCTTCACACAAAACAGACCGAAGTAAATGAAACCTGCACAGGTTTCTGCAAGCGAGGAAACTGCTTATTTAATGATATACTATATATGGTTCCCCAGTGGTGACATTTTAAGAGAAACACCACAATTCAATCACAAACAGCGATGCCAAGTTTGGAAAACATTCTTTTAGTGCAACATATGGAAGTAATCGTTTCAATACAAAAATCATTATAAAAATCCTCTTTTATTAAATGTCTTTTGTGGAAACCATTGTATATAAGGACCATCTATATCAGCTACATTATAACTGAATTACTGTTGAGTAATCATACAAGCAATGTTTCACATTTTACTTCACATACATTCATTCCGAAATGACAAAAACACATCCATGGGATTTCTTCTGTGATGTGTGGGTGGGGCTTATTCTGTGGACACACCCACAATTAAATGGCTAGAGTTTATAAATATTTCAGGTTATGATTTCTAGGGTTATTTTGTAATGAAGCAGGTGCTCAGAAGAGTTGCTCAGAAGAGTTTATTTATCTGATCGGTCAGTACATTGTCAGAGAGCTCTGTAGAAACAAGATATTTCTAACAAAAATAAATAAATAAACCCAAATACACTAAAATAGGCCAGTAAATTAACATATACAAAAAGTCATATACAGTACAGCAGAGTAAAAGCAAAGGCTACTCCCTTCTGCATGTTTTGTCAGGAGTTACATGATGTTCGGTGAAGACCACCATCAGCTCCTCCGTTTTGGCAGACAGACAGGTGGAGGCAGTGACAGCTGGCACACCAGGGCTGCTAACATATCATCAGAGCCACAGACACACCCCAACTGCTGCCTAATGCAGCCCACCCTGGCTGCCGTAAGCCATGACAAACAACCTTCACGTCAGGGTAATCTCGCCCTTTTAGTTTGAGGGAGGAAAAAAACCCCTGCTAACCTACAAGCATGGCTTACGTGCGAGTTATTCAGCACAGCCTGCGGTGCTTCTGGGAACTGTCCAGCCTAAGAAATAGGTCCAGAGACATGTGTTCCATGTAGATAGATAGGTTGCTAGATGAACCAGCCGTGATATATGCCCTGTATCGCCGTGTCTCCAGACTGGTGTCGCTGAAGTCTCATCTCACTTCCTTATCATCGATGGCTCTATAAATAACCTGGCCTGCCCCCCCATTGCACCCCCTCCAAACCACAGCTCTTTCCGAGCCACGTATCTAGACGAAAATAGTCCCAGCAAGGTCAGAGCCAAAAAAAAATAAAAAGCACCAGACAGCAGATGACACCTTATCTAGACAATAATGTAAAAAATCTGCAAAAATGAATGATCCAAAAAGAGATACATTGCAGAAGAGATACTAATATAGTGTGTGTGTGTGTGTGTGTGTGTGTGTGTGTGTGTGTGTGTGTTTCGGGGGGTTTGTTGGAAGCCGTGCCTCCATTCAAGGACAAAGAATGACTCCAGCTCTAATATCCAGGACAAACACATCCTCAATCACACCCTGAAATTATCAGCCAGGAAAATCTCCCTCAGACTAGAGGCTCCCTGTTTTAATCGTAAGATGGACTCCCTAGCACACAAGCACACACACACACACACACAGGCTGGATCTGTACCAAGTGGCTGCAGAGAGAGTGAATCCCTGATCCTGTGAATGAGCAGTTGAGCTCAAACAGAGACGATGCCAGCGTGTTAAAGGCAGGAGTGACTAAACGATTCAGTATAATACAGCGTCACAATTCAACATTTTTCCTGCATTATATATTACTATATTCTGTACATAACTAGTCCGGCTCTCAATATTCAATATTTTATACAGCGGGTTGCAATAAAATTATATTGATATATATATATATATATATTCAAGCTCACTGTATAAAAACACCAGTCACAGAATTAAGAATGCATTATACAAACTCCCAATTAAACACAAGTCATACAAAGAAAGTCGTGTTAACCAGAATTCTTTTAAACCAAGTAATTGAGTTTAAGAATGACAGCCCTCAAAGCAACATTACATGTAGTGAAATTGGGTGTGTGGTCAATATTCAGTTCTTCAGCCAGGATTCTTTTTTCAGCTGGGCAAATGATCTAACTTCAGTCCACTTCCTCCAACATGCTGCGTGCATGCGTGCTGTGTGTATATGTGGTGTAAAAAGGGGGTGGAGAAAGGACACGATGCTACGGCACAGTGAGAGTGGGGCAGCAAGACAGCACTTCAAAGAAGATCAATGTTTGCTCAGAACAAACCGCAATACAGTGTTGTGGAAGGAAGCAAATCTGTTTTCACTCTCTGTGTGTTCCGCACACAAGTATCAAAGCCGCGATGCTCTGGGTGCAGGACCGACGCTACGCTTCAAAAGGAAAAGGTGGACTCCATGTGCCGAGTGCTGCGTGACGCGAACCCCTCCCAACGCCCCTCCGAACCATCCTCGCTGAGAACCAGATGGCTCCACGGAGGTCAAAATTACAAAGCGCAAGTTAACTAGCTAAAAATAAACACATCTGTTGGGCCCATCCTGGAACGAAGACCTGAGTCAATAAACCGTTCAAACATGCACAGTAGACATCAACAAACTCGTTACGTGCTGTAAACTTAGGCAACACTGTGTGAGGTGTTGAGTTTAGACAAGAACGCCACCTGTTTGGAGGGTTTGGAGGGGGGGGGGGTGTCAGTGGTTTATCACAGAGATGATTAAAATACACCCTCAGGATACCAGGAGAAGTTATTACAGTACTGTAGACATTAAGTCACCAACTCAGGCTATGCTAAGAAGGAAAACAAAAAGTCTCTCTCATTAAAGACAACACTGAAAGAAAAAAGCCCCACCCAGATACTAAAGGCAGGCAAATTTGAAAGCCGAGACATGAAGTTATGCATTGTGGCCATTCAGGAAGAAAATTCCAATCCCTTTTGTGGAAGCCAACTCCAGGTGATTCCAAAGCAGAAATACTTCTGCAGCTCCAAGTGTATAGCAGTTGGCTCAAACCACAGGTTTCCACTCCAGACTTGAAAAGAGTGGCAAATTACAGAGCTCCAACCTAGCAAATAGCTGACAAATTGTGGCTTACAATGGGACAGTGATGTGGATCCACATTTGCTGGTATAAGTATGCATCACTGATAAGACTGCATGTTGTTTGCCATCATACATCATTCACCAGCCAGACTATGGACACACACGGCTGAATCTCAATGAAAGCTCTTTGCAATACCAAGAACCAAGTCATAATTTTGCATTACAAAGCTCCAATCTCACCACACATTCTGGGCAGTTCTGTTCACATTCTACAAATCACGAATCAAGTAGGATGAAGCTGATGGTCCTTATGGTTAATTTAACAAAGCAAGAAAGTGACTTTTGCAAGGCTAGTCTGCAAAACTGCCTCTTGACCGACCACCTGAGCTGTGCAGTTTTTCCAAGCCAAACCAATGCTATTCACATTCAGGAATGATGATGAATCAAAGCAGGATAAGGCTATTGGTCCTTCTTTTGGTTCATTTAACAAATTATAGAAACTGAATTTTGCCATTCTGCAAAATTGTCTGAACTCTACATCATGTGGGATGACTTTGTCTGTTATAAAAATCTAAAACTGTGAAACTGCCTCCAAAGTTTGAAGATTGACTTGTAAAAAAGGACTTAAGCTAGAAGCTAATCTGCTCTTACCGTCAGCCTCGCTTGAGCCCTGGAGAAGAGATTTCCAGGCCGATCTTGAAGATTTGTCAGAAGAGGCAAATCAGGGAGAAAATCGGGCGAGAAATCCTGCAGCGTGCGCCCAGCTTAGCGCCCTCAACCAAAGCAACGGGCTCTTTTCTTTGTCAAACAGACATGAGCATCTAAGCTCTAGCCTGCCTTGCCCTTATGACAAACCGCAGTGTGTTTCTCAAATGCGCCACACTGTTCGAGGTGAAGCCTTCGCCTGCTCTTCACCCACGCCGGGGCAAAATGAAACTTGCTGGTCTGTGTATGAGTCAGACACTGGTCTACATTGTAGTCAGTCTGCGAATGAGTAAGAATGAAAAAAAATGCAACTTTCAAACATTAGGGCCCTTTATAATAATAGTCAGTGCATCTCATCATATCTTCTTGGCCAAAATATTTAAAGGTTCTTAAACAAAGGCTGATTATTTTTATGGCCTTAATTCTGCCATTATGTATACAGTATGTCCAGTCTGATCTTTCTTATCTGGTATATTTTGAAAACAACTGTGAAAAGTGCCCACATTGTATGAAATGTCATGCATCCAATCGCCCCCATAAATGAAAGTGACCAGTTGGTTTGGGTGGCCTAATGATCGTCTGTACCAAAACCAACATCCTCCCTAAAAAACTCACTGTGCTGATGCAAAGCCAGTGGTCGGCGTGAAAAACAGCCGTTGATGTTTAACTGAGAGAAGTAACACAGACATGCTCTCTGGTTTCCTCGTCTCCATCGCAGCTGTATTTACTGGGTCAGTGCTCTCAGAGCTGAGGGCCAGGTGGAAGATTTCATTGTTTGCTGGCGTCAAACACATAACCTGGTCTACCAGCACCCGCTCTATCTTTCTCCAAAGCACTTGGTCTGTCTTTCTCTCTCTCTCTCCACTTCCTTTATTTACACCTCTCTTCTCTACCATTCAACCTCTCTCCCTTTCTTTCTCTTTCTCCATCTACTTCTATAACATGGCTTATCCGGGTCTGTAACTCTCACTCTACCTCCCTCTTTCCCTATCTCCCTTACTTCCTCTCTCCACCTCTATAACATGGCTTATCTGTAGCCAGCATCGTGTCTCTGCCGGGCTGTGTGAATGGCTGGTGCGCTCTCCAGCCGGAAAGATTTCGATGTCAAGGTTGTTTAACATTTTGAGGGCTGCCGGGGTAGATGAGCCCTATCTAATGATTACCTCTTCTAGGCTAATAACGCCACTCGCTTCTCCCCGTCTCCCAGAGCACAGTGAGCTGCATCCGCCTGGAAACAATACAAGTTCTTCGACTTTATGAGCACTCCCAGTCCCCACTTTCATTCCTAATTAGTCCGGGAAGCCTAAGGCTGAAGTGAGCATGAGCAAGCATTTGTCTACCGAGGTACAGTGGTGAAAGGTCAAGAAAACGGGTGCCACTGTATAATAAGACTACACTTATAAGGGGTTTATCAATGATTTACAGTCACATTGTTAATTAGACAGTTACTTATAAACAAGTTATAACTGTTGTCATACATTGATGCAGGCTCACTATTAGGCCTGATTATAAGATCTGATGTTAGCATGTTAACAAAAGCCTGATAAAGTTAACAAAGACCTGAAAAAGCTCAGCAACTAGCAAGATCTGAGTGAGCCTGCATCAATGTATGCCAACTGTGATAACATGTTTATACCTGCTTATTAGAAAATGTCCCGCATGTCCCACTAGACTGAAAGAAATGAAGGTTTACCACATTTCTCAGGAAAATTTACAAGAAGTCAGTGTCTTATTATGCACAGCAAACCACACTTGACTACTGAAGAGGCAGATTCCTTAGAGTACACTGCATTTACTTGAGATAGGCATTATGATTGCTAGCCCCTCTGTTGAGTTAGAAAGGGCTTGGTTGTAAAAGCCTTTATCAGCACTCAGAATAATTCCTTAAATAAGATTCTACATGTTGCCGCGTGAGCATTTGTCTGTGGGGAATATCTCTGCAGAGCACAGGCATTCTTAAAATTGAACCGAGGGCTTTCAGATTTGCCGGGAGTGGCCGATTCACAGGCTAGCTACATGCCCTGAATTTCAAACCCACGTCTTGTTCACTTCTCAATCTGAATTGCTGAGCTTAATTGCCAATAAAACAGCTCACCGGGAGATCAAGGCCTGCACAGAATACATCAAAGTCATAAAACTTCTAAACTCGCATTTCGCAGCACCACTTCAAAAGCAGGATTTCGACATTAAAGCTATTCATTCATTTTTTTCCCCAGGTAATCTCCTATGAAACAAAAGACAATGTCTTACGAGGTGCTGAGCTACATTTGGGTTTAAAACGACATATCCCGAAATCAAACAGAGATCAGTGTCAAGGACACAGCTCAAAGGATATCGGGGAACAATCGGGTCAAGGAGTTTGCAGAGGAACAACAGTCTAGACCGTTATTTTCTTTATCTGGAAAGATAAGAACGCCTTTCGAATCTGTTTAGCGGGCTTAGTGTCTTCCTTTCTTTTCTTTTTTTTTTTTTAAAGATATGACCGACCAAGCTGCGGTCTGGTCTTCAGAAAAACTGATGATTAACAGGGTAGTGGCCTAATCTTGTACTTTAGACGAGATCCACATATACTTGTGTAAACCCCTGATTTGCGTTTAAATGTAGTAAAAAAAATCCCCAAAAAACGGGAGCCTAATCTTTTAGGTTAATGGGTTATCAATTAACCCGAGCACTTTGCAAATGATTCCTGCCGAGGTGATTTCAAAAGGAAGCCCATATGAAACCACATTCCATTCGTATGACTACTTCTTTTGTGAAAGAACAGGTGGGTATGAATAGGCAGAGCTCCGAGTCCAAATGACATTTTCCTCAATGACCACCCTCACTTTCCCCTGCTGTTCTCTAGCCTAATCTGTTAAGTAATTGCAGGTGGTCCCTTTCTTTCACTCGCTGAGTTTGGGGGGAGGGGTGGGAGGGGTTGAGCAGCGGCAGTGCTGGCTTTTGGGGTTTAGTGGTTCACTGAGCTCAGCATAGGCATCTCAACAATTACCCTTCTCTAGCGCACTCCAAATACATCACAACAGACACTCTCTCACTTCAGGAAAACCTAGGCAATTTGCAGAAAGGTCAAAGAGTACCTCAACCTGCCAGGACTGTGAGGTGGGGTAAAAAGAAGAAAGAGGGGAACTCCTCCCCCATTCATGGACTGCTGAACACAAACCAGTTCCGACAAACATTAATTGGGAGTGTCAACAGTGGTGATCTCAAATCACAGTAGTCTAACCGAAGACAGACCATTACGAGCAAACAGCCATACCTAGAGATGAAGCACTGCCGAGGCTGCATTAGGTCTACTTATTATACAGTCCAGCCAGCGAGACTAACAGTCTATAATATCTAGTCAACATATTGAACAGCAGTGGACCTACTAATCACTAAACTACTTTGACCTCCAGTTCTACTGATATTCAGGCCATTTCTGTTGACGCTATAGAAATAAACATTCAGGGAAGGGGGAGAAAAATTCAGTGGGTGAGACTGAGGCGATCCTTCTAACACTTCGCTTGGTATTCTAGCTACTGAAAGGCAGTTTTATCATAGTATTGTGGGAATGCTTCACGGAGGCGAAACTGCAAGGTCATATGTCTACTCACAGCTGTTTTTTTCTTTCAAAATGTCAAAGCTCAGGTTTGGACAAAGCCAAACAGCTCCTTCCGCATCATAAAATCTTAGGGTGGGAGTTTGTAGGTTTTTCTTCCCAGATCCAAGGCCAACAGTACAGCTGTTGTTGCCAGTAATGGTTCGGTTTAGCCAATTACAGCGCTAATTTTTGCCCATTACAGGCCTGCACATAAAAACCACTAAGCAGAGTGGATAATTCTGAACAATTAGGATTGGATTTCTCTAACAGGGGGCAGTTGAACCAGTTCATGGCAGAACAAACAGGTCTAGTTTAAACGATGACGCCACGTTGGTGCTGAACAAGCGATTCAGCAAGCAAGCATGTGGTGATGGTGGTGGTTTAAAACTATTTTTTTTAAAGACAAGAGTCACATAAACTGCCTGATACCATCATATGTGAACATCTTCTATATCACTGGTTTTAAAGCTCTCAAATGGTCTAAATTTCTGTTCCGACTGAAAACATAATTACAAACAGAAGTCAAGAATTTGCTACAAACACTGATTTCTTTAACCAATCAGGCCAGCTTAAGGTACTTTTCCATATGTATACAGGAACCATGCTGTACATGAACCAAATTCTGATGCACGTAAGTTGCAGTATGCTTTGATTTTCCAGTGTATCTCAGTATTTTGACCAATCAGAAAGCCGCGATGCTCAGCTGGGCCCCGTTTTCGGTTCTGCCGTCAAGCAGCAGGGGTACGGCTCAGGTATTATCTGTAATGGAAAAACATTTGTTCACGGCACGGCACGGGTCCTTGCGCCAGTGGAAAAGCGCCAATATTGGCAGATCTTCAACTAATGCATCCTTTTGTCTGCAGTAAGCGCCGTTCTTGGCTTGTCAAAAGCCTGCACACAATGCAGATCTGTTATACGATCATACAGTACATAGGATGCGACGCTCCTGCCCCTCCTCCCTTTCCTTTAAAACAGAACCTCGGGTTATTTACAAGCACTACTACAGAAATCTAGGTTAGGCTGCAATTGAAGTGTGAACTACTGCACAGTGCTGCGCTGCAGCAGACAGTGCCTCAAAAGGCAGGAGTAGCTCACAGGAAAAATAAACAAGAGCTGTGGTAGCGAAGAAAGAGTTTCTTATGCTGCGAGCGCGCAGATACCTCCACGCAGGGCAACTTGTGTTTGCCCGCCCGCACCGTCTAATCTCAAATCCAATCATGACTCCAGCTTACATGTTTGATTATGAAACAAGGAAGCTGTGTAAAGGCGAGGCAGGTATGTGAAAACACACTCCCCGGCTATGGAATTTCACAGGACCTTGCCTCTAGGTCAAAATGGTAATCCCAGTTGAAAGACTTTATTGCTGGAGACTTAGGTGAGGCTGAAGGCTTGCCATCACCAAACCAGCCTATGTGTCACCAGGAGAAAATGAATGGCTCATTTTTTTCCTAGCTATTTTTAAAAAGCAAGTGGGGCAAAGCCTCACAGCTAACATTAGCTCTCTATAAAAAGGGGGTCACAGCTTGACCACAAACACATACATTGCATCAAAGTGTTACCTAGTGCTGTTCAACAAAACAGTAGACTGTAAGGTAAAAAAACAACCAACTCATGAGTTGGTATAACTCATACCAACTCATAAACCATTTAATATTTATCTATTCAATTGTTCATTCCTGGGCTTTCTATATAATGTACCATCATTAGTTTAGAACAAAAGGTCAAGATTCTGGAGAGGTCAACGCCAGAATACATTAAATGCTGCAGAACGTGTCAAAAGCAACAGATTCAGGGATTCCCACACATTGATTTATTTGTGGCCGCTCCATGCAATATCAACATTGACCCTCCCCTAGACGTCAACACCAACTGGCGAGGTTACCACACTGTTTACTGCGGCTAGTCGATATCGATGGATAATGCATAAGATCGCAGAGCACACATGCCTTTTTGTACACCACCTCCCAAACCCACCCCACGTTGTACGCAGCAGCTAGTCAATACTGACTGTTCTGAGTTTGCTACAAAGAAAACACTGCTAAGTTTAGCAACAGCAGTGGGGCCCCATCAATCTACCAATTTTGTGTAAAATAAATAAATAAATACACCCAAGACATACGATTCTTAAAGGACAATATTGCCTGTATGACCTTATAGGATTTATCCCAAAAAGCAAACCACTGATTTGCTTCAAGAAATGCCAACTTGGAATCAGTAAAACATTCAGAAAGCATAAAGAGGAAAATAAGGTACTTGATCCAAAACAAACCACCTCATCAGAAAAACTGTGGCATGGGCAGCGAAACTGGACTTTCCTTCCCTGATGACGTGACTGCTGACAGCAGCAGTAGCAGGACAAATCCTGAAGCATCTTCACCGCTTGGATCCCAAAAAAAAAAAAAATCCAAACAAATACCTCCATAACCAGTGGATGGCACTTCACCTCATAGCAGGAAAAACCCCAAAATAACACGCTGCTATTGCAGCTATGGAGTTTTTCCAAAGCTGGAGCCGAATATTATTAACTGGTGATGTCAGCCCCCTCACCTGAACAAAAATGGGTGTAACTACACACATTTTTCCAGGTTCAGTTCCATTTACAATATTTTCTGTGGTAAATGATGTTGGCATGTACTTGGGCAAAATAGTGATCCAACAAATCTTATAAATAACAACAAAATTAGCATTTACACACCCCTAGCTTCATCAGGACAGCAAGTAAAGAACAAGAGAAGAACAGGGATATTAATAATCAATTTTAAAATGCAAGGTAACATTAGTTTTGTATTAAAATCAGTACACAAAACTAAACTAAAGGCATGGAAACTGAAAATGGCTGCATTACAGGCCTGCTAGAGCTTCATGAAGACAAGACGGGAAAAGCAGCATGCACATAACATTTACTGTAACAATTAGAAACTATATTCTACACGGACTGATGGTTTTATTTTTATTGCTAGTTGCCGTACGCATAACTACGTCTAGAACAATTCCAAAAGGGAGTATGATTCATAAGCACGCGAGAGCCAAGACCGTTGTTCTGAGGACAAAAACAATCAATATTGCTGTTTATCTGCTTCGGTACAATCCACCAAAACAGCCTTGCCAGGCAGCAGCCTCGAGGGCCACGGTAATACCCCACCGTCATAATTATACCAAGGACACCGGTGGCAAATTAGACATACTCACTATCTGTAACAGCTCGTTGGGAGGTATGAGAACGAGGCCACGCCAAGGAACGCAGCGTTCGTTGGGCACTTTAAGGCAACTAAGAAAGCATGTTCAGTATGTGAAACACAATCTGTGATGGCGTCATAAACCTGAGAGCATGGGAAAAAAAGAGAAGAAGACATTAGGAAACTTATGCCTGTCTTCTAATTTTATCCCACCTCCTCTAGTTTTTCCCCTGAGGGGGGAAGAGGGAGTTGGCAGAAAATAGCCCGTGTGCATGCCAACATAGAGCAGCCTACATGCCAGGACAGAACTACAGCGCAGTAACATATAGGCCAGGCCAACGTCGCCTACAGGCGGGGGCACGGAATAACACAGCCTGTCCTTCTCTCAAAGGATTCTTCCTCCTGCAACACCATCCCTCCATTATAACCCTTCTCTAACGAGTCCGACTTCGGTGCTTTGATTAATACTGTATTAATGCATTCTTTTATCCTGACTCCCCCATTAATCCCTCTTGAAAAAGATTAACAAAAGCACAGAGACAACTGAGGATAAAAAAAGCACATGGTCTCTATACTGGACAGTATATACATAATATTTGGTTCACATGTAGTCGATTAGAGGAGCCAAAATCCAAAAATAGGAGGGAAGCACATGATCTCCCTACACTGTACAGAATAATACACCATATTTTGTTCAAATTTTGTACGTTAAAGGAGCCAAAATCCAAAAATAGGAGGAATAAAAACAGAACTTAACCATGTCTGGGAGAAGTAAACGAGATTAAGCGGATATCTTATTTGGAACATTTGCTTCCTCTGGGCTTAATAAACCCCACATACCTGGGCCCTGGGATTAAGGAGAGAGTCTAAGACACAAATCAAGAGACAATGCTTGAGGATTCCAACACTTGTGCTGATCGGAAGAAATAAATAACCGAAGAACAGCTAAAGGACTGGATAGGAATAGCCAGAAACCATGCAAGGAGCCTCAGGTGCACATTTAGGACCTCAAAGATTTTGGCCTAGATGAATTAAAACAATTCAGATCAGCTCTTATTTTCTAGCCCTGGTGCCTTGCTTGCTTGAAACAAAAAGGCAAAATGAGAAAGCTCGAAAGAAAAGATCAACCTTTCTTCAACTAGTTTCAACAACTAAATTAGAGAGGTGACATTCACAGAGAGGACAGTGTTTTTGCTGGGCTGCTGCTTCTGCTGCTGCACAAAAAAGGTGGGGGGAAAACGTCTCCATGGAGAGCAGAACGTGATAAACATGATAAACAAGGATAAAAACGATGTAAATAATTATATATTATTATAAGGATAAGCCAAGATCTCCCAGATCATGTTAATGCTGGGTTAAAACAGAAGCTCACATACCATCTCTCTCTCTCTGGACAGTTTGGAGTAAGTATCCACAGATTATGCTGTTTCCCCTCTCTCTCCGACACTGACACACTCTCTCTCTGTCTCTCTCTCTCTCTCACACACACACAAGATCGTCTCACAGGCCACTGAATATCTGAATGTCAAGCCAAAAAACACTGGATCTGTTCAGAAAGCAGGCACATAAAAACAAGCCACGAAGCATTTCAGCACGAAAACGACCTATTTACCGAGAGCAGACTTTACTGTTAAATCTAAAGCTTCGTAAAATATTAAAAGCAGATGTTTTTATAATAAAATTAAACTTTATTTCAACTTGACGTTGACATGATCTTACAGCGTTTCTGTTCAAGATCCCTTCCCTGGTCTATTTCTCGCAATTCAGGTGAAGAATTCGCGTTAAAGTGTGACTAATCTGACTAGTGTTAGTTTGTATGACTATGTAAGGTGTAGATTTGTCTTCTCAATCTCATTTAACAGCATAATTTCATTAAAATTGGCATTTTTGCCCAGTTCCACCTTAAATGTTGCACCGTTTAAGGTGGGACGGAACAAATCTAGCTCCAAAAGGAAGAAAGGGGAGAAGGGAAAGCATGTCATGTGGTTTAGAAGGTACTAACTGCGTAAATAGATTCATATGTAGCACACAAAAGTGTAAAAACAAATTAAAAAGGTCGTTAAGGTGGTTTGGTGGTTCTTGGAGCTAGCTAACGTGCTAACACCTGTTCAAGAACCTGGGCGCTAGCAAAGCTAGCCTGGCAGGGGCACAAGAAGAGACAGCTGGCTTTACATGGATAAAAAAATTACAGCAGGTAAAGACTTGGGAAAAGGTGTAAAGCCTTCTGCTACTAGGTCCCTTGCCTCAAGACCTCACATAGTAGCTAGAACTGCTTTTCTTTCTGTGTTTATCCCCTGTCAGGCTAAAGACGCCCTCTTTCTCAGCCACTACAGCTAACACTGATCGTATGTCCTACAGAAGAACCTCAAATTGCCCTCTCCTTCAACAGTTAAACCACACACACAAAAGAAATAGGACTTCCAGCGTGTCCTCAGTCATATGTAGTCTAGCTAATAGTGTAAACCCGCAGGACTAACCCACGTCAAGAGCATGTTCATGTTTTTGTCCTAAATAAGAAAAGAAATGAGACTAACCGTGGACTAGGTCAACTTGATAAACATCCCTCCGGCTTGTCTTCTCGGAGATAAAAATCAGAAAAGAAGCATCCAGCGATGAAATAAAAAGGTGTACTTTAAAGTTTTTCTTTGTAAAAACTCCCCTTTCCCCTACAACACTTTCGTTTTCGTCTTCTTTTTCTTCAAACAGAGGCAAATCCAGCGAGGTGCTCTCTCTGACTGAAGCTGCAGCTCCTGCTCGGACTGAGAGTGGCAAAGGAGGAAAGGAGAAAAAAAAGAAAGTAAAGACTGCAAAAGAGAAGGTAATCACATGACGTGGTTGTGCACGAGCTCCACAGCTCGTTCTCACACACACAGGACGAGAATACGTGTGGCGGTGTGTGTGTGTGTTTTTTTTTCAGTCTTATAACAGAGTAATTCCGCAGCTCTTCTGCTCCCCAGCCTGCAAAAATAATGCTCGCCAAGGCTGGTGGGCTTTGAATATACCGTGAAGTCACTCAGCCCCCTGTGAGGGAGGAGAGGAGGTTTCTCCTAGACTCCTCCCACTTGAGAGATACAGAGCTCCAGCACTCCTCCCACTCCCGAGATCGACCACTCCTTCCATGCCTGAGATCCAGCACTCCTGAGCTCCACCACTTCACCTTTCTAAAGCTCCGCCACTGCTGGAGCTCTGGAGTTTGACGGGTGGTGGATCTCTGGAGAGATGGAATGGTGGATCTCTGCAGCGGGTAGAGTGGTGGATCTCTGAAGTCTCCATAATTTCAGAGATCCACCACTCCTAAACTCCACTGCTCCAAGCTCCACCATTTTGGAGGTCACCAAATTTTACCTCCTCAATGAAAAATGTAAAGGTCAAAAAGGACAATACACACCTATTTTGAAATACACATTGAAATATACGACCCCAATACCTATACATACCTGTTCTGAAATATGTGAACACCCCCCCAAAAAAACTGTAACATGTTTTGATTTAACATACTTTATTTATATGTAGTGTCAAATGTGACCTGTGAGGTCCTTGTTTTAGTTTGATGAATGTTGCTGTTACTCCCTCCTCCCCTCTGTACTTCACGCCTTTTTCATCGCAGAAAAAAAGAGTAGGGAAATGCAGTAAAACAATCATTGCAGTTAAAATGGTGCTCTTTATTTAAATCAGGGGCATTCTTTGACTGTCCAGTACAGATTGGCCCTCCATGACCAGATTTGAGAACATCTTTAAAGGAGTGGTTTAGAAAAGTCTACACCATGTTACACCATTATCCACTTTCCGCAAATATGCACTGCAAAGATTTAAAATCTTAATAGCCCAGAAAATCAACATTGCTAATGAACACGAAGTCAAAAGTCATCCCAGTTATTTGCATTAAATGCTTAAAATACAGTAAAAAAAAATACAGATGTCTCAACCCACACAACCTTCATCCAATTCTTAAGGCAGAGTTCCCACTGAAACACTAAAGCCCTGGTCTGGCGTCCCAATACTTTTGACCGTATAGTGTTTTTCACAAAACCAAAAGGAATGGAAGGAATAAATTAATAGATATGTTCTGTAAAGAAGTATAAATAAGTAATATGTGAATACAGGCTTGGCCTTGTTCTCGGCAAACTCTCACACAGGCATACAGACGAAGGAATGTGTCTGAGGCAGAGTTTCCAGATAAAACTCTCCAACACTCCGATATTAAAATCAATACCCGGCCATTTCTGGGTATGAAACTGGCCCTCTAAAAGAAAGCCTGGGGTGACTCCAGATCAATAAGGCCATTCTTTAATAAGGTCAAATGTCCCCAACAGTGTCTAAGATCCTATTTACAGGAAATAATCTCAGACTGTGGACAGCTGATTGATGGGAGTGGGACTTCAGGTTCTCGGATGCAATGAAAACGACACTCCAGCGTAAGAGTGATTGACAAAAGTTCTTGGTCCTCAAGCCGCTGTTAAAGAGAGTTCACACATACAGAAGATATTACGCCAGTTTCAGCACCACGGCAGTGGCGGCCGGGTTCCTTTAGTTCCTTGAAGGTTCTGGTGCTCTTTAAGGGGTTCTCACGCACACATACACGCTTGGGCTGTTTTCCAAATGCATTTTTAAGATCATCAAGTGCTTCTCTATTGAAAATTCCCACAGAAAGATCAGTGAAACAGTCTCCTCTCTAACGCTTCACCTGGTTATATCTGCCCGGCACCACGCCAGGCTGTAAAAAGCAGCTGACACCATTTTTATTTGCATTTAAGCTGCATTTTATTAGCTGTTTTATATCAGTTCTCTTTAAGACTTTATTTGAAATCATCTCACTTATTGTTTTCAATTTAATTCTCCTTTTTTTATCTTTAATATTCACATTCAGTTTATTGAGCTGCATCATATATATATATATATAGCATATACACTTGCTGGGGTGAGTGTTTCACCCTGTTATTCACTTTTATACACACACACACACACACACACACACACACACACACACACACACACACACACACACACACACATATATATATATATATTGTTATTACTGCTCACTGTGGGAACTACCAAAGAAATCTACAGTAAAAGTTCCTCTTGTGTTGAAATTAAGTTTGCATTTTTAATATACAGTTATATATTACAGAGGAAAACGATATCAAATGTCAACTGTTGCAAAGGGCACACCCGCCCCCACCAAAAACGATTTTTCTTATGTTTGATTTGGTTCATAAGTGTATTTAAGTAGTAAATTTGTCATATAACAAAATGTTATATTACTGCTATTAAATCAGAGCTTTGAAAAAGCCATTTTTTTTACGTTTTTGAGTCGCACCCCCATACCCCCTATAGCCCCCCTCATAGCCACCCTCATACCCCCCCATAGCTACCCCCCCTTCAGTCTCCTACACAGCTGGTACACCAGATGACATTATGGCACAGACAGCAACAGCCAGTAAGTTGGAAACCCACATTCCACTCTGCTTTCATCTAAAAATCTGATTAATGTTTCATTTTCACTGTGTTTCATTTTTCTCTGATGTCAAAGAGCTGTTTGCTAATCCTTCAACACTCAGCTGCATGTTCATCACAGTGTCATCGTGGCTGTGAAGAAAGATTTTGCCTAAATTATGATTCGACAGTTTTTCTTTGCCAAAATATTATTAAAAGCACAAATTAAAACTCTTTAATCCCAAAGGTGCTTTAAACGGCTGAGTGCCGCTGAGTGACATCACAGCAATTGGATGTTTGAATATAGCGGTCATTAGAGTTTTAATTCGCAGGGATAAAGATATCTCATGTAAAAAGTAAGACTAATTTAGTGGATATTCAGTGAGTATGTGGGAACATTTTCAAGAATTGCTTTCAAGAATTTTAAAATTGCTAAATGTCTCCAAACCTTTAAAAAAATGGCAGTTTCGAGTTAGATTCCATGGTAAATACATTGATTAGCCATGATATTAAACCTTCTTCGTAATATTGTGTAGGTCCCTGTGTGCTGCCAAAACAGCTCTTACACATCCAGCCATGAACTCCACAAGACCTCTGGAGGTGTGCTGTTCCTTCATCCAGCAAATCTCAAATTTGGAGGCCAAATCAACACCTTGAACACTTTGCCATGTTCCTCAAACCACTCCAGAACAGAATGTCTGCAGTGTGGCAGGATACATTATCCTTCAGAAAACGGCTATTAGAGAATATCAGTGTCGTGAAGGAGGTACGAGTCAAAGTAACATCCACTTGAATGCAGTTTCTTGAATGAGCCAAAGTTTCCCAGTAGAATATTTCCCAGAGCATCACACCGCCTCTGCTCACTTTCCGTCTTGCCTAGTGCCATTTCTTCTTCAGATAAGTGATGCACACGCACCTGACCATCCACAAAATGTGATATATCTTACCAGGCCATGCTTTGTAATTAGATTAGATTGACTTTATTAATCCCACAACGGGGAAATTCTTTACAGTGTTAGTATGGACACTCCGAATGGTCTGCAACTCTGCTGTGATGCACTGTGTGTTTCTATCAGAGCCAGCCGAGATGTGTTTAGTAATCTGTGCTACATTACCTCTTCTGTGGGACTAAGCAGAAGGGCTATACTTCATTCAGTCTTGGAAGGCTAGCATGATCATGTCTCCAGTTCTCTGGTTTCCATTCCTTGGACCAATTCAGAGATTTGACCTGATTTCACCTAGCTATCACAATTTGGCCCAAAATCAAAGCCATTCAGATCTTTAAGCTTCATTTTCCTTCTTCCAACACCTCAAGAACTGTCTGTTTACATGCTGCCTAATACGTCCCACACTCTGACCAGTGCTACTGTAATGAAACAATTCACTTCACCTGTCAGTGCTTTATGTGGCGGCTTATTAATGCATACTGCATGCAAGCCGGTTTTAGCAAATGTCGACTTTTAGCGACTCTGTATTATGCAGTGGCGAAACGATCAAGACACTGGAGAGGCATACAGCATGCAGCACTGCACTGTTCTACGTTAGAAGAAATCCATTTGAGTGTGGCTAACGTAAAGTGACAAAGCAAAGTCCCAGAGAGCCTTCGTGTTCGCAGGGCTTCAAATCCGATTTGCTTTTTCACTTAAGGTATTAAAAATGATGACAAGGACATACTAAAAAAAAAACAATGGCATCTTGAGCTCCTTGGGATTCGCCTCTTTCAGTTGAACATGCTGCTCAAAAGAAGTGGCATCTGCACTCCCTGGTTTACAAGCGGCCCTGACTGTTTGGACATGATTGCACACGGACGACCAAGAAGAGAATGTAATTCGGTTTCACGCTCCTAAAGGTGTGCAGTGAACTCTTGCATCAGCAGGAGAACATCTCAGAGAAGGTCTGCCGATCGTTAATACCGCTCCACATTATCTGCAAACATCTTTAAGGGCTGAATCCATGGCACTCCACTCTGCTGTACTTTTGTCAAACCAAAGTCAGGAGAAACACGTAGAGCTATATAAGGCTACGTCAGACAGAAGCTCAGCTGTTCATATCTTCAGCGCAGGTCCATATGAAACTAAGTGTGGAAATTATTTCTGCACCGCAGGAGGAGAGTGTTACTGGAGAAGACAAACACGGCACTTGCGCAACAAAAATTCACTCCCAGCTGGTTTTCAACAAGCCTTTACTGGGTTTGTGGCCATCTGAGGCGTACTCAAGCAGAGCAACATCAGTGCATGACTTCTTACTTACCAGTGCATGAATTACTTATAAGATGAATAGTATCTTAGCAGTTTTCTTCAAGATGTTACTCAACAATCAAGCAAGCAAACCATATATTCTACAACAAAGAGAGAAAGAGCTCTGTAGAGTGACCTAGCAGGTGGTGTCTAGACAATATTAGCCAAAAATAGATGATTTGTACTTGCGCCTATATTGGTAGCACCAATTATTGATGAAAGCATGTCAAATTCCTATAATTTAGCTCATACACATGAACTGTGTTTGTGTGGGAATTTATTTGCACACAAAAAGCCCACAATAAAATCCTGTAGCTTCACTAAAACCACTCGTTCATGAGTGAAATCTCCATCATAATGAACCCTGGGATGTCTTCCGCAAGTTCTTTAGCAAGTTGTTCTTCTGTGAGTTGCTCTTCTGCAAGTTCGGATGAGCTACTTGCAGTGAGGCTGGATTTGTTTGAGAAGAACCGAGCATTCCACTTTCTGGTTTATGAAGTCTATGCGCACTCGCCCCCGAGCCATCTCCCTGAGGTCAAAGATTACTGGAGTTTAAAATAAAACGATGCAAACTTTCTTTCTCCCGATTAATAAACAGCCCAGAATTCCCAGTCGGAGCATGCTGCTTGCATGAGAAGTGGCATGAATTTTTAATGCTTGGGACGTCGTGTTTCTAATCATGATTATGGTCAGAAGCTCGCCATTCATGCAGATCATCAAAAACCATGACCTGATTGGGTCGTTTGCAATTTGCAATGCGGGAAAAGATCAACATTTGCAGGTACTGTTTGCAGTGGTGTGTGTGTGTGTGTGTGTGTGTGTGTGTGAATGCATTTTTTTTTGTTGAGGAGATGGAAAAAGGGTGTGAGAGCACATTCGTCCTGTACAATTAACCCAGTCACATAAATTGTCATTTTAGGGCATCTCAGCGAAAGTGCTTCTCCTCTGATGAATAATTTATTACAGGCATATAAATGGGACACGTACAGCAACCAGATTCTGCTTGAGAGGGGAAACAGATGACACACAGTTTCTTGCCATGCACCAAGCACACCGCTTAACACACCTTTGCAATGTGATGACCATGTCTACGTTGCCTTTGCATAGGAGTGACTGTATAGACAACCTTCATTTTCAGTGTTGGTGCGAAATAATTTATCATTTTCCTTGAATTTCCAAGTGAACCATGTTATCAGAAAGGGTCTAGGCGATCCACGCAATGATAGGTGTGCTCCCTAAATATGCGCCCAAATATAGTCCCATTTAATCTCAGATGAATACATTAGCCTTAATGAAAATGTAAAGATACCCCCCTATCTGTACTGTACTGTACAGTTTACACTGAACTCCTGCAGTGCTAGAATGTAAATACTGATATTACACCTGTATAGACTGCACTGTAATTCACGCACGGGCGTTTACTTTGGTATAAGCAGGGTTAATACATTAATAATTGAATGTATTTTTAGTAATAAAAATAGTAATCACCAATCATTTTTACAGTTCAATTTATTTAGGAGCTTCAGGAGGAGCGGTTTTGTAGTGACTCACCAGTTAAAGCAGACACTGGACAGCGACTGAGCTCAACAGCCTGTTTTAATGTAATTTACAGTAATATACTGTAATATATAAATTATAATAAATATATAAATATATAAATATTATATATTGCTGGGGTTTTGACCAACAATTCTTAGTTTGGTTCTTAGAAAAAATGACTGAATCCGAAACACTTTAATTTCATTTTAACTTTCAGCTTAATACATTAGCCTTAATGAACATGCAAAGGTAAACCCGTATACTGCAGACTGGCATTCTGTGCGTTCTGGAAAAGACCAGAACAGCCGTCTGGTGCACGGTCATCAGCCCGAGATGCGCATTTTTAGCTTTGCCACAGAAGCTGATACAGTCCTCCTGATCGGGGCCTTATTCTTCTTTATGTAGTGTATGGTGCTCTCGTTGATACCATAATGGTGTGCTACAGTGGCATACATTTTTCCGTCCCTGAGCATATCCAGTAGTTCATCCTTCTCCTGGAGTGTCTTACACACAGGCGCAGGGCGTTTGGGCGCATCTTAGGGATTTTAGAAGAACAAAATGAAAACACAAGAACAGGAGGCCAGCAGCCAAAATGCATTTATATTTGGATTACTATTTATATTAGTAGTAAATTATATTTCACTAAACAATTTAGAACTAAAATGCTAAAAATAAACATATATTGCCACAAAAAAGAATATTTGCAGTTTCCGCGTTATTGTGGGGTTTTCCGCGTACCATTATCAGATCGGTTTTCAGAAAAAATCTGCGGAGACTGATTCTGCGACTGCTGATCTGAGTAAAACCAGGGGGTTACTGTATATACATATTGTATATTCTATATTCCACACCTATACCCATCTGTTTATGTGCCCTGTGGCACCCTACACTTTATCATGCATATAAATGCAATTGCACATGTACAGTATACATGCGGATGTCTATTTTGCACATTGTTTTGTCTATCTTGCAATAGTGTTGCACACAATTGTGAATCTTGAATCTCGAAGATTCCTGAAACTTGAATTCAAGATTCCTTTTTTGTCACATACACAGTTGCACAAGTACAATATGCAGTGAAATATGCTCCAAATCACACCTAAGGCTGTGCAAATGTCCAAAACAGATAACCTAGGATTACTTAAGAGAGATAGGAAAATAAAATAAAATATAATATAAAATGAGAAAAAGATTCTGTGTATTAAAGAAATATATATAGACAGATACAAAATCTGTGCATGGCTGAGGTAGATAAAAAGTGAAATTACTGTTTTAGGTCAAATGTTCATCTGAAAAGAACAGACTGATATATTCTGCAAGACAGACACAATATTATGCAAAGTAAGCATCTGAATGTATACTGTACCTGTGTAATCGTATTTATATGCATATAT
>JBBPDE010000134.1:6486983-6509217 GCA_037974605.1 Nannopetersius ansorgii
TATGAGCCGGGCTGCTCCCAAATTAGTGAGAGAGAGAACGGAAGAAGTTATAAACAAACCCCCAACGTTCTCTCCCACTACAAATGTTTTAAAAACCAACAGGTTCTACAAAGAACTCATAACCTGCTGTGGAACCTTTATGTTAAGTGAGGTTTCTTGATGCGTTAATAACAATCCTCAAACTAACTTTAAAAGTATGATGCCATTAACAGAATCTAAGATATACCAGTGTTGCTTTAGATACTATATTGACAAAGGTATTGAGATGCCTGCTCATTACACCATCAGGGGCTCTAATAAGACTGCATTCAAATCCATAGACATTAATATGGATTTGGTCTTCCTTTGCAGCCATAACAGCTTCTTCTTGAAAAGCTTTTCACAAGATTTCTGTAGGTTTCTGAGGTCAGAGCTCTGTGTGGCCAGTCAAGTTCTTCACACTGAATTCATCCAGCCATGTCTTTATGGACGTTGCTTTGTGCACTGGGACACAGTCATGCTGGAAGAGACAAAGTTCTTCCTCAAACTGGGTCCACAAAGTTGGAAGCATGGCGTTGTCCAAAATGTCTTGGTCTGCTGAAGCATTAAGATTATCCTTCACTGGAAGTAAGGGGCCCAAAACCCTGAAAAACAGGTGTGTCCCAATACTTTTGTCCATATAATGTACATTTTATCCAAAGACTAAGTGACTTACAATCCCACACCCATGCAGTCGGCTGGACAATCTGTCTGGCCTTCCTCTTTGTGTATTGCAGTTAAGTGAGTGCAGCTCAGTCCATAGCTGGTCGTAGCGATCCCTAAAAATATATACAAAACCAAAACAAAAAACTCTAATGGCTCTCAAAACTCTCAAATTCTGCCCACTTCACTTTAGGAGAACTGTGCAAAATGTAAACAAAAACCCAGTCTGGAGAAGATTGCTTTAGGCGAAGAGAAACGCCGCCGGGTTCCCTATAGGAAAACTGTACATACATACATATACATACATATAAAGTCAAACAAATCACCCGTGCACCAGAACACCAAGATCCCAGGCCAGTTCACCACTCGACAACAGCCTTCCAGACGTCTTTTAGCCTCCTAGCTTTTTAGCCTCTTTAGCTTTGGCTCCTGTTTTATTAACTAATGGCTGATAATTCCCCATAGTGCCCCCTCCAGGCCAGAAGGATAGAATAATACAACGTGAAGGGCTTGAGGCTGTTACACCTTTAATAGGTTCTTCGCACATCTCTTTTACAAGCATTGGGCTGGGAGGATAGGATAATAGAACACAAAGAGCTCAGGGCCATAACACCTTTAAAAGGTTCTTCACACATCTCATGGTTTTTGGAGCTCAAAGAACATTTTGTGGAATTTATGGCAGGGATGCCCAGATCCACTAGCTCTGAGGAATTTCGTTTTTGCCATAATCTGACGCCTGATCCACCTAATCAGAGAGATCTGGAGCATGTGTACTCTAGGGCCATGTTTTGGTAGATCTGGAAGAAAACTTTGTATAAGTTAGATCTCCAGGAGCAGGGTAGGATGGGCCTCATTCTCCTTTTTTACGAGTGTACAGTGTTTATATCAGGATCAAGACTCCCAATTCCAGAACTCTGGACTCAATTCCACACAGGCCCGTTCACGTTTGTGTGCGCCCGCACGCACCCTGAGTGTGATATAATCTGCCATCTCTGTCTAGACACCATGTCTGACAAATGCATCCATCCACACACATCAGTAGCCGAGCTTTATTTCACTTTGAGCAAAGTAGAAATGATCGTAAACCATAAAACCTGCAAGAATCAACACGACTCAGGTACGCTTTAACTAACCCCCACATAAGTCAGTAAAGTTCATTTAGCTAGAATTAGCTCTCAAAATTGCATAGACAAGCCCAAATAAATCATATTATTCAACCGCCATGAATCATAAATCATGCTGCATCAAGTAATCAAGTACTTCATTGATCCTGTACTTGATTTTGCCATTTTATGGAATCAGAATATAAGTACGTTGTTGTGTTGAATATATTTTTGGATTCCAATGAATGGATTCCAGGGATCGACTGTGGAACTTTGTGACTTTCTTTCTTATTTAAATCTCAAATAGCGTCGAAAGAGAATCATTTCAGAGCTACATATTTACATCAACAGTTTCATATCATCAGACCTCGGCAGACGTTCAACACATTTGCTGACATTTTAATTGCTTCACCTTAGGCTAATCAACATCTCCATCATTATAGGTCGGTTTCCAAAGAGTGCGATATACAGCTGAAATAAAACAACTCTGGTATCACAGTTTTGAATCTTTTATGGTTTTCTTCAGAAAACTAAAAGCCTGGAATGTGGGTGGTGGGCCAGGTGTTGGCCTGAGTCGTTGGCATGTTGTACATTAAGGTAACCCCTAGGCAGGAGTTTGATTTATTGAAATGGAGTGGGTGGGGGGGGGGCTTTGTGGACGGTGTTTGTAGATTTTAGATTGTCTACCAGAATCACAAACTTCACAAGGCAACTGTCCCCCTCTGCATGAAGCCGCCTATGCATAAGGCCGAACTAAAAACACTTTAGTTCCCTAAAAGCTTTTGGATTTTGTAAAGTATGAGTGTAAAGAAACAAAGCGTAAAGCCAATTAAAACAAACTCATGTCTGAATGCATCTACACATTCACCAGATAAATACATCAGTAGTAAATAGCGCTATTTAAGTGAAACTGAATTGAATACCACATAAGCTATAGTTTATGCAGCCTGGATAAGATAATGGGTCATGTAGTCGTCCTATAAGTGGACCTTAACACCATAATTTGCTGGAATATTAATCAGACAGTTCTGCTTAATACTTGATAAACTACAAAATTCATAGGGGCTTTAGTGATAGGTGATAGATGTGCAGGAAACTTTAAGCTGAAAACAGGATTAACATATTATTTCATTGGACCCACCAAAACATTCACACAAGCAAGAAAACAACCACACTATGGTTTACCTGTCAGATTATGATGTATTGTGGCTCAGTAGGAGCAGGGAAATTCGAAACACATACAACATTGCTCTTATATTAAAGATTTCTTGTCTTTTGAATGGCTATGTGCATGACAACATAAACACATAAAACCAGCACAAACATGTGTTCAATGCCACTGGCCTGAAACTGTGGCTCACCTCCCTCTCTGGACACCTTCTCACAAAAAACACAGTTTGTGATCCGGACTATCTCACAAAAAAACATAAGGCCCAGGATTTGTACAATTATTTCACCAAAAACAAGGCTGATGACTTTTCATCACATTTAAATGACCATGAATTCCATTCTGTTTTACTTGCTTTCACAAATGTTGTACAGTTTCCTGGATTGGAGGTAGTCCTAGTCCTGGGCGATATTCTACATTTTGAATAATCAAACTCCACTGAAAGGAGTCCTGGATATGGCTTGGCTCTAAAAGTCCTAGAATAAGAGTTTTTGAGAAAAAATCTCCACTTATTTCGATGAGTTATTAGCAATATGTTTTTGGGTGCCACTTTACAATAAGACTAAACTTATTGAGGATTTAACAAACATTTATAATCAGGCTGTCAATTACGATGTATACCGTTTCATTAAATTCATTAACTGATTAATAAGCAGTTAAAAAAGTCGTCACACATTGATGCAGGCTCACTATTTGGCAGTAGCATGTTAACAGAGACCTGATGAAGCGGACAGTTTAACATTCGGCCTGAGTAGGAGACAAGATAAGCGCAGTAACTAGATCTTCCAAACAGTGAGCCTGCATCAATGTATAACTTGTTTATATTTGCTTATCAGTGATTTGTAAACTGTCTACAACCTATTTAACACCCTGATTATAAATCATTTGCAGACTCTTTATAAGGGTAGTCCTATTGTACAGCGGTGCCAGTTTTTGTTTCATGTTATTTTCTTTTTTTTGTCCATGTGTTGCGTCAGCTGCGTCGTATTTTTCAGCTGGATGGGAGCTGGGATTATGGCACTCGGCAAAACCTGAGTACTACAGTGTCCATTTCTTTTCCCCTGCCAAGTGAAATTTGCTCCAGTGTCTCAGGAGCTTCAGAGTAAACCTGATCCGGATTGCAGTATGAGTGAGTTTGGAGGAGACAGAATGGTTGTTAATTGAACCTGAATGCAAAAGCCATTATTTCCTGGGATTTGCTTGATGTCTTTGAAAGTCATCTTGCTGGAGAGGGTTGTCTTTTTACCAAAGTGCATTCAACATGGGGGGATAAACTATTGTGTAGTTTGTGCATGTGTGTGTATGTGTGTGTGTGTGTGTGTGCGTGTGTGTGTGTGTTGAAGTCCTTACACTTCTTCCCTCATGAGAAATCCATTTCCTCCTGGTAGCTCTGAAGAAGTGACTCCTTCAGAAGTAAGCGGGCTCTCCACCAACGAGAGCCCTGCATTTCCTCCGAGACCATAACAGGGTGGATTTGAGGTGTTTTTATATTTTCTTGGCCCTGCTGTTGGAAAACTCTGCTTGTATTGTGAGCTAAAGGATAGAAAAGAGGAACGGGATTGAACCGGGCGCTATTTATTTAAATCCAAACAGCCGTGACATTTTCCGAGGACTTAGGCGGCCAGGAGGGTTCCGTGTGTGGAAATCCTGGCGAGAAAGGAACGGTCTCACAGTGGAAGTCTCGGCTAAGATTCCATTCTTCATGCAAAGGTCACTCGTTTAGAAGCATTTTTTGTTGTTGTTGCAAAAAAAAAATGCACCTCCAACATCGGCGATAAGGAAAGCTGTGCACTCCGGTTGGCTGCGTTTTGCTTTTATCTACTATTTAGAAGCACAAGCAAATCAATCATAATGTCCAGGAGTCTGTCATGCAACGGGTAGAGGGAGTGAGCCTCTTTTGAATCAGAGTGAGAGAAAGAGAGAGATCATTTTAAATCAGAGAGAGGGAGAGAGAGAGAGAGAGAGGGAGAGAGAGGGAGTAAGAGAGAGAGAGAGAGAGAGAGAGAGAAGAGAGAAAGAGAGACAGACAGAGAGAGAGAATTTTAAATCAGAACAAGGGAGGAGAGAGAGAGCAAGAAAACAGAGGGAGAGAGAGAAGAGATAGAGACAGGGAGAGAGAGAGAGAGAGAAAGAGAAGAGAGAGAAAGAAAGAAAGACAATGAAAGAGAAAGACAGAGAGAGAGAGAAAGACAGAGAGAGAGAGAAAGACAGGCAGAGAGAGAGAGAGGGAGATGGGAAGGGAGAGAGAGAGAAAGAAAGAGAGAGACAGAGAGAGAGAGAAAGAGAGTGAGCTGTGCCCATCTGCCCACAAGTTGAACCGAGTCATTCAGTGGGTCCTCATGCATTTTTCATGGCTCGATGAAAGGATTCTTGGATTAATCATTGTAGACCTGGACAGTTTGTAGAGATGGCCATGAAATATGAATACAGCCTAGTTATGCTTCTGACAGATATGCCGAGATGCACACGGGCCTTCGCCCCCATGCCCAAGTCGTCATCTTAGCTTGTTGAGCCGCTTGGCATACATTTTCTCTGCGTGTTTCATCTGCTCCAGTTTGACACAGGTTAGCAGGTTCCTTCCCCGCAGCCGTGGAATCTGCGACATGTGCAAAAAAAAAGAACCAACCAAAAAAGAAAACACAGTGACCTCTCGAATCTGACGAGCGACGCAGAGCCCCCTCCCTCTTGTTTTTGCTCCTTTCGCCATAAATCTGGCTGAGTGTAAAAGAAGGGAAAACGGGCAACCCAGCAACCGGTGCCCATAAATTAATCACGACGAAAAGCGCAAAGTGTGCGCGGCCGCTTTATCTGAGCATCAGGAGCTGACAGCTGCTAAGTTGCTGAGGGGTTATGTGTGAAAACTGTGGCCGTATCTAAATGGAAGTGCAATAAAATCATAAAACAGAGTGTGAAGGGCTGCCAGAGGCTCTTCTGAAGTGCTTTTAGCCCCCCTGTTTGACCTGCCGTCCAGCCCCCCTGCATTTTACATGCCCTTAAACAAACAATCGGAGCGCAAACAGATGTTCGGAAGACGGCTGTGTGGAAAACTGGTTACCTTGTGTGATTTCCTATCATGCAGATGGCAAATAAACAGCGAGCGGGACGTCCCATGAATTAGGCATCAGGAACCTAAATGTCCAAGTCATCCTCTCATTTATTTTTCAACGATAAACGGCCCATTAGCTACCTGCCAGACATAGTAGACCGAATCCTACTCTGACATCTGATGATTTTTGCAAACCCTGTCTAAACAAATGCATTTTTAAATGGGATTAATTCGGTCTTATCTCCCACCATACCATTGGCTGATTCTCATAGCAAACTATTATTTTGTTAATAACGAATCTGAATTATGGCATTATGAATTATGAATTATGTTTCAGGGTGACACTACTGAGGAGGAACGGATGCTACATAAAATGGCATAACACAGCAAATCAACTCCTTATATGGCAGTCCCCCCAGTTTGCTTGAAGTGTCAAACGGCATCCTGGGATTTGTTTAGTGTTCCTATGCCACATAGAAGCAAAATTAAATAATAATTGTAGCTACTGGGGTTTTAAAAATAGCATCACGTGCAAATGAACATAAAGAATGACCAAATTTCTTTCATTTTTGGTCAGAATACCAGATCTTTGAACCCAAGAGAACTTTCAGAAAGCCCACTGATGAAAGGACTCCGGAGAGCGGCTGAGCGGCGGTGTGGCAAGAGAAAGAGCAGCAAACGGCGAGCATGGACTGGTTTACACTGGTTATATTTACTAAAATCTGATTTTACTAAGAACGTTTATCATGTAGGCAAAACAGTGTCATCCTAAGCTTTCGCAGATGCATTCTTGTGTGTTAGCTATGCTAATATTGATTGTTCACACAGTTCTTTCCTTTTAGACGTGTGAAGGCTGATCAAAGGTGCTTTCTGGAGCCATCTTTTCCGAGGCAGGGTGGTTATGAGATTCTACTTAACCGAGTCAATGTTTGTCTTTTTTCAGCTAAAGGGAGGGAGGGCTTGTTGTAAATTGAAAAGACAGAGGTGCTGTAGGAGGGGCAAACAAAAGCCCGACATTCCCAAGGCTCTTAAAGGTTGCCTGCGGTATGTGATGGCACAAAGACCCCTCTTAGAGAGAACCCTCTCATCAGACCACCACCAGAGCCACTGCCAGTACTGCATGCTCTGACTAAAGTGGGATATTACACAAAGCAGGCTTGGTGGAGAAAACATTGATTGCTATCGGTAAGGAGGTGGGAAAGAGGTGTTTATCCTCCAGATCTGCCGGCTGAGTAAAGTCTGAGACTGAGGGTAGAGTCTCTCTCAGCGGCTCTGAAGTGCCTAGCAGCCAGAGCTGCAGAACATATGGAGAAGTGCAAGCTGTCAGATCTCCCACACTCGGCACGCATGTGACTGCGGGGTGGGGTTGTGTTTTCGCAGTCTCCGCTCAAATTGGCTGTTTGCTTTGACACCCATCCTTAACTGCTCCGGCACAGAGTAAGCCCATGGAAGTGTTGGTTCTTCAGGCTGTTTTCAGTACAGCCAGTACAGCCACTTAGGACTGTATTTGTTTTGTGTTCTCCCACATGGAAAGCTAGTAGAAGAATCATACTGTAACCTTGATATGACTCTTAAAAGTGAGTTAAAAGTTTTAAAGTATTGTGGCAGCTAAAGCTATTATCAAAGAGGAATCTGGGGTCAATTAGTGTTCACAAGTCTGGAATTACTGTGTTCAGTGAAAGAGAGATTTTAAAAATAGTAACACTGACACAGATTTCAACTCATGGTTTTAACACCGTTTGCCCCCATATCATCCCGTAATGAGCCCATAATACCAATGAAGCTGTAAGGCATTGAGAATGAATGTGTGAAATGACTCTGAACAGATAAATACTATAAATTATTTATAACGTCTTGACATTCTCAAGTAACCTTTTGGGAAATACTGTTCTGCATGTATAAAATAATGAGTTCAGTTGAATTTCAGTAGTAGAATTTCTGTAGAATGCTTTGTATGACCATCATCTGTTCTCCATATATATGTGGAGTTTGTGTGTATGTGTGTGTACATGGGGTCCTTGGGTTATGGCAGCCTTAACATTAGCATCATACTAATGGACTACGTGGGTTTGGTTGTGCGCAGTGGAAGAATTAATATAAGGAATTTTTTAACACTCATTTTTTGTCATTTTTTCTGTTACTACAGTACAGTGTACGAGTACAGTATATACTTACGTGTTTTTATGTTCTAGATTATGAATTCACAGCTGTGTTAGGATTGGTAAGTGATTTAGACTAGGGTGTGTTTTGACTAGCGATGAAATCCGGGTTTCATCTCTGTCATAGGAACGGATCTGTGCCGTAAATCACTGATATTGGCTGATGTTAGTGCAGCAGCAGCAAAGGTATAATCTTCTTTTAGTTTAAGGTGAACCCTCAGAAATAACAGAACATGAGAGAGAGAGTGTTGGTCTGTTTAATGACGTTTTTTGTTCTGCAAACTCAGTTGCATGTTTTTTTTAAGAAGCACAGAGCTTTCCGACATTCATAGTTGGCAATCCCCTGACACTCTAAAACTGGCATATTACTGCAAGCTTTAAAAAAAAAAGCAGTGAACTGTGGGTCTATTCCAGTATGGGAAACATGTCTATATTTAAAGTTGGCACTGAGCCTGCCTCACACGCAGAGCTCCTCGGGCTGGCATTAAGCAGAACTCGACCAGTTTGGCAGTGTGGTTCCCACCACAGGTGCCTCTATTTGTTTCCCACTCAAAGCCCACTGTCTGATACCTGGCGTGTCCTGAAGTGTTCCGAGCTTGGGACCTGCAGGCCTGGAGGTTGGCGCATATTTGTGCGATATTACATCAACGAACAAGGCTGGAAGGGAGGATAATATTAGCCGTATCTCTCTTCCCCCCTTCCCCCTCTTTACCAGGCATTCAGAGACTTAAAGGTGTTCTGACTTTGTGTCATTCTAAGCCGCAAAGAGGATTACATGTACAAATCCAAACAAAGCAGCCGAGGTATATAGAAGTACACCGTCACACCTAGCAGAGGACGGATATTGGAAATAGTTTTACAGGGACATGCTGTAAACAGCGTGTATGTTCTCAAACAAACACAAACAAGCGTCTCTACACCCAGCTTGCTCTTCCAAGTTTTAAAGAGGTCATTTTTGGTTGTTTAGTACTTTATTTTTAGTATTATGTATCAGAAAGGGTCTGTTCTGCATGACCAAACCTGCTCAATCATTTATATGAACAAACAACATCAAACTCTATACAGCAGTGATCAGCATCCCTGTAGAGTTTAGTTAAAAACCTGCATTAATGTTCATTGACAAAAAGATGCAGGTGGCACTGGACCTGCGTTCATTCATCGAAAATGATTTTAGCACTGAAGTTCAGCTCCTTGGCATCTCAGGATGAGTCATTAGCCCATTTTCTCTTTGGCTGCTCACTACTAGCCATCACAGTTAGGTGCAATATGGGTGTCACTTCATCTCAGTGTTGTTTTTGTACTGTTTTAATTGTATGATAGGTTATGTTTGGGAGAGACTGAGCAGGAGATCTGAGCTAATGGCCAAGAGGGGTGGCTAGACAGCTTTCTGGGCTGACCACCTCAGTGAGGCATGACAAGTCTACAAGGCTTCCAGGGCTGGTCACCTTACTGATGCTATGCTGGAGCTATATTTTTCCTTCCAGACCGGCAGACTGCAAGTCTTGCAGGTGCGAGGCTTCCCAGGCTGAGAGTGATTTCTAGGGAATCTTTCTGGGCGGTAGTTCTGTGTCATGGTCTGGCCCTCAAGTTTCCCATTTGCCAATTGTGTGCTTGTGTGTTCTTCTGTTTACAACTGATTGTGTATTTTGTTACTGCTGTGAAGCATCATTGGGTTTGAGAAAGGTGCCATGGAAATTAAACAAGTACTACTACTACTAATAACGTTGTTGTTGTTGTTGTTATTGCTGCTGCAAATGTGGTGTTAACTTAAATTAGATTGCTTTGCTGTTTAGTTTGGACTGAGGCATGTTTATCGAACGAAATCAAGAAATGTTAGATTTTGTATATTTCCATTTCAAACAAATCCCCTTTTTAAAAATGTTACGCCCCAAAACAACACAGTGCAGTCGTCAACATGTAATGCTGATTCTCTCCTGTTTGTTTCTGAAGAAATGCCAGCTGGGCCATATTCCCGAAATAGATCCAGCCAATTCCTGCCAAAATAAACTCGAATTTTTAAGTTGGGTGAAACAAGCTGGAGTGGATGAGCGTTCATTGCGAAGGCACCGAACTCGAGAGGGGGAGAGAGGATGTTACACTGCGTTGGCCAACACTGGCAGGAAGCCATTACTGGCAGGAAGTGAAGCAGCAGGAGAAAGTTGTGTATTTACATGCCAAATGAATATGCGTCATGGAGATGAGCTGTGGATGGCAAGTGGGCGGTGAATCCAATCGACCCCAATGGACATGCAGTGATGAGGTCATTCCGGAGTAACGAGACATTGACAAAAAAGATGCAGGTGGTACCAGACCTGTCCTACAACACATTTGTCCATCGAAGATGCTTTTGCAGTCACTTTAGCACCGAAGGTCGTCTTGTCAGCATCTCAGCTGAATCATTATTCCATTTCTTCTTTGGCTGCTCGCTACAGTGGTAGAAGAAAGTAGCCGTCACAGCAGGTTAGGCAAGAAGCAGTTAAAAGAACACTTCACCCAGAGATGCTAATATGGCTTTCAGAGGATGAAAGCTGTCAGGATGAGTTAGCCTGGTGTCATTTATGTAATGCTAACTGGCATCAGCTAGCTTTCACTCACTCATTCATTCATTATTCGCATCCTTAGCAGTTTTACCTAAATGCTTCATGGCTTCAAGGAAAAATGGCTTTCTAGCAATTCTGTATTCAAGATGTTTTATAAAGGCATTCATTTTATAAACGCATTTATAACACTTAATAATAGTGTGTTTAAACTGACTTGAGTGTGTGTGAGCTGACTTAAGAGTGTGTTTGAGCTGACTTAAGAGTGTGTTTGAGCTGACTTAAGAGTGTGTTTGAGCTGACTTAAAAGTGTGTTTGAGCTGACTTAAGAGTGTGTTTGAGCTGACTTAAGAGTGTGTTTGAGCTGACTTAAGAGTTTCTTTAGAGGACGGGGAAGTAACTAGTAATCTAGCTAGTAATGTAACTAACTACTTTTCACGAATAAATCACAAATAAAGTGATCACATTAGTAATTTGATTATTTTTATAGGGAGTACTGATACTGATTCTCTCCTGTTTGTTTCTGAAGAAATGCCAGCTGGGCCATATTCTCAAAATAGATCCAGCGAATTCCTGCCAAAATAAACTTGAATTTTTAAGTTGGGCGGAAGTGGATGAGCATTCATTGCGAAGACTGACAATCTGACAAGCTAGCTAGGACATGATACGATAAAATAAGATCTGATGCAACAGGATTCTATCTTAACAAACCAAATAGGACCACCAAGCCTTGAGGCCTGATCAGAGAGCTATTGTTTTAGGGAACAAAGAGTTCTTCCATGGTTTCTCTGGTTTGACACCTTTTCGTAAAAGGTAGGAGTTAATACCCTGTAAAAGAACTTTCTCAGCCTTGTTTGCATTCCTCGCGTGCAAAACAGGCTCTCAGTAATCTCAGCACCCTGCTAATCAGTTTCGTAACCAAACGAGTTATCTTTGGCCCCCTGTCATTTTGGACGAGTCAAGGTCCAAACTATGTGGCTGGAATTTGGTGGGTGGGTAACTGTCCAGCCTCTGGCTGCACCATGGCTGAGTGCTGATGGCGGCACTGTTGGCCGTATCTTGGAATCAGACCGTCCGTGTTGGATTCCTCCACATCTTGCAATAGTGGCGGTTGTCCAGGGAAACCCAAGTCAAAAAAAACAATTAAACTTCAGAAGTTAATAAGTAGCAAAATGAAACACCCTGGTGGGCCTCCCATGAAATTAGCATGAAAATAGCAAGCCATCATGTATCGTCCTCCCCTCCTGTCAAAATGGCAAAATAAATAAATAAATAAATAGATAGATAAAAAGAGACCAAGAAGGGATTTAAGAAGAAGTGAGAAATGGCTCTCCATAAATTACGTCTGGTAGTTACAATTAGTCACACTTCAAAGGCTCAATTTTGTTTCAAAATTGGATTTTAAACATTTTCAATGTGATAAAAATTGAGATCAGGACCCCTTCAAAATCTGGGAGCCCGTGCCATAATGCTGTTGACGTTGACGGAGAGGCCGTGCCCCAACCCCCACCCCTCAAGTCTCCCCACAACTGCACCCCCACTCAACCCCATCCTCCACACACAGACACACACACACACACACACACACACACACACACCAAAAGGAGCTGTAAAGGAGGCGAGTGCTATCTGGGCTGCTACACCCTTCGATTGAGTTTCTCTCTCCAATCGTCACCTGCACTTCTTCCCCTCTCTCCATCCGCCTCGTCGCAAATCACAATCATTCTGAAGCCACTCTCTGAGAAAAGTATACACTTCAGTGGAGGATTGAGCGGAGTACGTAAGCAGAGCTGCGTGATTGTGAGGCTTTCACGGGTCGTGTCCCTGCCTTTGATAGCCATAAACAAGCCGTCCCCAGACTCTGCTGCAAGGTTCTACTGAGTTATGCAACTCGGCTTCAAACATAGCTTTTGAGTCTGTTCTTTTATCTCTTTATCCATGAACCTTGATGTTTGACTGTGTCTGTCCATTGCACTGAAAAAGTGAACAGAGGAAGGAATATGCAGGTGAACGATATGGTAAAAATCACACCCAGCATCCTGCTGGAGGTCCTATTAGAGTAGGATTTGGGACGTCCTATTACAAAACAAAGGGCAGCTGGTGGTTGGGGTGTTGCCGTTTTGATCTTAAGGTTGAATCTCAGGACTTCCAATGGCACCACTGAGGTACCCTTGAGCAAGGTACCATCCCCTCACACTGCTCCACAGGCACTGCCCACAGCTTCACTAAGCTAATGGATTAAATGCAGGGAAGATTTTCACACTGTTCATACTGTGTGCTGTGGTGTTAGTGCATGACAACAGTGACCACTTTACATCATAAGTGATGCATTATAAAATGTATCCTATATTGTGTTTCTGGGTGGACTACATGATTAGCAGCATTGAACAGCATTGAAACAGTAGCAGGCTAACAGGCTAACGTCCATAAACATTCTTAAAGAAATAGTTCAGCATACAATCAAATTTGTAAGAACTGTTACTCACTCAGATATAGTCAATCCAAGAGTCCATTTCTTCATCTAGGTCTGAAGCTATGATGCTAACATTGCTAACTAACACTAGAAGTCAACAGTCATCCAAACGGTTTTTAGCTCAAAAACTGTTTATCAATCTCATAAATCTGTATTTAGTTCTTCATTAAGGTGGTGCAGATTTGTGAATGTGGCTGAAGATGTAGTATGACTTAATATGAGCTACACAACTCCAGCCCCATCTAAGAGCCATGTTTAATTTGAGGCATTTAAATAAAAAAATATACTGACCATCTTTTATTGATTTTCTCTGTATTCTTTTATTTCTTTTACTTCGTTACTTTTACTTACTATTTTTATCCATAATAAGTTTATTCCATTCCTGTAAAGCACATTCAAGGAACTTTGTGTGTGATAATGGGCCGTATATTAATACACTTAATTTGGCTTGACTTGATTTGACCAAAATAGGTATGAAAATGGCCTAAAACTGCTTTTCATGAAGCATCCAATTGCTCAGTGTTGTAGAAATACTCACGGCATCCATGCTCAGGAAAGCATAGTATAGAGCAATTAACCGTGAAAGTAAGCACATACTGTCAGGCTGCTCACCCTGTAGCTGATAGCGTTGCAAGGTCTGGGGCTGAGGTAATGCTCCTCAGAAACTTGAAAGGACTTGGCAACAAACCTTTGAACAGGACCTGGAAAATGGTGTCTTGTGTAATTTATGGCAGAGCTTTCCCAAACTATGCTGGAACCAACCAGCTAGCTCTGAAATAGGCTCACGTGTCTGAACCTGAGGTAATCATATGCTCCTCGGGTTGCCTTCTGACCCCTCGGGCTTTGGCATTATAGGAAATCCATCCGCGTCAATGGTTTTCTGTGTCAGGCCATTCAGGAGACCACATATTCCCTTCGGCCTTCTTGGTAAAAACCAGGGTCAAAACTAGGGTAACGGTGATACATGTACGACTACATGCGCACAAGTGAATAACGATGAAAAAAAAAGGTGTTTTGATAATGAGATGGCTCACTGGTTTTTACCTACCAGGTAACCTTTCAGTTGCAATAAAGGGTATAGATTCACTTCTTCAGAAGAACCTTATCTAACTAGTATGTGCTTTAAATGTCACACTCTTTAAGATGTCTTTATATTAGAGAATGGATTCCACTGAAGGCAATCTCGGCTTTATGTGCATTATCAAGCCCTGGAGATCATCGAGAAAAGCTCTAAAGTGGAACAGCATAAGAGGGAATCACAGAAAATCTCATAGTGCACTCATTCTTGTGACACGCCATCAATCATCTTAACTCGTATCAATTATTTAAAGGGGGAAGTCCAGAGATTTCTCAAAATTGCTATATAATTTAATCATTAAAAAGTGAAGTCAGTGAGGTTTGATGTGAAATGCTCCATTGTAGAGGAGCCAAATCAGAATTATTCACAGTGCAGGTTATGAGAACCAAATCTTCAATAAGTGTGTTAAAGAAATATTGGTTATGAATAATCTGCCTGGTGCCTTTAGGATGGGTTTGGCCTAATTGTATGTCTGTTCACAACACAAAGGCAGCAAAGTACTTTTTAAATGTATGTATTTATTAATTTAGATGTAACTTTATTTTGCCTTTCTTAACATTACATATAAATCCCATGTGGGTTGTTTCTCTATAGTAAATAATTTAGAAACACCTCTGGTTCCCATTACCAGTGTGAAGCAAGTTTCTCTATGTATGTCAAATTTCATATCAAACCACTGTGGCTTCCCGAGAGTTAAAGGGTCCGCTTTGAATTTTATTTGTATTTTTTGGTATTTTCTCCTATTGACAGGTCATATGATTCATATGGGTTTAGAATTTATAAATAATTTCTACATGACCATTTTCTAGCCTCTTCTTATTAAACAAGCCTTTCCGTACTTGTTCACAAAGGTGTCCTTTAATATGCATAAAAGATGAGGAAATAAGGAATTTTGCACCGAACAAAGTTATTAAATGAATATTCTCAAATGTGTACAAATAGGAGAATTAATTTTTTGGGTAAATTTTGATTGTTTGAAAATTACACTAATTCTGGTGTGTGTGTGTGTGTGTGTGTGTGTGTGTGTGTGTGTGTGTGTGTGTGTGTGTGTGTGTGTGTGTGTGTGTGGACATGTTTTTACATCACATTCGATTAATTTGTCCAATGCTTTTATCCAACGTGGCTTACAATTTAAAGAAACCCTCAAGTTTCAGGACAGTGTGAGAACCAGGAGAGAGTTGTAAGTGCTAAAATCTTTATGTAGGGAGTAGTGTAAGAATATAGACCAGGAGAGGGTTCTTCAGGACTCATCGATTCATTTTTATTAGCGCTATGACCATTTCCAGTTTAACTGCTTTTCAAACCAGTTATTTTACTTTTGTGGACTTTTTACAAAAAAGTGCTTGTTCAAGGATTCTTCAGTAAAGGCAGTGCTATCTAGAACCCTGATAGCTTAATGAACCCCTTGTTGAATGTTTCATCTCTTCTATATGTTGGTGGTGAATCACTTAAATGAGGTTGTAGAAAGAACATTTTAAACAATGCTTAAAATAAAATGATGCCATTATTTTTATTTTATTAATTAATTTATTTTTTTACTTTACAGCCGTATAGAACCATTCGGTCAAAGTGTAGGTCCACATACAGCTCAGAAGAAATGAATGGGTTTTAAACATTAAAATAGAACAGCAACTGAAAATGTCATTCTGTTCAGAAACTTTTTCATTTCTAAACCCTGGTTAGCACCAAACTAGATGTTGCGTCTATTCAAGGAGACGATTTCTGAGTTCCGCCTCTACCAACAAGGCAGTGTTTTTATTGAAAAGTGTGATGTACTGCCATGTTGATCATCACAAGCCACCCTAGTCATATTTCAACCACCACATCTTCTGCTCTGTATCTATGATAGAGGATCATTACTTCACTCAGTTGTAAATGTGTATATGGGTGGGACGTCGTAATTCTTCTTGATCTTAATCTTAATCTATGGAACACTCATTCTCTCCTGAAATAGCTCCACAGAACATATCTGTGACAAGCTTTTCCGTACTTGTTCACAAAGGTGTCCTTTAATATGCATAAAAGATGAGGAGATAAGGAATTTTGCACTATTCAATGAATATACTCAAATGTCCCTATATAATAAAATCCATTAAAGAAATAGCTTAGTCCATAATGTTAATGCTGCTCGCAGTGAATGAAAGTCAATAGTCACTGATTAGCATCATTTAAATGATGTCATGCTGGTGACTAAGAGCTTCCATTCATTGTTAGCAACATCAGTGTGAAAGGCTGCCGTTCTTTTAAATCCACACGATTATTTGTCAAAAGTAAGCAATGCACAATGCTGCAATTGTGTTGAAAATGGCATTTTATTTATGTGTAAATGATGTCCATGTTCAAATCAAGTCAATTCAATGCATCGCTGTTGTCAGCCTGGATTGAAGGGCTCAAAAGAATCACTGCCACTCGTTTTTATAGAGCGGATTCATATAGAATCCAAAAGACGCTCCGCGGCAGGATCCAGCAACAAATCTCTATGAGACCCCAGAAATATTGAAATATATGCATTTAAAGATATCCTCAATCAAATCTGTCTGCAAAGCTGCTTGGTGTCCTTCAATGGGCCACTTAGAGAAGGCATGAAAATGTTTCCTGTCATTAGAGGGATATTCTTGAAGATGTCATGCTTAGCTTGGTTTAATATCCCATGTATAACACAGAGTCTAGTTCATTTCCGTTTCAGATACACAGATATATGATGCCACTGCTGTATCTGTGCTTCACTGGGATACAGCATATTGCACTGAAAAGCTTCGCAGTGCACAGCAACTCAAGTGTGTGCATGTGTGTGTGTGTGTGGTGGGCTTAAGCATGACTCACTCTGGATTTTCTATTGACTCAACAAGACTGCGTCATTGGCTGTCTTGCGCTGACAGAATCCAATAGACTGACTCTTTGCAAACGCTTTCGGGCTAGGACAAGCAAGCCTTTTGTGTGCGTTTGTGCGCGTGTGTGTTTCTTGGAGAAGATAGACCTAGATAACAGCATTAAAAAGTAGAGCCTTTAGCACTATTTACCGATAGACATAGAGATACTCAAAGAGGATGGCCCTATTCGCCACGGAGGCCCAAGTATCTGCTCTATGATGAAATGACAGCACAAAAGTATGCCTTTGCTGCAATATGCGTGAATCAGCAAAAAATGAATAAAAATCCACACGTTCGGGATGTGGAATTGCATTTACCTTTTTGGGGTGAAAGACACGCTTTGATTATGGTAGAGCACACTCATTTTTCCTTCAGAGAGCCACTGCAGGGCTCAGCACTGAATGCCACACTGATGACAAAGTTCTGGAGGCTTCAAGGTCACCCTGTGGAGATATACAGTACGTAGGGAAGAAAAGGAGAGAGAAAGAAAGGTAAAGGAGTCTCAAGAGAACATGGCGAACCAGAGGGGTTGCTTTAGCCTTTGTTGCTAGCATTTTATAACCCTGTGCCAGAAAGCAGTCACATTTAGCCAAGAGGTAGTGGATAAGGCTAGGCATGCTTAGCTTACAAAACATGCTATTTTAGTTTTTGGCCAATTTAGCATAACCAACAAGTCATAAAATGAGATAAGAATGGATTAGGATGGGGCTGATTTACCTCCTGCCCAAGCTGTAGAATCACATAGCTTGTCTGTGATTCTTGGTCAAATGTGCTGTGATGTTTTACATGTAGTGCAATTCATTCTGTAGGAGCCAGTTTTTACATCATCTGTTTAAATGATAACAGAGATGATATAATAGCTGTGTAGGGATATTTGGAGGCTGATTTACCTCAATAGGTCAGAAGAGGAGCAAGAATTGATTAGAAAGAGGCTGATTTACCTCTGGCTCAAGCTGTAGAATCTCATAGCCCAATGGTTCTCAACCTTTTCAGCATTAAGGCCCACCTGTTCATCACAGCATGTTGCCAAGGCCCACTGTTAGCTTTCACCCCATTTTGGTGGTCATCTTGGAATTTACAGTACCAACTTTAAAACCTCACAATTCCATCATACAAAGTTATTATTGTTTGCAGTTGGATTCATTTCAAATCTAAGACTCTGAAGATTCATGTGCCAGAGAAGTAAACTATGTAAACTTATTTTCAAATAGCAACACAGGATGGAATACCAGATTTTATATTATGCTTTGAATTCGGCAATCCTTATAATCCCTCTCAGAAAACCCACAGCCACAGGTCTCGTCAACTTATGTTCAGAATTTGAGCTCAAATAAATGAATGTTCTGTATGACTTTTAGTACCATTTTGTGCAATCAGAGATGCCATTTTGTTCAGAAGAATGCTTATTTTTACCACAGAATTGTAAATCAATAATCGCTTCTCTCCCATTCATTCTGTACAAAAGGCTCTTTGTCTCCATTTGGCCTAATATTTAGGTTTGGAGGAGCCTGTATTCATATTATCTATTTAAATGCCAAGCTAACAATGATGATATAATGCTTGTATAAGGATATGTGGAGCTTGCAATTGCTTGTAACAGACATTCAGGAAATATATGTTTGTATATTGCTGTTTTATACAGTCCAGGAATGTTCTGTTTATGTTGTAGATGACAAAGTGCAGTTGCTGCCATGAAATACAGAGATGCTGTTATTCAGACCGAACATTTAAACCCTTAAATGAGCATTAGTTGCTAGACCACTGAGTTTATTGTTCTATTGCTGTAGTTGAGAACTCCACATTCTGTGAGCTGCTGAATGGTATTATTAGCTATTTAATAATCATAGATTAGCCCTCCTATTCAATATTATAACCATTCATCAGTGAGGAGACTTCTGTGGATTTTTACGAAGGTTAATATTTTCCTGTGATGGAAAAGCTAATGTTTATGCACTTGGTCACAGTTTGTCACCATTGTCACCACACAATGTGACATTTGCAAAAGGTTAGTCGCAGTATTTATTTCTACTCCCTTGCTTAGCTATAGTGATCTCCAGAGTTATAAGCTAGCAAGGTTAGCTTTGCGGAGCCTAGTGAAGAGCAAAGGGTCAAAACACTCAACACTAATACTGTTTAAATATATGCTTTATGTATATGTATATATGTTTTACCATGAGACATAGTCAGTGGGCGGGACAGGTGCCTTCAGGCAGTCATTCTAGCTTTAGCCATATTTTTTTCTGGCCACTGTTATTTGAACATGTTGCACCACCTCTGAAACATGCCATAGCTAACTGGAGTACTTGAGTACTATTGAGGCCTGAGGTGCGTCCATTTGTTCTAGCTAGGTAGAACCTACAGTGTCTTCCTCAAATAATACGCTCTCATTTTTCTCCCCTTATCTTCTGACCCCTTTCCAAAACCAGCTGAGCTCAAACAATCAATTACAATTTACCCGATGCTTCCCCAATTAGCTTGTGCATAGAAGGGCCTCAGAAAAAAAGAGAAATCAATTAGCGCCCTTATTTGCAAACTAATTCGCTACAGCTGGTTGGCGGGTCTTGGGTGACAGGTACTCTCCCTTCCCGGCTATTTGCTCATTCTAGTGGTACTGAGTGGACATTCTCGTGTATTTTTGTTCGTGAGCCTTGAAGCCACAAGCCATTTAGCCAGTTAGCATTTTTAAATAGGAGAATACACTTTTCAACCCATTTGGGCTATTGTGAGAAAATATAAAGGATTGTTTGAAAATTGCACTAATTCCAGTGTGTGTATGTGAATATGTACTTACATGACATTACATTAATTTGTCAGATGCTTTTATCCAATGTGGCTTACAATTTAAAGAAGCACTGAAGTTTCAGGACAATGTGAGAAGCAGTAAAATCTTCATGTAAGGACTCATCAATTCATTTTCTATTAATACACTCATCATTTCCAAACCAATTATTTTACTTTTGTGAACTTTTCACAAAAATGGTGGTTGTTTAAGGGTTCTTCAGTAAAGACAATGGTAGAACCCTGATGGCTTAATGAACCCCTTAAATTACTTGTTGAATGTTTCATCTCTTCTATATGTTAATGGTGAATCACTTAGAATCAGAATCAGAATCAGAATCAGCTTTTATTGCCAGGTATGTTCACATATACGAGGAATTTGTATTAGTGACAGAACTCTACAGTGCAACAAGGTCACAGTGACAAGACAAGACACAGGTAATAAACAGAATTATATACAGAGATAGAAAAATACAAAATAGCGTGCAAATATAGCAAAAAGTGTGCAAAATAGTGTGCAAAATAGCAGGGACACAATATACATATTGAAGAGTGTTGATAACAGTGACATTGTTAAGTGTTCATGACATGACATGGACTGCCTGAGGTTATAGAAAGAACATTTTAATCAGGGCTTAAAATAAAAGGATTTCATTATTTTTATTTTAATTGTTTTTATTTTAATTGCTTTACAGCCATATAGAACCATCCGATCAAAGTGTAGGCCCACATACAGCTCAGACAAAATGAATGGGTTATGACCATTACAATGGAACAGAAACTGAAATCTTCATTCTGTTCAGAAACTAATTTTTCAAATTTCATTTCTAAGTCCTGGTTAGCACCAAACTAGATATTTATTCAAGGAGGTGATTTTTGAGTTCCGCCTCTACCAACAAGGCAGTGTTTTTATTGAAAAGTGTGATGTACTGCCATGTTGATCGTCACAAGCCATCCTAGTCATATTTCCACCATCACATCCTCTATCTATGATAGAGGACCATTACTTGTGTGTGTATATGGTTGAGACTATCTCGTTGATCTTGATCTTAATCGTGGAACAGTCTATGGAACAGTCTCTGAAATAGCTCCACAGAACATAACTGTGACCAATCGACAAGCTTTAAGGATCAAAAAATGTCCATCAACCAAAAGGGCTCCATCTGGGAAAGACACAGGCGTTTTCTTCTCTGGATTTCATTCTCCTATGATTACTGTAGGCCTGAAGGTTTTTATCTTCCAGAGATTGGGGAACATTAAAAATCTCGTCACTTAGGCGTTGTTTGGTCTCTATTCGGAGGCAGATTGGCCTGAGTTTCCCGCACCATTGCAGAGGGTGTTTTTTCCTTATAACGTGTCTGGATTGCTGATAATTGCTCCAAACGTAGCTGGGCTGATAGCAGAGTACCAGGGGAGCCCGAGGGGCGATACCAGGGGTTGTTAGGAGTCTAACAGTAAGTGGTTGGGTCTCGAAGGGGCAGGCCTTGTCGGCGAGAGTCTGACAATCTCCCTCCTGTTGGAGCCATGTGTCTCGCTTTATCAGCCGCAATTAGCAGGCCGAGGTATATTCCTGGGTGCACACGGAGATGTTTCCCCCCTTCTAAATGTATTTGTGTTGCGGGGCATGGGACAGATAGTGGTGATTGACTGGAAAGCTAACCAGGCCTGCCTGAGGACAGAGGAGGAGGATAAGGCTTGTTTTAGCCTGATGTGAGTGTCCTGCTTTGCAAAACTCAAAGCTTAAAACAAACTCAGACGTTCGCAGGAAATTTGTGAGTAAACTCAGACTTTACTCACAAATTTATTCTAAATGTGGTAATAATAAAAAATGGCATCCATGACTTGCAAACCTGTCCACTGTTATCTATAAAATCAGATCAAAGCAGCAACATACCATGCAAAGCAGTACTTAGCTGTACTTTTTGCAGAATTTAACATATTGAGAAAAAACATACAATTGTTTTTTTCCTACTTGGACAGGTAGAAATTGCTATAAAATCCCTCAAGGTATTACTTACGTCAAATCATCAAAACATGTTCAAATATTGGCATACAGCTGTATCTCAAAATGGTATTCTCTAGCTACGCCAAGGACAAAAAATAAGCAGTTTTATTGTTATCTATTTCATATATACAGATATATATAAATAGATAACAATAAAGAGAGATGATCCGTGTGCTCCGGAAAAGTCACGAACCAGAGAGAGAGAGAGAGAGAGAGAGAGAGAGAGAGAGAGAGAGAGAGAGAGACAGACAGAGACAGAGAGGTGGGCATAGATTAATTTTTTTTATCTAGATTAATCTCATTGTAATCTTGAGATTAATCTAGATTAAAATGCCC
>JBBPDE010000134.1:6579835-6593377 GCA_037974605.1 Nannopetersius ansorgii
CATATGCTGTGTGGTGCTAAACTAAATATTACCTCTTGCAAGACAAAACACTTGTGTTAAACCAGACTATACTGCCTGGTTTAACAGGCAATTTAGATGTAAAGAATCAGAAGCTATATTTGGGTTGGCATTCTGGCTAGTGGGTTTTAGAGGAGACTAACACTTGAAAGCGAAATCCAACACAAGTTATGACATCCTGTCCCCACGAGACTGTTTAAAATGCTCTTCCTTTTATAAAACTTTGAATGGTTGTATTGAGAGTAAGCTTGATTTTAGTGTTATATATGTATAATGACATTTATGACCTTAAAATCCTCATATTCCATTTTATATATTGACCCACAGTCAGCATGTGAGAACTTCTTCCTTGAAGGCAAACAGGAAATTCTGTGCATGGATATGTAAGCATCCTTTGAAACTAACAGCTGGGGGAAATGTTGTGATGGGAATAAATGCTTGCAGGTAAAAGCAGAAGCATTACAACATGGCAAGGTTAATTAAGGGGTGTGATGTGGAAAACGGGTAATGCTTTGCCAATGCTTTGCTTGTATTTGACTTTTCCTACCAGTGGACACTAGCAGACAACAAAAACAGCTTCCACCAGCAGCTTCCAGAGTTCGGTAGGCGGTTAGAAGGATAGAGACTAATTGCACGTTTCTTTTTTCCATATTCCTTTAGGAACACGAATCAGCAAACGCCTGAGGGCATCTTCTCCAGCATGGCTGTTGGGACGCCACTCATCTGTGGATGAAAAGACGAAGGCTTTCCATGGATTTCCTGCCTCTGAATGAAATATTCCTCATGATGTTGATATTGCTGATTAAAGACAAGGGGCCTGTATTGGAAAATATGTTAAGGCATGTCTGAGTTTAACCCTTATAGGCCTTTCATGCATATGCCTTTAAACGTCTTGCTTACACTTCAGTTGTTTAAATGCTTTAATAAAGCTTGATCCCTAGCGATGCCACAGCTAGCCCTTTTTTCTCTGGGAAGATAGGATGACTCTCCCTCTCCCCTGATTACTCAGAGAGATACTAGCCAATATGGGCCACTAGCTAACATAACAGAATGGCCAGTTAGTGTTCTCCTCCAAAAGGAGGAGCTGTCTAATGAAGTTACACTAACCTGGATAAAAATAAACGCAATGCTACATGTGTTTTGGAGATTGGCCAAACTGGGAAGAAAAAAAAATTAACTGGGAAGGAAAAAAAAATTATATCTTAATTTTCACCATGTTTTTGTTATTTTAACATAAAAAAATAAAAATATGAGTAGATACAAATGCAACTCATCATGATTCGTGGCATAGTGGAATGAAAAAAATAAAAATAATGCCTTGTAAACTGAATGTATGCAGAATCTAAAGGTCAAGACGTTTGGAACTGACTTTTTATTCCATGGTCTTCAGTTGGAAAGCTGACAGCATGAATGAGGTTAAATAATACAAATAATTTAATGACAGCGCACACTTCGCTTTCTGAAAGCATGCGTGAACGGTTATTTTTGGCTCTCTATCAAAACTGTGTTTTAATTAGAATCAATCTGCTTTGTGGAACACTCTAATCCCTGCCAAGAACACACGAAAATACAAATCAACAGTAATTGCATCTACAGTTTTGGGAACTGATTGTGGCATCTGCTCTTGACACAAAGCACAGGGACATTAACAATACCTAATGTACATTAGGTAATTTCAGGGTTTTGTTAAGGAAAGCCAGCTGAATGAAGTATAAATATTTTATCTCTAATGAAACTTCTAAATGAGCTAAATGAGGATTAATAACTAAGAAGTTATTGATGTTCATAGTACCTTTAAAAGTTTTAGACATGATAAATTGAGAATTTGTTTTTAGTTGACATCTTGTAATGAAAACTGAAAAATATAGGGAAAGGTTTATCTCGTAATTAAAGTCGATGAGCATAATTACTTTAATTCTTTGACTCACTCATTTCTGTATAAATCTAATAAATTAGGAAATGTGGTGCTCTCTATAGTGTACATAATTCAAAATGATCAGGGAGTGTTGCAAAAAAGTCTAGGCAGAAAACTACCCAGTAGTAAGATATTACCTGAAAGATTGCCTTCAGTGTTTGTCCTCATTAAAAGAAGTGTTATGCTGCCCTTATTGTTGGATGTACTGCGTACACATTATGAAGGCAATTCACAACATTCAGTAATATTATTTGTTTGATCAGAGAAACAATAAAAGATAAATGATGTTCACTTTTATTCAAGTTTGCTTGTTCTTCTAACAGTGTTACATAACCAGAACAAAATGTATTTAAGATTTTTCAAGATCTTCACTTGTCACTGGATATGAGTCTGAGGCTTGGCTCTCTGAAGTACAAGTCACGGCTCGAGTTCCTGAAGTACAAGTCAAGTCTTGAATCTCTAAAGTATGAATCTGAGTCAAGGCTCAGATGTGTAAGTCATGTCTTGGGTTTCTGAGGTCTCCAACAATTGTCTAAGTCTAATCCCAGTTCTCTGAGGTTTTATTCCGAGAGAATAAAACCTCTTTGAGGTACATGTCTATGAGCTTTAGCCAAGTTGCAGATAGCACTGATGTAGTCATTGACTGAGTTGGGTAAAACTAAGAAAAATGATCACATTATGAATGCAGTAATCCCCCAGTTTTATGCGGATCAGGACTCACTGATCCAGACACACACACATTTTTTGAGAACCAAACTCATTGTTTTACACACAACAATGCGGGACCTGCAAATATTCTCCATTTTTTTTTTTCATGGCAATATTTTTTTTAATGCATTTTTAGGAAACTTTAACTTATTTTGTAACATAAATAGTAGGGATGCACTGAAATGATTTTTTTTAGCCAAAAACTGAAACTGAAAAAAAACTATTAAAAGAATAAATCTGTTATAAAACTATGAAAATATTAATTTAGCATTCAAACAATGCACAATATAAAATAAAATTTGAAATAAAATATTTTACTTGGCCCCACTCATGAAGAGCCTAAAAGCAAGATAGCTGAAATACTATACAATTAAATATCTTCTCTCATAAAACAAGTGAATTCAAGTGCATTTTAATATTCTGAGTGAAGTGCATGAACACAGTGCTGTAAGATAAACAACGTTCTCTGTAGGCCTTTAACAAAATAGTGTATTAATTATTTTTGGACGGAGTGGGTGTGCTCGAAGGGTCTCGCCTTTTCTGTGCTCGATCAGGATGTTTTGATATTATATGATAAATTAATCCTCACGTTGAGAAAGTCTTGTGTTGAAAAGTATGTATTCTTTTTACAGCTCAAATTATCCATTCACATCAGTGGTTTCTCTAATCTGATGATCAAAGACAGCGTGTTTAATCAAAGGGTCTCTGCAATCACAAGCGTTGTATCTTTCTTCCCAGTACTTAAGGGAGCCATCGATCTAGTCACAGATTAAGCTTATTCCAGAACTAGGTTTTGAATAGAACATCACTGTTGAGATCAGCTTTGTAAAAGAAAAGTTGCCCATTTGTGTAGGGAGGACCATCCTATTCTACTTAGGCAGTATGATGCCGAAGTGATCTTTAGCATTGAACCTCTATAATCATTGACTTGCTTGACTTGCAGACTTGTTTTTCCAAAACACTACGTTCGCTCTAATGAGTGGAACAAACAGGGTCATCTGACGAGGACACTCAGGGTGATTATTATCTTTTTCTGAACTGGAAATCACTGCAGTCTGCAAAAGAATATTTCCAACCAATTTGCTGTCTAAAAGCATGTGTTTTCTGCCCAACAGCAATTGACTGTAATAGCAACTTGTTTGATTGTGTAGTATTAAAGAATCAAATGTCAGCTGTCACAATGGCATTAATATTTCCCGGAACTACCACGCTGACAAGGTTCCTCATCTTTCCTTTCAACCCTTCTTTCTTCCATTTTCTTCCTAGAATCTATTGTCAGTGGGAATACTGTAAAAAGCATCTAATTTGGCATGTGGGCAGGTAGAACTGATCAAAGTGAGAGAGAAAGTCCATTTTTGGCAGGTTCACAAATAGGCCACTGGAGAGCCTGGGCTGAGGGGTCAGGAAGAGACAGGCAGGGCAGAATGAGAAATGTGGAGGGTAGCTGAAGTGGAATGGATTAAGCATTTAGAACAGAGAGTCCAGGTTTCTGCCTGGGCTTCACTCACCTGGAAGGGATGAGAAGAAGATGACACCTTCTCAGTAATGCCAGGGTTGTTGACCTGTGCTTCCTGAGGAGATGTTTATGGGTGATGTTTGGAGTGACGGTTCATGTTATCTTACTCTCTTTATAGGGTGGAGATGGGAATCACTAGAGGCCACATAATACAATGTCACAAACCATTAAGGTTCCATACCAGCCAGAGATTTGTTATACATTCTTTACAGTAAAGGTTTCAAAATGGTTCTCGGCTTATACATAGAAAAATCTTTGGTTGGGATGGAACCTTTTCAGTATATAGAGGTTCCTTAAACTTCAGAATGGTACTTCAATATTGTGTATTTTAATTCCACTCAAACCACATTGGTGATCATTTACTGCATTTAACAGATACTTTTATCCAAAGCGACTTCCATTCCCTAACTACAGGGGGCAGTCTCCCTAGAGCAACTTGGGGTTAAGGGTCTAGCTCAGGGACCCAGTGGTGGTCTGCTGATGGTAGGATTCGAACCCAAGACCTCTTGGTCCAGAGGTAAGGATTCTACCCACTTAGCTACCACCACCCCCAGCACACCCCAGACAGATCTTGACCACATGCAACACAAATGTAAATAAAATGTAAATGGAATGCGTTCTCTATATTTGTATTGGATTGGTGCCATCCCTACTCCACCATCACACTGTGCTGCATCAATTATCCCACCCCCGCTGAAGAATGTGAAGAATCTTCTGCTGGATTTACCTCAGGATGGATCAGCATGAAGTCCAATGTGGGTTTATTGGGGCTCTTTTTTGGACTGTAGGTGGTAAAATGCAGGTTTTCACTGTAAATGGTTCACATGTCAAGGGATAAACAGCAGCAAAATGCTGAACCCAGCCATTATACTGTACATAATTAACCTACACACCTCAATCTGTGTTCCATTTTCCCCTTGATTAGCAACTTGACTTCAGCTAGCGCGGGTTAGCTGATCATCAGAGCGAGCAAAAAGAGGGTGATCAAAGTTTGATTGCCAGCTTTAAGACGAGACATTCAGGAAAAACACTGCCTTGTGTGCACAACTTGACCCTGTTCTTGATGAGGGGGAAACAGCGTGTCGAGAAAGCAAGTGGGTTGCATAACAAAAATTAGCTGTGAGTGTAGCCGGCCCTAGCCATGGCTACGTGGGGCATCTAATCCTGCCTTTGTGTGGCGATGCCCTGTCAATCAGAATGGGAGGACAATGCTGATTCTGGCAGCATTTCAACACATCAAAAGCACAGATGGGGTCCCGAATCTGTGGCTGAAACAACTGCCCACTCGTACTTTACCATCTCCAGCTTTACTGGCTGTCAGTGTCTTCCCTTATAAATAAATGGTCCTGCATCTTTCTGGCTAATCTCTACCTGCATCTGTACTATTCCACTGATCACAACTGATGATTATTACAGTGCATTTTCTTGCCTGTATTTAGAAAACAATGGGAAATCTGGTAGCCTAGTGGTTAGGGCATTCGCCCTGCGACCAGAAAGTCCTGGTTCGATCCCCAAGACCGCTAGGCACCTCTGAGGTACCCTGAGCAAGGTACCGTCCCCACACACTGCTCCCCGGGCACCGTGTTCCTGGCTGCCCCCTGCTTCACTTGATGAATGGGTTAAATGCAGAAGTTGAATTTCGTGCTGTTCACACTGTGTGCTGTGGTGTGTTCACATATGACAAACGGTCAGTTAAAAAAAAAAAAAGTCAGTTGATTAAGTGTATAATAGAATCCACTGGACAAAATGCTGTATAACTGACTTTTAGGATAAGATACACACATGAAAGAATGTCATATCAAAAATGTCATGATTAATTCTGGTTACTTCCACCTCTCAAAGATTTCCTGCTAAACATAATACTCCCATAATACTTATCTACGTCATAAATGCTCTTGAAACCAACCAAGAAATATATTATAGCTGGACTTGTGGCTGAAATCTATTTCTTGCCCTGAGTAATTAATGAATCAGTAATTCATTAGTGATTAATGCTAGCACTTTGGCCAGAAATGTTGATTGTCTAACAAGAAGGAAAAAATTCTGGCTCCCTTTTAGCTCTGATAAGAACAATTTTGGATTTTGCATTAAATCACACACTTTTGATTGGGGTCTCCAGACATAGTTTTATTTGGGGCCCTAGAAACACCAAATCCACAGTGATCAGACAGATTCTGTGGAAACTCAGCCCACAAAAGCTTCTTCCATCTGGAAAAGTAGCCCATGTCTGAATAAACAAATTGTACAGATTACACAGATTAGCAAAATGGGTAGCATGTAATCTACAGTCATCAGTGTAGTCCAATTTCAGCCCTCATAAAAGTGTGAGATGCCCAGTCTTTCCGACCCTTAGAGCATGCAGTTATCACCAGCAAGAAAGAAAAACATGGTGTAATTCGGGTGTAATTGATTCTTACTCAGAAAAGAGGAAGTACAAGCTTTTATTTAATCCTGCTTTCTGGAAAAATTGCACGATTTTGGACAAACAGAATGCAGATTGAATGTAAGTCAACTATAAATGTAACTGCTCACGGTGTAACTACAGAAATGTGTAATTACTTTGAATAGCATCGTGCCATGACAGTAATTTGAGTAAATCTAGACTTCCAAACATTAAAAATTGTGCAGTGTATTGAAGGTTTTAGCTGTTTATGTCACTCTCCGTTTTATGCTGGAGCTCCACAGTGTGTGACGCTGCCCACACCCAGCCACTTCTGTCGACCAGATTGATGGTATGCAAGCCCCATGAGGCCTCCTGATGAGCTAATGATGGGCACTCCAAAAGCATCAAAGCCAGCCAACCCCACTGACTAGCAGAAACTAATGCTCTACAGAGCACAGCTCCTTCCAGTCAATTCCACCATAGTAAGCACATCAAGTGGATATTGATATTTATGAAGTAAATATACCACTCGAATCACACACACAGAATTGTCCATCATAAAGAATATCAAAATATATTATATGATATAATACAATATTATATTATATTACGTTATACTATATTTTATTAGGTTATATTACATTACATATTATATTACAGTATATTTTATTATATTATATTATATTGTAGATGATCTCTGACTCCCAGCCTGGGTGGCCTAGGGTCCTTTCAGTGTGGAGTTTGCATGTTGCAATGTAATATAACACACCATAAGTAACAGATCACATTAGAATAAAATTCAGCAGAATACATTGGGATACAATACAGTACAATAGAACTGAGTAATTTGCCCCAGGATCACTAATGTAAGTATGATATAATACAATACAATTTCGTATAATATAATATGATATAACGACATATGAACAACTAAGTACACACCTCACTTTAGAAATCACTCCTACGCTTTCAAGAATTGCATTTTCTTCAGACAGAACATACTGCCAGTAATTATGGCACCATAGTCATAAAAAGCATAGTGAGAGAAACATCTGAGCTTCCGAAACAATTTCATCTCGTTCTCATAAATCACCAAGGTGTTGTTTTAGCTATAAACCGCATGGAGGCCATAAAGGTGATGGTTCAGCTTTATATGAGACAGAGTTAGTGAGGTTTGTAACATTATAGTCTGAAATGTTATACCACCAAACCCAAGTCTGGCCATGGTGGAACAAACACAGAAACCATACTGAGGTGAAAATACAGGTTCTGCGGCAAAATTGAACTCAATTAACTGTATGTGTGGAGCCAAAAATGTACTTGTGTGAAAGTACAAATAGCACAAAAGTAAATGTTTCAGCTGATAAATTAGTTTTCCTTCTTTTGGTTGTGTGTGTGCTGTGGGGGTGTGTGGTCTGAGAGCGGGTCCAGGACTTCACACATTAGCAGATTTACACTAACATTACATGTGAATTGAGTCGAACTCTTCAATAAAAAAGTACAATATTAAAATATGACTTGCAACTCACTGGCAAGAGAGAAATAAAAAAGAAAATCTTTTAAAGAATACACTGGAGGTCTAAATGAACATACGAGGAGTATAAAGGTTGCTTTTCTCTTGGATATGTAATTGCCTAAGGATTTCAATAGTACTTGAGTAAAGTGCAAATATTCCAAAATAGCATTTAAGTGTTGTTCAGATCTTCTGTGTACTCTTTAATTCTCTGTGGATGTTCTTTTTGTATTCCTCTTGGTAATGTTCTCATGGAAATGTAATGTAATTAGATTATAAGTCATTTCAATAGTATTCCAGTAAAGCAGAAATATTCCGAAAAAGCATTTAAGCATTGGAACAGTACAGTTACTTTCAGAGGGAAGATGTTCCTATGGATCAAATTACTGCTGAAACAGAGCTCGTCAGCAATGACAGCCATCCATCAACCATTTCCACATTGAAACTGAACTGGATCCCCGAGTACTTTCAAGATGGCTACACATGGAATTGAATGTGACAGCTTCAGGAAAGCACTGTTACTCACTGCTCAGCTCACGGGTCACTTTCGTCTCTTCAAGCTTGGGTTGGCAGAAGTTTCGTAATTACTGGATAATAGCCTAGCCTAGCATAATGCCAGTGCATCCAAACACTTATTCATAATTAAGCTTCCAAATCGCATGCTGAGAGTAAGAGCACTCGCTGAAACTCAACCAAAATAAAGAGATGCATTTCCATGAGGAAAAAGTGGCAAAGTGGTTGCAGTATTTGGAGACACCCAAACTTTGGTTTTACGGGCAAAAAAAGTTTGTGTTAAAAAATTGTTAACACCTTGTATTCAAGCTTGCAATCTAGATTCAGGGGCCAGCTCTTACCAAGCCATTTATTGGCTAAGGATAGCTTACATAGCCATTTAATTAAACCACAACAGCGGCACACATCTTGTTTCAAAACTGACCTGAGCTTTAGTGTCTTGAAGTATGTTTGCTAGTCTGCTGTGTGTTTTGCTCTGCATTTGTTCGTTCACTTTTTATTTCCTTGGGGGGCTTTTTTTGCCTTTGTGGCCTCCTTATTTGTGACATCACAGACTGTCTCTCTGGCACTCATTTTAAAGGTGACTCGACCTCACATATTACAGAGCTGACTCACCTACAAAAATGAATTTTTTAAAAGATCAATACTCTGCCCCGATCAACTGAACAAAAACTTATATACATGCACACTGCAATGGATTTTAATGGATGTTTTGATGCTGGAACAATGCCTATATTTCAAAAGCTGTAGGTGGAGATGAGGCACCAATTTCAGCAATACAAAGATTAATAGCCCTAACTCTAACAATAAACCTTCATTTATCTGGTAGACCTACTGTTCCTTCACCTTATGATCTAGCACATTCTTCTTTTCCTCCATCCCATAAGGTGTTGCATAATAATATAACACACGTGTCATGCACCAAACGTGATGAATACTCCATGATAGGGAACACTGCAAGCTGATTAGGTAGTGTGGTAAGACTGGGGCTATTTTGGCAGAAATTAACCTTTAAAATGGACCAATGTGTAATTTGTTTTATGGCTAAAATATAAGGATGCATGGAATGCATGGAAAGACAATCAGGCAGATTTGCAAAAAAGGAAGACAGGCCTCTGGTGATTAGCTCTAAATGTGGCTCTCTTGTTGATTTTCTCTGTAATGTGGCTTATTTGAAAAAAAAAACAGCAAGGACCACTGAAATGGAGGCTTAAAGATGAACCAGCAGTACAAGGTAGATGTAAGAGATGAAACTTAGACTGTCCTATTAATTTCCCTCCAGTCCATGGAGCAAATAAGGCCATTAAGTTGAGCACATACTCAATTGGAAACTCTATACAGCTAATTACCTCACGTAGCTTTAAGCCCAGGGGCGTCCTGTGTCACAAGAATCTTTTCAAAAGGCCTTTTAAGTCCATGTTATACCATAAGATACTGCCGGTAGAACTGCAGTTTTAGATCCCGACTACTGCTGAATTAACATGATAAATGAATCTCCGAGAGATACAAGGAGAGCCCCAGGGTAACATTTTAATAAGAGTATTTTGCATGAAAGGACCAATTTGCTGCATATCAATTGCCTCAATCAAAGGAATCTCATTTGATCAGCTGTGTGATAAGCATATTGAGCAGAAAAGATTAGCAGTTAAGTCACTTAATTAAGTGATTCATTGTAAATGGGGAATTATTCAATATTTAGCTGGAACTGGGTGTATGAACACATTTTTATTTTATTTATTTCTTTTAAATCACAGTATGGTACTCAGACCTCAACAATACACTAAAGTATCCTTAAGCTGTGTAGGTTTACAAATGATATATGGGAGGGAACCTGGTGCACTACATGGCCAAAAATATGTAGACACCCTGTATTAGTGGCTTTGGCAATTTCATCCACACCCATGTGCATAAACTTCAGTACAGGGTATTGGATCAAGGCCTTTAGCTGGTGTCATAAATGTTGAAACACGTCTATGCTAATGCTCATTTTTGCTAATGCCCTTATGGGATTCATGTAAAGTGCTAGCATTAAGCTAACAGCACTCTACATATACATTTGTGGCTGTTTGAGATTACACAACTGAAACTGATAATAGACATTACAAGTTTATCCAAGAAGGTAAAGTAAAGAGGCCTGTATTACCATTTGGGAAAACACCACAGTACAATTTAAAATTCTTTTTCTGCATTTAATGCATTCACCTGAGTGAAGCAGTGGGTTGGTGCATGGGGAGCAGTGTGTGGGCATGGTACCTTGTTCAAGGGTACCTCAGCGGTATCAGTCCTGGGATTCAAACCCACAACCTTCTGAGCACAGGGGCAACTTCCTAACCACCACGCCACCAGCTGTCCTAAACTTGTCAGAAACTTGTCCTACCTCACATATATATATATCCTGGGCTTCCAAGATGTTTTCCTTTGTGAAATTGGTCCCAGACAGTAGAAATCAAAATGTTTGGCTGATTCCTGTCACTTCCTACTACATTGGTTAATAGGACACATCACTACTTTAATCCAGCTCCTGAAAGCCAGTGGAGAACCTGCTTGGTCGTATCTACCTAGATACAATGAACGAAAAAAAACCTGATTGAATATCTTCTGTCACAGGGTGACAGGGTGGTAGTAGCCTAGTGGGTACAACACTGTTAACCGATGACCACAAAATTGCAGGTTCAAACCCTCACTTTCTAGCATTGTGTCCTTCAGCAAGACACTTAACCCTCAGTTGCTTCAGGTGAGCTGTCCTTGTAGCTAGTGATTGTAAGTCACCTGTGATATGTGTGTCTTCCAAATGCCACTTTATTAACACTTCATAAAGAATGAACTCTGACAACACCCAGACCTCATCAAGTCTCCATAGACAAATATTGAAGATGATTGGCCTGTCCCGAAGAGCACAGTATTATACTGTACCGTACAGTACAAAAAAATATCCACTGATGGATGAGGAATAGGGGGACTAATATATTGTGTCGCAACAGATGGGCTATAGTCAGTAACTGTAAATCTACAAAGTGTGTTCATATGGTGTTTGCACCAGATAAAATGGCTAGTGAGGGGAGATGCAAGGCAGGTGTAGCTAATAACCAATCAAGTTTCGAGTCTGCCATAAAAAATGCTATTCACTTTTGAGTGTGTTACCATATTTCTCACTAACAACCACTGTCATCTCCAATTCCAGATATATTACACAGTAATACAACACACTCTGCTTTCTCCAAAGTGTATACTTTAGTCAATTATCAACTCTATGAATGGGTGCCTGTGGTTTAAATCACTAGCACATATTAATCACTTCCCTCCGTTCCCCAAGAGAGCCATCAAGGCAGAAGTGATGTATGCATCGCCATACCCCCCACCCCCCGCAGCCCAGTCATAATATTATTTATACAGCAAAACCAAATCATATTAGGCCTCACGCTAGAGGAGGCATGCGAGGCTGGGTATAACTGTCTGTGTGCATTTCTGTGGCATTCCTTCACCACTAGCAGGTTGGGGAATGAATGGGTGGCACAAACAGCCGTATTGATCAACAGATAATGGAATCTTGTTCTCACTGTTTCTTTTTTTTTTCCCCCTCAACATTTTCATTTCCTCCCTCGTCTAGCCGGGGGTGCGCTCTCTTTTGTTTCGGGCGGAAGCGGAGCGCCTCGTCTTTGTGCTCATCAGCGCTCCTCCTCTACCCCTCTTCTAAGTAGTTAATTGCATTAGCATAAGGAGAAACCGGGCCAGCGCTGTGGTGTGATTTATATAATTTTGCTAATTCAACATTCGAGGCCTGTTTTTTTCCATCTTTTTTTTTTCACCAGTCCTCATACGAATCGCAATTAGGCCCTTGGCAGCTTGCTATCATCTTCGGTGAGGAAGACAATAATAATGAGGAAGAAAAAAGGAAAACAATGAGACGAAAAAGTTATCTTAATTGTTTTTTTTAGGGGGGAAATTGGCACTCTTGTGTACAGCGCAGGTCGGAAATTATGGGGGTAAGTGGGGTTAAACCTCCTCAACATCCGGGTTCTTTTCGTCCGACAAATGTCTAAGGCTCTTCAGAGGGGTGTAAAAATCTTTGAAAAAGTTGGAATCATGTTTCAATTACATGCCAAACATCGCAAGGCACAAGAAACATTTAGCTGTTCTCAAAATGAGGCGTCCTACACTCATTACAGCACTTACGCTACACGTTTCCTCATGAACAGTACAGTTAATAAAACAGTACATAAAAAGTATAGTTAAGTAAAGTTTTTGTAATTTTCCTTTAATTCAAGGGTTTTTTTTCTGACTAATCTGCTCAAAGAAAAGAATAGAAAAGACGCTCAAAAGGAAAGGGTGGCTATTTAGCTAAGGTCAGTTAGCCTGACTGCTAATTGCTTCCACAAATTCATTGTTGCGAATGCCGATTAGTTATCTAATCTAAAGTAGCATACAAGGTAAGCTTACACTCCCAGTTTTGTCATGCCACAGTGTAAAATAAGTATAAAATAAGCCACAGATAATCCTTCAAGCCCAAGGCCTTCAGACTCTATGAATCCTCCCACTGTCACATGTCCACACAATAATCTAGTGTAAAGTGACTGTGTTGTCATACATGAACACAGCACACACAGTACACAACACACAATTCTCCTCTGCATTTAACATATTTAACCCATTCATCAGGAAGCAGGCAGCCAGGAACACAGCGCCCTGGGAGCAGTGTGTGGGAACAGTACCTTACTCAAGGGTACCTCAGAGGTGCCACACCACTAGCAGTCTTGGGATCCAAACATATGGGTGTGTCCGAAATCGCGCACTACCGTCAGTGCACTGAGATTTAGTGCATACTGCCTTCTGTAGTGCGCACTGCTGTGGGTCAGTGCTGTCCTAAACAGAACATTAACGTTTTGCACTTAGTGGAAATGACGGACTAGCATTTGCTCGCAATTCTCCAGCTGCCAAAATATCTGCAGGTTTTACCGCAGTGTACATCAGTACAATAA
>JBBPDE010000134.1:6612590-6624415 GCA_037974605.1 Nannopetersius ansorgii
CAAACATTCTAAATTATGCATCATATGCTTTGGACAATGAATCATGATGTTTTCATTACGTGCAAATATTGTTAGTGATGTGTAATATTTAATGATAAAAACATTGTTTAAAAAAAATGACGTTTTCTTTGTCAGCTCGGGTTGTGTTTCATTCTGTAACAGTTTACCAAGTTCTTATTCTAGAGCTTCTACAGGCGAGTCAGAGGCATTAGGTATTGTATGTGTGTTGTGCCAAAAATGCAACAATGCGGTGAAAAATTTTTTACTTTTAATACTTAAGTATTTTTAAAAGCAAGTACTTTAACTTAAGTAAAAATTTGACTGCACTACTTTCACTTGTATTGGAGTAACATTTGACCAGAGGTATCTGTACTTTCACTTAAGTACTGAATGTGAGTACTTTGTCCACCTCTGCTGATCACTGCCTGAATCATCTGCTCCTGGTTCTTCACTGGTTCAGGACTTAAGTGAGATGCTTTATTATGCTTGAATAGTCGTCATGAAAGTCACATTCATGTTTCTCATGGTAAAATTAATTGACTTGTTAATGGGGTTCCATCTGTGTCTTACTGATAATACAGATGAATAATTCATTAATAAAAACCCACATGCACCATGTAGCATGTAGTATTTCAGTCTGTCTCGACCTACCATTACTACACTTCTTTAAACATCATCTCTTCATTGAGTATAGGGTTAAGACAAAAGTACAGTTTAGTCATGTTCCTCAATATTTACTCAACCTGATCCCATTCGCTTGATCAAATATGACATTTTTCCACAAATTACATATTCAACAGGAATTTGCATTATTAGATTAGGTACAAGGATAAATGGGCACCCCGGTCGAGGACTTATGTAGCCAAAAGGACTTGTTAGAGACATCAAAGATATTTTCCATGTTACTCACATGATTGACAGGTATGGTAATATCAGAATCAATGAGTTCATTTCCGGTCAAAAAGCTTCATGCATGAATGTAATGAATCGCAAATCTATAATCAGATTCATAAATATGTATCAGCCTATTCGTACACTGCTTACATTTTCATGACATTGCTGTCATACCTGCTCTTCACATGACATGCGTGCAAATTTCATCCACATCTATTTACATTTGACTGTCAGACTTTTGGGTGGATTTTGAACTCAAAACGTAGATTGAAAGTTATTGCATTAATTCAGTTTCATAATTGGAACAGATTAGCACTTCTTGTTGAAAAATGTTTCTTGTGAAACTTAAGGTACAATCACATTCATGGATTTATGAATCTGTATTATAGATTTGCGATTAAGAAAATCTAAATCTTTTTGCTGCATTCATGAGGGGTTTCTTTAATAGGAAATCTGCACCAAAAAAAACCCCAACTTTGGGGCGTTCAGACCAGGTGCTGAAAACAAGGAATTAGAGAGGCGTCCAAGACTCCTTGACTGACCAATCTTTGTCACTCAAATGTATTTAAAAATGTCCAGTATTTATGATTCAAACTGCTAATCATGTTTAGTGCAAAATTTACCATCAATTTAAATGCATTAAAGCCAATGGCAGGAGATGGATGAGCAGAATGAATTGAAGGTGAAGATTCTTCGCACTCACACACTTAAAAAGTAGCTCTTAGGAAACAAATGTTTTTTTTTTCAAGGATATTTGTGCAAAAAGGTATTAAAGACACTTTATTTTTTATTCAGTACTGAGCTTTATTTAGTCTCTAGGTGTTGGTGGACAGAATGCTAGGGTTGCTCGTCTGGGTAGAGTGTTATCAAGCTATGTTCTGGTTTGGTTTAAGATTTCAGGCCTGATTAAAGATACAGCGAGTGAAGAAAACAGAACAAATCTGTGCAACAGAAAAACACGAGGTCTCGGGATCTCATTGCGTGACAACTCTGCCATGGTGGGGCTCGGCTTGAAAACAAATGCGTCAATAGATGCCCGGCAGTGCACAGGCGACATTTGCGAGGGCCCTTGTGGGCTTGGGGAACGATGTGCCCTGCCAGGGAATGTGCTTTGATCTCGCTGTAGTCTATAAAATATCCTGAGACAGTAACACCGAGGGCAAGAGTGTAAAAAAAAATAGTTTGATTCACTTACATGCCTTCAGAACTACCCAAGCGATATAGCTTTTATAGTTTAATATGAGTGAGTGTATCTGTGTGTGTGTGTGTGTGTGTGTTTGTGTTCGAGAGTGAGCGAGAGAGAGACAGACGGAGATAGAGACTGACTAAGAAAGACACAGAATGTCAGAGATTGCCAAGGATGGAGAAATTGCAAAGAGAGGGAAGCAATTCGGTCTACCTGTCGGATCCCATTCCAGCAGCTGCCAGTGGTTTCGGCTCGTGGAAAGCTGACACACTCCTGTCCCTTATATGAAGCTCCCAGCCATAGTCATCTGCCCTTAATAGTCTTCAGGCCGGCTGACAGTGCCAGAGTTTGTCACCGCTTCCACTGTTGTATTCATTTCATGCTTAGTTTAAGGCCATGATGCCGTGCCCATTAGCATTAACGCAGACAGCCACAACTACTTAGATGTGGGAAGCATCATGGGCCAATAATTTAAGGCTGTGGCTCGGAAGATACCGATATTGAGATACAAGGCCGTGTGGCCTCCAGAAAACCGACAGGCAAAGAGAAGAAGTGAAAAAAATACAAATTGAAACACAACATGACACAGTCGTTGCTTGCTTCCAGCTCCAAACAAGCTGAATACGGAGCTCTTTCTGCTGTGCTGCTGTTGAAGTGGCTGTACTCACAGTCAGATGAAACATTATCACTTTGTTCAGCCCAACAATGAAGTAATGATTAACATAGATTGGCAAGGAACACTCAGTTGTGAACAGGAGGCTTCTCCCTTCAGCTTAAAGCCAGTTTTAAATATCAGCACCTCCACTGTATTTTCAATCTCCTTTTACTGATTTGTTATGTCTTCTTTCCTTCCTTTAACTTCTCTTATTATTTTATTCTATTGTTATTTTTATTCTATTCCTATAAAGCCCATTGAACGATCTTGGTGTACAATAAAGTGTTATGTTAATAAGCTTGGTGAATGGACTTGATTAAAGCTGTTATCTAAAAACTTAAAAAAAAAACTTTCTTTCATTTCCATTTGCAGCATTTAGCAGACGGTTTATTCAAAGTGACTTAAATTCCCTATCTACAGGGGGCAGTCTGGGGTTAAGGGTGTTGCTCATGGACCCAAGGGGTGGTGCTGAAGGTAGGATCTTTCAAAAGACTGCTGGCCAAATATATATATATATATGTGTGTCAATCATCTTAAATCTAGTCAATATTTCCAGAAGTTTTGCAATCAAGACTTTGGGGGTTACGTTCCAAGAGCACACACAGATAGTGAAAATGTAATACAAATGCCTAAAAATGCCATTTTTATAGTGTATACCCTAAATATTCCCACAAATATGATCCTAAAACCCTTTATTTTTTAACTCAGTTTAATTCATTACTGAAAATGTAAAGTTAAATCTGTATTCGCCTCTTTTAATTTAATTTACAGTAATAAAAATACAGGGCTTTCAGAAGGCCAAAACAAAAACAAGAGAAACACTGAGACAACCCACAGGGGAGCTACAAATGGCAGCAGCAAGGAGAAATATATAATCAGAATCAGAAAACTTTATTGATCCCGAAGGAAATAGCGTAAAAAACAGGTCGCTACCACCTAACTCTACACATAATCAAACCAAAAAAGGCACAATGGCTTAACAAAAGAACCTGTACCAGAAGACACATAAGGAGTGGGAATTGTGAGGGTAATGGTGAGGGAAGAGGTGATGGACAATCAGTCTATTTCAGTTGTGATTTGTGTTTGTGAGCCTGAACTGTGACATATAAAATAAAGTAAATCCTCTCGAGAAACCGAATGCTGCCTGCTGCTGTGTCCTTCCCCTCAGCCGACATGACAAGCAAAAAGTAGTTTATTCAAGGGTTCTACAAATAAACTTATTTTATACTAAAACTGAGGCAGTATACTTGAAGTTTACTTTTTATATACTACATTTTATACACTTATGAACAGTATAGTGAAGTATACTTGACTTATACTGTATAAAGAGAGTATATACAAAACATTCCAGTTTAGTAGGAAGATGTATTAAATTAGTATACTTTCTAGTACAGTACAAGTACATGGTCCATATACCTGCTAGACTTCTACTCACGCATACTTAATAAAGTGAACTTTCCGCGTTATTGTGGGGAAAACTGTATCCGCGACTGAATCCGCGACTGCTGATCCATGTAAAAGTGGGGGGCTACTGTATTTTCAAGTGCGTTTTCCACTTGAAATTCTTACTGCATTGCCAACACAATACATTTCTCACAGTCTTTTTTAGAAAACCCATTGAAAATAAACTCTCAGGAAAAACGCCATTAAATTGGCACTGGGGTATGTATAATGATCTTCTTTAAAATCATCTTCAGTCATCATTGGTCAGAAACTGAAATGTTAAAACTTCACCCTGATTTTGGGGTTATTCTATTTTGAGAGGTCTGGTCTGAGATGGACTACACCAAGGGCTCCTAGCACTGTTCAGTTACCTCTCTGCTGAAACACCATACAGGTGTTTGGTTGGTGTTTTTAAGTACCAAATTATAGACCTAGGCCCTCGGGGCCATTGACACAGGACACCCTAAGCCTCTGCAGTCCTTGGCAGACATTACACCAACAAGACTGCAAGCTAAAAGTCTGAAACTTGGGACAGAGTCACATCCACCAAAAAATATAAAAAGCCACAAGCAGAGAGACTGCATTCGTGGTTCTCTCCAGCAAGTGAGCCTATGTTGGCCTGCGTGAAGAGTGGAGGATGCTGCTTATTGTTCACTCCCATCGTGTCGCCTTCCCCTAATTACACCAGCTAATGAAGTCTCCAGCGGCCATGTGTGCTCCCGGGACTGGGACATTTATCTTCACAGCCAAAAGGGGATTCGCACATGAAGCACTGCTGCAAATGATGCAGAAGAAATACATGCATTATGATGTCTGATTGGGTTCCCCTCCTGCCGCATAGAGGTGAACACTAACAGTGTGATAACAGAAAAAAAATGTGAATGCAGTGGAATAGGACTGTGTATTTATAATGCAAGCAAACTTTAGGCTGCAGTCAGACTTTGTAAAACTTTTGTGACAGAATTGTGATACTTTCAAAGAGTTTGAACTATACATTTGTTGTATGTTACATAATCATATAAATGCAACTACATCATTAACCGTTTAGTTGTGTAATATTTTGCTTTCAACATTTTTTTGAATTACAAGATAAAGTCTGACTTAGAACTTTCATTTCAAATGTCATTTGTGATGTTATGTAGTACTGAATGCCCCGCAGGCTGTTCAGTTTGACAGAATTCATACCTTTTTATTATTATTTTTTTTTCAATAATTACTATAGTTACCACTACAGAGACAAACTGAGATGAGGCGTCTAGACAGCCAGGTATCAGGCTTGTTAACTTCAGTTTTTAACCTTGACAAGTTTTGATAAGTCTTTTGTATGATTTTGTATAATTTATTCTCTCCATAGCAATGATGCTTTGAAGGACAAGTAGTACATTTGGAATGTATTCAGCTTCCTTGCAGAATGACAATCAGGCTTTAATCTGCATTCTCCAGCAACAAAAAAATGATCCAATATCTTCAGAAATAAATAATCAGAAAGATTTTTTCCTGGTCATTAAACCCACAACAGCTGTGGTTACATTTTTCTTTTCATTTTGTACCTTTAAGAACCAAATGATTCAACCCCTGGAATCTGTGTGTTCAGGATCTGTGTGTTCAGGATCTGTGTGTTCAGGGTGTATTTCAAAGAACTATCATTTCAGGAGGCTTGTTTTTAGACACATAAAAAATTCAGTTGCGATAAATCATTTAACAAGGGCGCACCCTCATAAATCCCTCTGCTGGCCCATCACTTTAAACAGGAATGAAATTATCCACTTCTACCTGAGGACTCCTAAACTAATCCCCAAACCAGGAGCCAAGCTCTGGCTTCAATGCATTTTCCCACAATAGGAGGCCAGAAGGAAGGAGTCAAATATCCATAGGGAAGCAGAGGTTACAAATGAAGCCCTAAGGGGAGATGATTTCATGAATTTCTAAACCAGGTGCACAGCCTAGAGGTAAAAGAGCAGCGTCGCACATCAAAGCTGCTACTTTACACGTCCTGCCCTTCCAGGTGGCTACTTTGTGGTTGCGTCTCTGTTGGAATTGGATTACCACACGTCTAGTTATCTGGAGATAATGAATCGCAGAATATCTCTGATTTATTGCGTTCCATAAGAGAGAGCGGTGGTGGTAAATGAGGACTTTTGGAAGCAGACGGAAGACTTTATCATTAGTTATGCATTAAAATAGGAGTTACAATGAGATTGAGCTTGAAAAATTACATCTAAAATATTAAAATCGGTACCTATATGAATAATGGCCACCATACCGTCTGTTCAGGGTGTTGGCGAAAACTTGGAGCTTTAGGGATATGTAGAAATGCTAAAGCAATAAAATAATCAATCGGCACGTAAGATGTACTGACCACAGTTTAAATGACTGCATATTGATCCGTAAAACGCTGCAGGTTAAAAGTATAGATGCCAGCACTTTCGTATCATTAGAAAGATGGTGGAGAGAAAGAGGGTTACTGTACGATGCATTTGCGGAGAGGTGTTTTATGTGCTACGCTAAAACCCAAAGTCTCAGATATGAGGGTAAATTCATTTTACCTGTGAAGGCCGGCAGATGGTCGAAACAATTTAACTAACAGCTACTTTGTCATGCCACACACACCCAAGTCTTAGCGCGCATGGCTAGCACATGCTAATGGGCCCTGACTCTGCTCGGTCTTAGGGTTATCCATTACCTTCCCATCAGCCTTCCATTAATGCCTCAGCATGTCTGTGCCTCTGCAGACTCCACGAGCTGCCTTGTGAACCAGTTCGCACTCACGCACGCACACACACACACACCTGGCCCATTACCTAACACAGCATCCTAACAATGTGAGATGGTAATCTCTGCCTGCCTTCCTGCACTGCAGTTTTTCTTTTTTTTTTCTTTTTCGTCATACTTTGTCATTATGTTAAATTAAATAAAGCCAGTAGGAGATGAGGGGCTGCACCTCTATGATACAGTAGTTGGTCCACTTCTATTTAGCTGCTCTGGTATTTAGATGGATGGACGGACGGACGGACGGACGGACGGACGGACGGACGGACAGACAGACAGACAGACAGACAGACAGACAGACAGACAGATAGATAGATAGATAGATAGATAGATAGATAGATAGATGGATAGATAGATAGATAGTAATGTGACATAGAAACACCAAACAAAGCTCAGCATGATGTCTGACACCGCCAGCATCAGCACAAATCGGGAAGCACATGCTCATGTTCTGATTAAATAGTTAAGAAGAGAGTCTAGAGTCTTAGCAGAGAAGTATGTTGTAGAGGTTTGGTGCTAGAATACAGACAAAGTGCATCTCCTGGCCAAGTTCTAGGAGATTCAACTTCTCAATCAAACTTTGTATCTATCCTTCAGATTCCACGACACTAGTGAAATAGGTTAATCCAGCGTGGGCCACGGCTCCCTCCCTATACTCTGGAGTTTACTGAGATATTCTCCACCACACCAATGGGATGATTAATTCAGAACACAGATCGCTCTAACAATCCCATTTCTGGCTGAAATGTATGCAGGCCTCGTGCGCTCAACATAAACCACGCCAAGCAGGTCTGCTGTAATGCGTCCAGGCCCTGGCTATTTTCCTTCTAACTCGACTATAAAGAACACGATGCGACAGGTTAATAGAATGGGGGCCCATGTCGGAGAGACTATTTTAAAATTTAATAAGACGTCGATGGAATTGGAAGCTTGGGTTGCGATTCTGCCTCTTTCTCTCCGTTCTCCCGCCCCCACATTCAACACCCCGCACCCACCACCCCAGCACCCCCAGCCCCAAATCAACTATGCTGTCTGCTGTGTTATTTAGTCGTCTGACCTATGATTCATAAGAGTTTATTTCCAAAGACAAGCCAAAGGTATCATTAAATCGAATTCCGCATGTTCACAGCTGATAGGAGGCCACTGGAGGTGAGATTGCAGTTTAAGGCACTCATCATCACCTCTCTTTCGCAAATTGCTCCCTGAAAAGGAATCCAATCGTAGTCATTTCTTTTCTGCCTCACCCTCGTCCCTCAATGTCAAGCTTTTATTTAGCACTGAAGAGCAAATGAAATGTGAATAAGCAAAATATTGTATGACTCAACCGGTCCATGCTATTGGAGGGCAAATTACAAATGGAGCCGTTCAATTGTTTATTTACAGGCAGCCGGCTGATCCAATATACATCAAATGCGGCAGGCCTACCAAAACAACTCGAGGCGAGTAATTTCATTATGGATCCTCGCAAAATATGTTTCCTTTCTCCTCTCCTTTGATTAAAGCCTTCCACTATGGATGCACTCCTGTTTTACATAATTCAAACAGAAAAGTTCACACTGTATATAACAATAAAGAACGAACCTTTTCACTCCCCTTTAATGAGATTCGAGCAGAGCATCTCTTGACTGCCACTCTGGCGCCATTTGAACCGTTCTAGCCGCCAGCTCCTGAGGCTCAGACTGAAGTGAAGGGTCATCCACTTCTCCTCATAACAAATCATTAGCAAAGCTCAAGCCCAAGTGCCTGCAGCAAAAGGTCAGCTCGAAGTGAGCCATAAAGTTCTACAAGGTTTTGGTGGTGCGTTATCAGCGCACAGTAGCATCTAGAAACGCGCCAACTCCCCACAAAGGGCCGTAGGGCAGGAAGACTGCTAGAATGCAACAAAGCGCAAGCTCTGAAGAAGCCCATCCAAAAAAGTAACATGAGCAAACGACATTAATCCCTACCGGCCTTTAAAAAAAGCAATTCATTTTTCAACACGGTGTAGGTTATGACTAATACTCACAGTTCGGACTGAGATATAAAATGAGACTCGCTAGCCTACTGAGAGACGGCCTACACACTCGCTCAAGAGAGAGATATTTTTAACATCGATACTTCTTTTAATGTACAAACTTCTCCACGCCTTCTCTGATGTGGGCACGGGTCTGATCAAAAGCCACTGACAAAAGGAGCCAGTTCCTCTTCAGTTACAAGCTTATTCACTAACCCTTAGATCTCAGAGTGTATCAGTAAAATCTGATTTCAGTAAATATAATCGGTGTAAAACAGTCTAGAACCCGTGTTTGTTCTCCTATGTGTTCACTGTTTGCTGCCGTTTCGCTCAGCGTGCCGCCACTCGGCCGCTCTCCGGAGCCCCTCCCTCTGTGGGTTTTCCCCACCCACTCGTGGCCGGAGACCATCCTACAAGTTCTCCTGGGTTTTTTCTGTGTGTTTCTAAGACCTAAAATAAAAGATATTTGTTCATTTTTGTTTTTTATATTCATTTGATGCCATTTTTTAAAACCCAAGTAGTGGTTATCATTATTAGTATATGTTTTTATAAATTACAGTAACCTGTAATGTGACACAGGAACACCAAACAGAATCCGAATATCTTTATTGCCAGTGTAACAGGTACAATGAAATTAGGTGCAGTTCTTGCGTCTTCAAAGAGTTACTGAAATAATTAAATTAAGAAAATCGTGTCGGTTGTAGGATTTGTTCACCCAACAGGGTGTGGACTGAACTAGGCTCAGCACACACATACAAACACACAACACAAACCACCGAGGGGGAGAGCACATGGTTCAAAGCTCAGAATAGCTTCTGACACCTCGAGCATCAACACAAACGGGGAAACTTCCATATAAATAGTTGTTTGGCTAGATGATGACCATTTACTGTTTGTTGCAATCAATGCCGAGGTTTAACTGATATCTAGGCCCTGGAGTAAAAGACGAATGCCACTTCTCAACTGTAGGCGACTGGTTAAGATGTATTATTGAGTTTTGGTGTATACAGTCATGGAGGTAAGATTATATATGCTTTATAGTAAAGGGGTACAATAAAGATGTTTAGTCCAACCTGAACTGCTGGTGGTTATGCCAATGCACAAATGCAATCTAATTTAGAAAGGAATATACATTTGAATGAGGAGGAATCATTAGCCAGGCTAATTATAAGACAGACTCACTTCTGGTTCCAGCTGTTTAGCATTCAGACATGCTCCACCCACTGACAGTCAAATCTAATATCACAGGTGGAGGGATCCGGCTAACCAAGCCTGGCTCAGAAGGGAAGGAATACAGGTGAGAAGAAAGGATAACGCAACCTCAGCAGCGATCACTGCCCCGAGAACTGTAAGATTACAGGCATCGATTTGGAATCAATCGTGGATCAAATGCTGTGAAATTGGTTTGGATTTCCTCCCAAAGCCCCTTTCGGAATGACTGATGTATCCGATTCTGTACTGCTGAGCTCTGTGACTGGCATTGTCTGCCCAGTTCAATTTTCATCTGTTTCTTTTTTTTCCCTCTTTCTCCCTCTCTTTTTGACAGTCTTCTCCCTCAAACTGACTCCAACAAGCTTGTAATTGACAAATAAGCCGGCCTGCATGTTCGCAGCGAATTGCATTAAGCAGGGCCAATTTAATATTCATTTCACACCTTGCTTTTTTTCTTTTCCCTTTTACTCACCCTTGGATTCAAATCAATACTTAAAGGTTTTTTTTTCTCAGAAGATCTCTTGCTACACATGTTAACGGGGGGAAAATGACATGAGAAGGGAGCCAAACTGAAGATGAGGAAGATTGACAATGATTAAGTGAAACCAGAAGATGGCAAGAAGAAACTGGTGCTCTGGTTTGTAGAGCAAAATAAAGAAAATTGGTTTTACTGAGGATAACATGCTTGCTGATGCTGATTTTTTGCCTTAACCACTAGGCTACCAGCTGCCCCATGAGTGAATGCATGCAATATTGTGAAAATATACTACACCTTTCCAACTAAAAGTGAAACACTAATGTGTTGATTACTACCCTATATCTTTTCATTCTTAGGTTGCACTATTAGTTCACAATTCATTAATTATTATAGCCTATTATAATATTAGTTGTTATTAATTTATTTATTTTTGGAGCCAAAGCATGTAGGCTACCACCATCCTGATCGCACGCTTAGAAAAGTTCAACACAATCACTTCCTTTGGCCTTTGCCTAAGGTAAGAAGTATAGTCCGCAGGGCAGGTTAAATATTCGAAATATACAGTTTACACTGAACTCCTGCAGTGCTCGAATGTAAATATCGATATTTGGTATGCCCTGTCGTTTTCTTTGGTACAAAAATGTAAATACCTTGGCCTGTCTTTCTCGGCCGAGATGCAGACAAATGCAGACAAATGTCTCACTTCTGGGACTAATAAAGGTTTATCTTTTCTTATCTTCCCACAGCTGGTAAAGAAACTCCAGGCTGGTTTTAGTCCCAGTCCACCCATGCCTGAGTACAGCCTTATTTAACCATCCTAACTGCGCTTTCTTTGTGTTCTCCCGACAGTACAAAAACATTCATACAGTAATATTTCATATGGAATTGTAGCTGAATTCATGTTAATATGTATGTTACAAAATTAATAAATTAGGCCATACTATTAATTCCTTTTCTACTTTTAAATCACATTTAAAGACTCACTTGTTTAGATGTGCATTTTCGGCCGTGCTGCTCTGAGGTAGGGCCGGTGCGGGCTTGGGGTTCTGGGGGCACTCTGTCTCCGGGCTGGGGTTCTGGCTGGGCCTGGGGGGCTAGGTCCTGTTTGGCGTGCCGCCGGGAACCTGGGTTGGTGTTTGCACGGGGGTCTGGTCCTGGCGCGGGGGCCTTCGATGCATCAGTGGACCCGGGGGTC
>JBBPDE010000134.1:6630706-6646010 GCA_037974605.1 Nannopetersius ansorgii
TTAAAATGCAGATTTTGTCGTTTTTTTCCGTTGGAAAATGGTGCTGCGATACCATAATTCAAATTATTGTAACCGTTTAAGATATAGCTTTGAGCAAGATATCATTTTAAAGCTTATTTTCTATCTTTTGATACTCAAAGTTGAATTTTGGGTCACTGTGACTCATTTTGCCCAATATTACGGTAGTCAATTCTTTACATGTCCAGTAGAAGATAACTTCACCCAAACCAAATGCATGTCCAGTAAGTGTACCACGATATATAACAAGTACAACGTATTGATCTGTTAATGTAATTTTGATTTGTAATGTCTGTAAATAGTGTTTTATTCTTGTCACTGTAATTAGCATGGAACCTGGCACTATCCCACTTCTGCACCAATTAATACAACTTAATAGAACAATGTTCTTGATTAGCGTTTAGAATGCTGGAATAGAAAAGGTTCTTCCACAAAATGTGTCCACAATGTGGAAGCATGGTGTCGTCCAGAATGTCTTGAGATGCTGAAGCATTAAGATTGCCTTTCACTGAAAGTAAGCGGACACCTGTATTCAGTAATTAATAGGTGGGTCCCAATATAGTGTATATCAGGTAGAACCAAAGTTATAGCAATTTTAAAAACATGTCATAATAATAACCACTACTGGGGTTTTAAAAATGGCATTACATGTAACAGCCCATAAAGAACAAAGGGTTAATGATATTTTTGGCTATACAACGCATTTATAAATTCAGTTTTGCAGACCGAGTGGTTCTCCTACACATTAATGGAGGATGTTGTATGATTCAGGTGAAAATGTGTGTCCAAGAATCAAAGGATGAGTAAATCCTTGTTGGTGCTATTTATATGTAGGAGTGCTTTCCTGTACGCCCACAGTGACGTTCCTGTACACCCATATGGATTCACTTCAACCAGCACAAAGCAAGAAGTATCTCCCTGACGGAATGACGTCACGCCGGGAGCAGCCAATGTCACCCTGCCTCTTCATGAAAAGTTCAAATGAGCTTAGTGTGAGATCTCAATTTGCTGCTCATGTGGAAAGCGGGAAGAATAGGCTGCTTTTTTTCAACCCATTTATCTGCTCTGTTCTGTAGAACAAGAGGGCAGAACAGTATTGGAACAAACAATACTGACGCATTGGGTGGAAAAGAAAGGCAAAGTGTGCTGGGCTAAAGCGGTAAGTGGGCACATCTCAGTGGACAAGCAGCAGTAGGTTTTCCACAGTTCCAAAGCGACAGCTGTCTCCTCTCATCCGGCCCAACACGGTGGGATGGTGTGGGTGGGATAGTGGTGGTGGTGGGGGGCGGGATAGGACAGCAAAACGGAATGAGGCAAAGAAGATCCGGACCACACCGCAGCCGGATCTAAAATTAACACCTGACAAATGAGGGCCTGGAGCGCAGGAGCCCACAGATGGACAGCAGCGAGATTGCGCAGGAAGACGGAAGTCTCACATCTCAGGCACTGAGCGGCTGATCAAAGCCAACAGCAGCCCAATGTTTCTATACCCTACCTGACAGAAAGCGATGTCAGAGGATGTGGTTGGGAAATTGTCTTGTTGTCGGCAGGTCGAAGCACACAGGCATGAATGTGTGTGTGTATATGTGTGTGTGTGTGTGTGTGTGTGTGTGTGTGTGTGTGTGTGTGTGTGTGTGTGTGTGTGTGTCTACTGCTTTACATTCTCATAAGTCAAGATGCTTTGCATGATGCCATAGAAGAACCACTTTAGTTCCATAAAAACATCAAGGTTCACTTCCTATAAATCCTGTATTCAAAATGCATTTATAGGACATTCATAGCATTATGTGGCATAGATAATACCTTACAATACTCATAATAATGTATAATTGCTAGCACTACTTATATGAATAACACAAATTATATGGATAACACAAATTAGATGAATAACACTATAGGCAAGATTGCGTAACCTTATCAAATAAGGGTCATCATGACATAGAACATCATAACAGTAAAACCTGATTTCAACAAATATAAACAGTCTAAAACCAGTGTTCTTCTACACGCTTGCTGTTTAACAAGCTCATGTATATGTATATGACTTCATGAAATCAGTTTAAAATAACTCATTATAACATACGTTCATAAGACCATTTTAGATATATATGTTGTTTTGAACAATACCTGCATTCACCATTCACCAGAGTCAGTCAGAATCAGAAAACTTTAGGAAATTGCTCATGTTACAACTGCACAGACACACAGAGACAAAAACGATATATAATAAAAAGTCTAATTAAATCCAATGTAAATTCTGTAGAAAAATACTCAATATGAAATACACGATGCTATATACACAAATCCTGTGGTATTAATATTATAGATGAATGACGTACAACATAAATGAAGATGGTAAAGAGCTCAGCATGATGTCTGACACCTCGAGCATCAACACAAACTGGAGGAACTTCCATATCGTTTTTCTGTATGAAGACAATTTACCAGTTGATGCACAGGTCCATGCCGCTTGCATTCTAGGGGTTAAACAATGAGGAACTAAAGAACTTTACCAACAAAAGACTACCACAAACAGCTCTCAATGAGGTGAATGGGTTCAATTTATTCACCAATAAGACTTGACTTGCTCACAAACAACACATCACTAGTCTCAAATCTTAAAGTGCACTTGACTGCAGCAAAAGAAACAGCAGGGGAGGACGGCGGCCGAGCCTAAAGCTGTTTACCTTCACGTTCTCCAAAATATTACAGACTCTAAAGAGAAACAAACTAAACAATTAACCTCTGTGGCCCGTAGCACCTCATAAGCGGGTGCTGTGATTGCGCTGAAGTGAGGGACGCTTTTAAACAGGCCCGGTGTAATCTTCCACGCTTGTTGAGAGCTACTATTAAATCACTCCAGAAATCAATGAGGATACCGATTGCTTAGCCACCATGCATATAAATGTCTGCACAACATAATGAAGGGAAAAGCGTTTCCAGCACCTCCACCATTGACAAATGCTGCGTTAATCTGGCCGTTCCATGTGCAATGGCGGCGTAAACTGACAACACTCAAGATTGTTGCGAGCCCATCTATTCAGGTCATGAGCGATTGACTGCGTGAGCCAGACTGTATGTTATTTAAAGAGACTTCCTCAGGAACTCCTCCAGTGATGCAGCTTTAATTAAGCGCTAACTGTCACTGGATGTTAACAGAAGAGCCACTGGAGTGGCTCTTCTGTTAACACCTCAATCTATCAAGAAGCCTTGTGGGACTGTTCACTACTGCTCCATCCCTTCACAAACGAAATATTAGTTTCATTGTAAGGTTTATTATTGTTATGCGGACACTCATAAGCCACGCTCGTAGTTGTGGGCAACTGTTGTTGTTCCTGTGAGAGTTGTTCCTGTGGCCAGAAGGTTGTGGGTTTGAATCCCAGGTTCCCTTTAGTAAGGTACCTTCCCCACACACTGCTCCCCGGGCGCTCTGTTCCAGGCTGCCTGTTAATGGGTTAAATACAGACAAAAATTTCACACTGTTCACATGTGGTGGTATGACAAATGGTAATAATTAATAATATGAAATTATTAAAACAGTTTGAAGTGTTAAGATCCAAACCACAGTTTACAGCTGTAAAGCCAGAGGTGGGACATAACTACTTACACTGTGCCAGTTCTATATAGGTGAAAGCAGGGCACGATGTAAACTGGAACATACATTATGGTCATGGTTGCGTTTACAGCAATCAGACAGACAGTTTTTAAGATAAGTTGTTTTACAATGAATAGTGTTTGTCCCGTTGACTCAATGTTACCTGTGTAACCCCACCATGTGGAGTTGTGCTTTAGCAGGACTAGCCCTTGTTGTGAGTTATTTACATGCTCAATAATGGTGCTATATTAGAAACAAGAAGGAAAAACACCATATACCCCATTATAAATTCAAACAATTTATGTTTGACCTTTTCATGCTAAAAATCACATTACAGACAAGTGAATGACATCTGTTTTAAGCCTCATGTCATTCTAGGAACAGAGAATTGTATTGAATTAAATCCTTTTACATTTTTAAGCAAAAACCAAGGATGAATTATATGATAGATGCTATAATATTTAAAGATGACAGTCTAATTTATAATTCTTTCTGTAATCCACTGGCAAGGTTGTAAGAAAAGAAATCCATTTTTGCCAGATTAATTTTAATCATCCGCATATTTCCTCATTTCTTTTGCAGTTTAATTTAATTCCGTTGCTTTTCAAGCCAGTTTTGCTGAGACGATTGAATTCGTACTACTCACCACTCACTATAACTTCTTCCCAGATCAAGCCTAAACTTTAGTCTAGAAGGGTTTCGAAAAGTGATTGAGCAGCAGCAATTTAGTGTATAATTAGGCCAAGAAACTGGACCAGAAGTGCCAGACAGCAGCCTGGGAAAGCCCTGAAGATGCTCTCCACTCTGGCCTCTGCTTGTCTGTGATGATTCAGTTCTCCGGTTTCAAGGGGAAAAAAAAAGTCAATCCAAAAAGGGGCGGACGTTTGAAAAAATGAGCTCTCGTTGCACGTTGTCTGATAAACTGCACCAGTTGGTGCATGTATGCTGATATCAGCAAAGTCTTTTCAGTACAAATCTTCGCGAACCCTTCCTGCCTACTCCTCTTCATTTTCCCTCAGACGGAGAGGAAAAGTGAGAGTGGCCTTTGAAGTCACTGCCACGCAGAGAAATAAGAAAGAAATAGAGGACTGGAGATTAATTAAATGCAAGCTGCTCAGGGTGTCTCTTCCAATTAATATCATTCCACCCCCAACCCTGGGTTTTAATGGTATTCCTGGCTTTTGTAGTTTTTTTTTTAACCCACAATGCCATCGTTACTGATTCCAATAATAAAAAAAAAAAGGTACAGGGACACATTAGAAGGCACTGCATCAGATTACTTTGGCATAATCACTTAAGCTGGTTTCGCCATTGCTTTCAGCCTTTGTGTACTAATTAGAAGTGGCTGTCATGAGCAGGAGGAAAGAGGAAAAAAAATAAAAGTTTTACGGCAGATTTACCGGGAGCGCAACACCTCACACATCAGCGAGGCCTGATAATAAGCAGAGGAGTGCCACTACTTGGCATGATTTACTGGCTGCTTTGTCAATGACTACGCTGACATTTTTGTAACGCCATCCACCGCTAATCAGCGGACCCGAATAAGTACGCGGCGCTGTTGATTTAATTGGGAATGATACGGGCTCGTCTGACGGGCCGTAAGCCGAGGCGTGTCTAATGCCATGCTTACAAGGCATGAGGAAGCTGTTATTTACCCCTAGAAGGTGATGTGTGTGCGTCCTTTGTGTGTGTAATGGGTTATAATGTCATACCAAATTGATTATACTGTGACAGCAGGGGTTGCGGAGCAATTGCGGGCTCTTGCTGGTGTCCTGAAGGTTGTGGGATTGAATCCCTTGAGTGCGAGTGAAGCAGTGGACTCGGTGGTTGTCAAATTGACACCATATTTTATGAATAACCAGTGGTCGCCATTCACATCTTTCTGCAGGGTTTTGTTTAAGGCTCTAATTGGCTTGTCCATGCACTGCCTACAAATGTGTTCCTATTGAGAGGCTTAAGGAACAAAAAGCCTATTCAGTCTCATGGAAATTGTATTTTCCACATGGAAATAGTAGCACAGATAAAAGTTCTATCTTCATGGAACAGCCTTATGCTGACACCAAGGTATGAGATATCTGTGTTTTATCTGTGTTTTAAAAGATGTTACACTGGATTCTTCACATTTAGATAAAGGGTATTCCTTGGAAACTGTGGTTTCTGGAGAATCTCAGTGAGTCTTTGGAATGCTTAATTGTGGAAAAGGAACTCACACGGCTGTGACAAAGTACAAACATTCTTTTTTGTCACAGCAGAATGCGACATACTCTGCATTTAACCCATTCACCCAAAGGAAGCTGTGTGCAGCCAGTAACACACTGCCTGAGGAGTAGGTGTTCAAAAGTACTTCAGTGATGCATTTGGCTGTCCTGGGACTTGAACCCACAACCTTCTGATAACAGAGACAAATGCCTAACCACAAGGCTACCAACTTACCAGTGTTCCAAACATGTGCGACACCGGGTCCTAGAGTATCCCTGTCCTGAACAGTTGGATTTAGCTGAATTAGTTAAATATGCAGTAGCCAAGTCACTCCAGGACTAGGTTGGGAATCCCTGCCATGGAAAACTTTTTACATTAATTCACCTTAAAAATGGATGAATCTCCAGCTTGTTGGTGCAAATTTAAGGAACAGGTGCTTAATTTGCTCCAAGCCTACCATCCTGTGCTCCAGATACAATCAATCATTAACACCCTTGGTAAAAAATTTATGAAAAAAAGGTTTTTGTGGTTAATTACTTCAATCTCACAGTGGAAACAGAAAACAAATCTAACAGTAATTTAAGTAAATTTAGATTAAAAGAAGAATTTCTGTTGGAATCATTAGCACCGTGGTTTGTCAAAACATAATATTTTAATAATAGGTTTTTTACTGACTACACTAATTAACCACAAATACATTTTATCATGACCTCATTTACCCAGCCTTCCTGATAATTATGGAATTTTCTGTCTCAGCAACACATCTGTCAATATGCGCATGCAATCTTTAAGGCTTACAGGCATTTGTGCTAAATCTGCAAGACTAGTGAAAGCGTTTCTGATTTTTAACCATTTAAGCGAATGTGGGATAAAGGCATCATAATCAAAATAAGATGTAAATTACTTATTTAAAATGGTTAAGTACTTTCGTCCACCTTCTGTTCCACTTAATATATGGATATTCAGAAACGTCACAACAATGTAACCTTTACTATATGGACACCCCTATATGGACAAAAGTATTAGGACGCCATTACACCAACAGGGACATGAATGACACCGCATTCAAATCCATAGACTTTAAGATGGAGTTGGTCCCCTTTTGCAGCTATAACAGCTTCCACTCTTCTTGGAAGCCTTTCCACAAGATTTTGGAATTTCTGAGGGTATTTGTGGCTATACATTCTGTAGAGCATTTATGAGGTCAGAAACTGATGTTGGGTGAGAAGGTCTGGCTCACAATCTCAGTCCCAGTTCATCCCAAATGTGTTGGATGGGGTTGCAGCCAGTCTAGGTCTTCCACATTGAACTCATCCAGCCATGTCTTTATGGAGCTCGCTTTGTGCACTAGGACACAGTCATGCTGAAATAGAAAAGGTTCTTCCACAAACTGTGTCCATAAAGTTGGAAGCATGGCATTGTCCAAAATGTCTTGGTCTGCTGAAGCATAAAGATTGGAAGCAAAGGGCCTAACCCAAACCCTTAACAAGAGGTATGTCCCCATACTATTGTCCATAGTGTACAGTGTATATTCAACATTAGTCAGTAGTGTTGACTACTACTACAATACAGTCTAAACAACGGCTCTGTTGTCTCAGTTGTATGTGCTGATATGTATTCATTTTATCGACTTTCCATATGGATTATATCACTAAAGGGGAGTTCAAACTGCACTATCCAGAAATGGTTCCAAACAAACAGAAACTGACAAGTAATTGCAAGCAGAAGTCTCCTTATTCCCTTCCAATTATCCTCCATCAGTCCACCTTAGGGCCAATTATTCCAAATTGTGTTGTCATTGTGGCTGGATTTTCCATCGTATCTTGGCATGTGTGGTTACTCATTAGGATTTACAAGTAAACCTGTTTACATCCATCAGTCAATAGCTTAAACAAGTTCTGTTTGTTTGTTTGCTTGTTTTTTTAAAGAAATGAACACTGTATTGGTGTACATCGTCAAACAATTCCTCAGTCAGATTTGTAGCTCAATTATAAAAATTTAAAACATATTGAGAAACTAGCCGATTGGGAATGAATTGGTTTCCTCGGGCAGAAACAAAAGCGAGATGACATCTTAATTTCCCTCGTGTTTTCCCTTCCCTCAACCCAAACCCCACAAATTATCGGCTGAAAGACAGCAGCGCCACGCAACACAGGGCTTCTTTTATTAAGTCCCCAGTTTTAAATGTCACTGCTGCCCACCGCGGCACCAGGCTTGCCTCGTAGGCAAACACCACGGGGACGAGTGTGCGGTGCAGCGAATGCTGTTTCTCCTCAGGATTTGGTCTAAATGAAACTCCGGCAGGGTCACGGCACATGATGTGAAGCATCGTCCTACACGCCCCTCGCTGATGGAAAGAAAAAGATGGCTCACACCCTCTGCCATTCACTCAATGTGCACTACAAACCCACCAACACTGCAGGCCAAAGGTGTGGAAGCAATAGGGGCACTGTGTGGGGGCTTGAATTATTCAAGGGGCCAAGAGTTCTTACAACATCCACATTTCTAAGCTTCTTAGAAGATGGACTTCTTCACAGGAATAGGAGCTCAGCTGATAAGAGAACCAGTGACTTTTTTGACCCTGGAGAATAGTTCCTTGAACTAGATCATGAATAAATGTGTTGTGTTGTATGAATTCTGGCAACATTCCAACATAAAAATGTCCATTAACATATTGATAAAGTACTGATTGTTCAAAAAACAATCTTTTTTTGTCATCAAGTCCCCTCTGTAATGTATGGGGAGGGAAAGCAGACGGCTGTGTCAGTTCAAAATGTGTGTTGGAGAGTCTGTGACATCACAGCCAAGACGGCTGGAAAGGGACAAAACATGGAAAAACAAGCACCGAACAAAAATATTATACAGATATTGAAAATCACTATTTGTTGGTGTTTAATTAAAAGTAATCAGCCCCTGAATGCAGCTCCATGTTCAGCTGTCCTTAACCTGAAATTGGTCCTTAAGCCAGCAAATTCTCTCAGTGTTTCAGAGGTAGAGTGCCGGATACTGAATGAAGAGAAGTAGAAGATCGCCAAATCTATGCCCCCGGTTCATATCCATGCATGAGGGGGGTTTTGACACCAACTTTTTTTGCCCACCAGTGTCTCCAAACACTGGTTTTATAGCAACCATGCAGTCACACTTTACATTTTCTTAAGGAAATGCATCAAGTGTGTTTTTGTAGCATTATAGATGTTGTTCTGGCCACTTGTATGTGTGAGCACTCACAAGCTAACTGGTATGAGTTGGTGCCTCCCAGCAATCTCCAACATAATATTTATACACAATAAATAGCTGTAAATAAATGGGGGCAAGGATGAGTCAGGGAGCAGGCATGCACCAAAAGAAAGGCGTAAATGAGGAGAAAAAATCTGCACTTCTGTGGAGCTTTGATATGTCCTGAGAGCCTGCTGGTTATGCATGTGGCTACAACACAAACGGAACAGCGTGAAATGTAGTTCAAGGCCAGTGCATGGAGGGGGAAGGATCAACTGCATGCAATGCAGTCGCTTCCAGTTTACTGCCCTTTGCTTTTCCAAAGTCAGGAATGTTATGGGAGTTCAGCAGAGGCACTTTAAAAGGAATACTTTGGTGAAATGTCTTATTCACAACTCGAATGTAGATTAGACAAGGTATGTTTGGAGTTTGCTGCTCTGGCTTGAGAGATATGAAGGTAATTCAGCTTGTACCCTAAAAATGAGCATCTTTCTAAATTCATGATTTCCAAATTCAGTGTCTTCTCCCATGACTCCCATTATACCACCAAGCTGTGAGAATGAACATCAGCAAGTACTTCACAAAACATCTCTCTTAAGTCATACTTGTTTCAGATGGGCTTGCTTTACAAAAAATCTTGCATTTTATTTGTAGTTTTGTCTATTTTCAGATGCAACAGTATATCAAACCATATTTAAATGAATCTATTTGAGACCATTAGGGGAGATATAGCCTGGTAGCTCCTGTGCAAATCCACAGAAGAAAACCTCAGCCATCCAGATAACTGGAATGAACATACACCTCTGTACAAGAAGGGCGCTGCTCACTTGCTCCTTCAAGTCATAAAAGTGCATGACTTACAGCCAGCTGGGGTTAAAGAAAGATGGAGGAAAGGGAAGTGGAGATCGATATTTAGGTTGATGCTGCTGGCAGGCCATTAAACTTACTGCTGGAGACCAGGGGCCTTGCCATCTGGGAGGCTGGCACCCAGATTTACAATGGAGGGAGCCCAGAAAATCCCCATAAACCATTACAACCCCATTGTATTATGTTCAGTGACTGGGCCCCATCACCTTTAAAATAAAAGGTGATGGAAACCAAAGTGAAGAGCACAACAGCTCCAGAGTGAGGATGGCAAGCTTTAAATATATCACTCCATGAGGACAGGCATGGTGTGTCGAGGACCTCCAAGCCAGGGGGACGAGACACACCAGTGTTTCAGGATAGCACTGGGAGGACATGTCAGTAAGATTTAATAAGGCCGTCTCATAGCATTCACTTCTAATTAGACACAGGCTGGGCTCAGAAAGCTGGAGCTTAATGTTAGGATGAGCTTTCTATTTGGTACTGGGGAATAGTTTTGGGGTTTTTTTTTTCTTCCCCTCTTTTTCTTCTGTTTGTGGCACCACTTCCCCTAGGAAGCCAGTCATCGCAAATGTGGTCTGACATGCAAATAAAACAAGAAGGCGGACTGCAGTCCGCTGCTTCCAGTTCAATCTCACGCAAGTAGTTAAGAGTGGCCTCGGCACTGTCTTCGCACGGGTTTCAGCAGCCATCCAAACTCGCTTAGCATCGCCGAGCGCTGTCAATATAACCTGCGACAACGAGGGGGGGACTGGCGCCAGCGTATTCTCCGAATGCTTTTGTGGAAGCGGGTTGTCTCCCTTGTTCCTTCATTTTTCCCCTTCTCTCCCATTACTCCAAACGATGAAACATCTATTACGGAGCCTTGTATAAACAAATCCATGCTGCTCCTCAATCACCAGACCAATCTTCTCCAACACGCTTAAGATTTTTCCCTCTCTTTGTTAAGAAGCTAGCATTAGCGACATGATAGATGTCGAGCCTCTGCGCCTGAAAGCAACCTAATTATAGAACTCAGAGACAGAGGAGCAGTGTGGGAGAGAGAGAGAGAGGGAGAGAGAGGAGGATGGCATATAAAGAGGTAAGGAGAGGGATGCTTTTCCTCCTCCTGACATTAATGTCATCTCCCAGAGGACCAAGACTTTGCGTTGTAGTGACAGAGTCGGCTGCGAGGAAAAGCAGGCCGAAAAATAAACACGTTAGCCGCCTCTCCCTCAACAGTGGATTCCTCCCTGCGAAAGCCGAAGAAAAAGGGCATTTGAAAGGCAAATGGGTAAAAGGGACACTTTAGAGGGCTCTTAGGACCAGGACCAAATCTGTTGACAAAGACACTGAAGACAAGGGGCCCTTGTACCTTGTATGGCTCAATTTTAGCAACCCCAGTGAAGTCTGGCGAGCCGTGTCTGAAGCGCTGGAGAGCAGTAGTGGTGGCTGAAAGAGGATTTTGCCTGTTTTAAAGGCTCCGGTGCACTACGGTGCTCCAATTATTCCACCTTACCGCCTGAACCCTTTCCGCTGAGCCCCTGTGCGCCTGCGATTAGAGCAATGAACCTGCTCCCTCCAGACGGCCAGCGCAAACCACTGGCAAGCACTCAAAACAGAGAGTCACCAAGTGAGACCCTGAAAATGAGAGGGAAAGACAGAGCATGAGAAGCAAGGGGAGGGAGGGTTTCGGTGTCTATTAGGAGCTCCAGCTGTGAGGGATTTGGTCTGACATTTTTGTGGTGCAATTAGGGAGCTCTTTTCTTTTTTTTTTTTGCCTCTCGCAGCCATCGTGCGATGCTCTGCTGCTTCTGGTCTATGCGTGGCTCGAGCCAAGGGTATATCAGGCCAGTTTCAGGGCGTTGGCTTTGCTTGATGGGTTTGATTTGACTCCATTAGGGACATAATACATTCATGAATGAAAAACAACGAGCCACCTGATGTCTGCCCGCTGAGGAAAAGAGATGTCACCAACCCCAAAACCAGGAAACAGAGAGTTCGCCGGCAAGATCACAAAGATGCTCCCCGATCTGCCCCGGCCCAGCGAGGTTATTGACAGAGGCAACTTTGTCTGTCTGCCAGAGTTGAAAGTCCTTGACAGATCTTAGGCCAGACTGTTTGATCAGTGAGGTTTAGAAAGGCCAGTGGTGATCTTCCCTCCGCCGCACTGATTAAAGAACAGAGAATCCTTTCTTTCTCTCCAAATGCATTCTTTGATCCTTTCGGTTCTCATGCAAGCACCCCTCACTCAGGGGTTGTGACCATTCACACTGACCAATGGGGGTAATCCTCCGCCTCTCTTTGGGGGAGGTACATTTCCTGCAGTTCTAAGAGATATAATGATGGAATTTATTGCTTCTACAGAAACAGGAAAATTTGCCATGCATTCTTACATTGGTCACTCTGAGGTAGTGACTTTTCAAACTGACCTTTAGGGTATAACCCTCCCCCTCGCTTTAGGGGAGGCATTTCTAAGTTATGTAATGACTGACTTTATCATTTCTACAAAAACAGCTACATTTGACTACTACAGACTAATTCACATAAGACTAATTGTATCAACGACTAAAATAGTCTAATAGTAATTTCCTACCACAGAACATCTAGCTAAAATGGATCCTAAGTCTTTAAACAACAGGCCAAAAACATGGATCTTTTTGTCTTGTCTGTCAACGTACTGCTAGTACTAAACAAAACAAATGTGGTACATTTCATAAGCAAGCCTTGATTTATTAAAGTTAGAGAAAGTACATTTCATGCATTTCATTTCAATATATATATAATGATGGATCGTTTCTATAAAAACAGGTCAATTTGACTCGTATTCTTATATTTTTCCAGTTAAAAAGATGACCAAAATACTTTTAAAGAGTTTTGTCCTACCACAGTATTTCTAGCTAACACTGACCATGGGACTTTAAACTATCACTCAAAAACACCTCAAACTAAGACAGTGGATTATATCTGTCTTATGTGACAATATATTGCTGGTACTAAACAAAAAAAATATGTGTCTATATCTTAGGATCAAAAGGAGAGCCAGTATCTATAAAGCAAAACCCCATTCATTTGATTTGCTGTCTCATCTACATTAGAAATGTATTAAACTAATGAAGCAGAATGAACTACATAAATAATGACTCAGCCTTTAGGATCACACTGATTGTGATGCATGTACTCTATGTTTAATATGAACCATTTTTTTTTATTTAGAATACTTTGGGCAGTGATGGAAGGGTTATTTTAATTTATTGACAGTTGCACCAACAGACTGTCTAGGAAGTGCATGTTGCCACTGAAAAGTGGGTGGTTGTGCCCCTCCAGTATGTTTTGTGGTCATCATCCTGTTCTTCTCCATACCCCAAGGTCATTAGTAGATAGATAGATACTTTGTCACTGTTTCAGTACAATAAAAATATTAAAAAATACAGAAGTCATAGGTTTAAAATAGAGTTCAATACAAGTACACAAACAGTATGCACATACTTATATACAGCAGAGATAAGGGTTGCAATAATATACAAGTGGAATATTGCACTGGACTATAGATATCAAAAATATGGTTATATATTACACACACACACACACACACACATACACATACATATACACATATATATATATATATATAGTGCTGGGCCGTTAAAAAAAAAATATCGCCGTTAACATAACAGCCTGTGGGCCAACTGTCTCACCTATACATAAGTTCAAGCATTCATTGGTGCTGTAAATGGGTTGAACTACAAGACTAAAATGTAAGATGATAACTAAATATTTCTAGCAGGATGCTCAGATCATGTAGACAGCAAAAAGAAGACAAAACCTGGAGGATAAAAGCACATGCTAGCCTTCAACCTCCCAGCAGGTTCTGCATTAATGATTCATTTGCACTGTGTGAGTTTGGCTTAAACAATCCAAAGTCTTGCATAATTACATTTGGCTCCAGAATGGCCTTTTCAATGACACTGTCAGGCTCCCGTTTCATGAGTTTCATCTTTGCTAGCTGCGGGTGAAAGAAGGGCAACTCCGGCAGGTGTCACTCCTCAGCTTTTGTGGGGCTAAATTACAGAGGATAAAACAGACTAATTCTGGCTTGAATTTCCTCCCAGTGTAATGCACGTTAAATTTAGCAGCCTAATGCTGTGGAGAACTACCGGGAGGAGAGCGGCGAAGGCGCTTCCCTGACATGCTGACAAAACCCTATTTTTCAAAAATGTTTTTTTAATTATCTTAACTTGTCAAGCTCCTTGCGAGAATTATCCATGATTAAAATCCCTTGCAATTTCATACTTTGTTCTACCACGATTGTCACATTATAACACTGTTTGGGCAATTACTGCCTCTTTCATAGGGGAATTACTTTTGCATTTCATTAAAAAAAAAAGCTGCAAGAATAATTGCATGTCTTTTTTCATTCCATCTTCTCCCTCCCGCGCTCTATTTCTCTCCTCCCCTCCCTCTGTATAAGTAGAGGAACAAATAAGCGGGTGCCGAATGAAATTTGTTTGAAACTGCGAATAACTCGAGAATAAATCCGCCGTCGTCAAGGGGATTCCGCATCAACCCCAGGTTTTGCCTGGGAGGAAAAACAATGTGCATATTGACTTAGCTCTGAGGAAATCTTACATTCACTACCTACACCCACCAACCCCACCCCCACTCCCCCCTCCCTGCAGCATGAAACAATTGAGGCGGCTTTTCGACATGCTTGAGAAAACATGCAGGTGCAATAGCAGCCTGTGCTGGTGCAACCCAGCTTGCTTGCTGTTCTCTCGCTTTTGTAGACATTGGGAGAGCAGTTACCTTCTGGGGGGAGTCAAAATGACGTGTGCCTTGGTCATCCACAACCTACTTTTCTGTTTGGAACTCAGGCCTCACCTTCCATGACCTTTGTCTTAATAATTTAGCACAAAAATGCATGAAAAATTAGGTATTATATATATATATATATATTTGTGTGTGTGTGTGTGTGTGTGTGTGTGTGCGCGCGTGTGTGTATTAGGCATGTAACGGTGCACAGTAAAATACCAAACCGTTCGGTATACACTGCACGGTTCAGTACGCCCTTGTGTACCGCGGTAGTTTGGTTTTGCCGAATGCTTACAATACTGTTAAGCAGCAATCGCCAATGAGCGAAAGCCCTCCTCCGAGAGTTAATGTCCAATCACTGTTGTGGCTCCACCCACTCGCCCGCCCTGGAGCTGATGTAACTGGAGCTGAGCCCACAGCTCAGCACACACGGAAAAAAGGAAAAACAAACAAGCATGGCCAACACTGGCGGAACAGTGGAGAGGCAGACATTTGAAGAAACACCGGCATCTCCAGGATGGATTTTTTATAGGTTCACTGTAGAATACCACGACCAGGGAGTCAAAACAGTTAATAGAAACATCACTGTTTGTAAACATTGCCTAACACCGTGTCCCATGG
>JBBPDE010000134.1:6646110-6658221 GCA_037974605.1 Nannopetersius ansorgii
TCTTGCAGAAGAATCTTATAATAGCAGAGGAATAAATACCTCATGCCCATAATGGCAATAATTGATAGTGAACTTTAGATCATGAATGTAGCTGAAGTATGTTTAAAAAACATTGTTCTCTTTATGCACAAAACACGTACCGAAACCGAACCAAAACCGTGGCCCAAATACCGAGGTACGTACCGTACCGTGGGATACCTGTACCGTTGCATGCCTAATATTTATCAACAATGTAGAAGCCATTCATGTCTCTTATACTTTGGAGATGCTTATTTTGCATTTCACTTAGATTACCATTAAATCTATTAATGAGAAACTCTAATTATCCCAAGCCTAACCTTAAACCTAATCCTAACCTCAACCTTAAACCACAATCTAATCCTGACTTAAACCTTTTCCTACCACTAACATCTTGTCCTACAAGTCAAGCACAATAATAAAAATCAGGAAGTGTAATTTGATTGCTCAGTTTTATATGATTGAATGAACACATTTAATTGGTTAATTTACGTCTGTTTCCACGGATACCACCACCAAGTACACTATGTTCGAGTCTGGCAATAGGTGAAAACATGAGGGCTATTGATGTCTGGATTTCAAAATGGGTTTGTAATCAATTGCATTACCAAGAATGTTTATTAGTTTGAGTTTTTTTTAAACCAATGACCTTAAATAAATGGTAAGAAAAGAGAGAGAACAACAAGGAAGCTGTCTCTGTGACCTCATGGATCAGACTGCAACTGACCCAAAGCGCTGAGTCACAGCTGTAGCAATGCAAAGCCATGTTTGTGTGCCTCTGTGTGTGTGTGTACAGAATTAAGTTGACTTCATAGTTCATAGGATTACACTGGTGGGCTTATAAACAATTATGTCTGAAAACACCTAGAAAATACTAGGCAGACACCTGCAAATGTAAGATTATGATGTTAAATAAGAATAATAGATGACAGGCTATTAAATAAAACATCAATTCATGATAAAAAAAAAATGCCCTACCACACAAGGGCAATGTTGTACTCATTGTAAAACTATCACAGGGATCACTGACCCAATGTAACATTCTGGTAAAAATACATCCAACCAGATTTGTTTTACTGACAGACTGCCAAAAAAAAGGATACATCATTATGCTGCAGATGACAAAGGAAACATCATTATGCTGTAGATGCTGCTGGGAGAGTAAGGGAGAGTAAAGTTAGAGCCAGTGGGATGTGATGGGCAGGCCGTCATGAGTCACAGCAGCTGTGATGTGGGTAGCAATGCTGTCCATGGGTGCATGATATCGAAATATCATTATCAGGAGGGAGCACAGCCTGTCCCCTGCTTTCCCCGTCTCTCCGAGCTTGGAGGGGGGTGGAGAGGTTGAGAGGGGTCAAAGGCCTCCTTGTCTCCAGCTCGTCTCTCTGTAACGCAGTCTCATTCGCGAGTAAATCCTTCAGGGATGCTGTTATTCATTCCCGCTATTTTGTGAGTGTGTGTGTTTTTCAATAGAGGAGATACTGAGGAATGAAAAGGCATGTAAACCAGAGGTATGAGGAGGGGAAGCTCAACGCAAACAGGCTGAAATTCCCTCCGTTCAGCTTCTGGACGCAGAGGGGAGGGGTGGTGAGGCCTTTTCCAATGGCAGAGCTCCCCCTAAAGGAGTTAGAAGGAGCTGCATAAATTACGCCCAGGCAAAATGAAAAAAACAAAAAAGAGCAGAGCTGCCTTGTCGTGGCATAATAACAATCTCTCTAAGCAGACCTCCTTACGGCTTATTGCGAAAAGGCAGACGGACATTCATTCCCACACAAAAGCCACGTTCAAAGCCCAGAATGGCACTTTTAAGGCCGACACAAGAGCACCGGGGCACGTCTGGCTGACAGACAGGCTCAGAGCCCGTTCACTCCATTGAGGGCTGCCTTATAACCCTAACAAGCCTTTCATGAACAAAAGAAAATAACCCAGGGAATTCTGAAACAATCCCCAGGTCCCACCTGATAATCACTCCCGCCGCTCCCCCCACAACCAAATCTCCAAGGCTTTGAAAGAGCCAAAGCCCCTGCTGATTTGATTCAGAATAAGGGAGAAATTGCAGTCTCTCCACATTCCAGGGCTGAAATGACGGGCAGTGAATGGGGCTGAATGCTAAACAAACCTGAGACGAGATGGTTTGTCATGGCAAGGGACACAAATAACCACAGATTTCAAAGATGCACTCTGTAACCAGTGTTAGTGATGAGGCCTAAATGGTCATTGTGGGCCAAGAACACTCAAGAAAACATTTTCTTTGTATAAACAAACAGTTAGCTGGCATCCAGACATACAGTCAAACCAGCTGCCCAGTCATCGCGTAAGCACTCTAATTCAAGTGTAACCTTGAATGATCAAAAGGATTTGGGTTTTCTCAAGGTGATTTCGCCTTTTGCCTCATAAACATCACACTCAGGCTCACCGCTGACGGGAGATGCATTCACGAGGTCAGCGGCATCTTTATTGCTCTGTTGGTTTAACGTTTGCATTATAAAACCTGGGAAAAGAAAAGAGATATGTCACCTTGTAAAGAACGATGAACTTGCAACCCATTTTCTATGTGTCCAAAAGTTTGTAGACACCCACTTTTTGAGGGTTTCCACTAGGGCTGCACGATATTAGGAAAACATGCGATATGCGATAATGTTGTTGAGTGTTGCGATGGCGATATCACACGCGATAAGTAAGTAAAAACTTAGCCTTTATAGTGTTAATGTTTCTCTGCTTTGGATTTGCTGGTGATATAGACTCCAGATGCTGACTAGTCTATGTAGGAAAAAATGAAATGCAATATTTCCATTCCAACATGTGTTTTTTTTAAAGAATTCACTTAAACAGGGCATTTTAATTCCTCCCATAAAACATTTGAACCATTGAACATTGTTGAAAAAAGATATTTTAAAAATAATTTTAAATCTTAAATGAATGTAAACATAGTTTATATTATAGTAAGTTCGAAGCCAGACAAAAATAGCAAAAGGAAGAATCTATAACAGCAGCACAGAAGATGAAGAAACTGCCCAGTGATTTTTTTTGCCCTCTTCTCTGTGGCACTGGGTGAAGAGTTTTGGAAAAACACCATTTACTGCAGTTCAGTCAGTCTGTTGCGATATGTATATTGCGCATGTTGATATCGCGATGACGGTAACTTTGCGATATATTGTGCAGCCCTAGTTTCTACCAAAATTAAGGGAAAGTGAGAGTGTAATCCCTCTGGGCATGCATTACGCTTGAAACACGTGGAACACAGTAGTGTGGATTTGACTGCATTCAGCTATGAACGCATTAGTGAGGTCAGGTACTGATGTTGACCACAAATGCCACAGAAGATCATCCCAAATGTTCTGATTTTGTCCATCGCTCCAGACAACTTCCACTCCTCCACAGCCCAATGCTGGGGAGCTTTATACCCCTCTAGCTGATGACTGATCTTACACTCATATGAACATTCTTTTATCAATGATTCTACATGTGGATTACAAGCCGTAAGTAATCCAACTGAATACTTACACGTCTATCATTTGGCTGATGCTTTGATCCAAGTGTGTATCAAATATTTAGGAGAATATAATGTTGGGAATCTTGTCCAAGGTCTTTTATTGGTGTAGTGTGTAGCATCATCCAGGGTAGGAACTGCACCCCACTCTTCTGCTTAGAAGGCAGCAATGTTATTTACTACACTATCCCAATCAGGCAAAAGTTGAGTAAGCAAAAAGTGTCTTGAAACTGTGCATTAGATCAGGCAAAACAATCCCCACAGTATGCAAGGTGGGGGTGCTTCAGGTACAGGATAGTGTGCCAACATACAGCATCCTAAGGTCTTTTTATGAGCTGGTTTAAAAATGACCCTGCATTGAGAGTGTTTGTCCTTTGGCTGGAAAAGTGGAAGCGACTTTGTTTATCTGCGCTCCTCGCAGCAGCTGCTGAGTCAGAAATTGTCCTGCATTTGCTTGGTGAAGAACTTTCAACAGCCTTCTTTTGCTGACGCTCCATTTCCCAAGACCATATCTGCTCACAAACATTGCTAGCCCCACTACAAATCACAGACCTGCCCTTGCCGGTAGGGCTTAAAATATCTGTTGGAACCCAGAGGGCCTCACTGTTCCTGGGCTTTGGTTGTGTTCTCAATTTTTTTTCAGCTTAGATCAAAAATTCAAGGTCAGGTTATTAGCATGTTAAACCGTTTCATATCTTCAATAGATTCTGTCTTGAATTTATGTCTATTTTGGTAAAAATGGAAGGAATATGAAGCCTGGTGGACTTGAGTTGGGTTGAGTTCAGACCAAATTTTGTCAGGCTACAGTACATTTTCTGAATGTCAGTTTGGGTTAGACTCAGGCAAAATGTTCCTGTTCCTTGACTATATTTAGGTTTGGATCAGAATTTCAGGCATGATTATAACTCTGGAAATCAAATCAGCACAATAGTTGTGCATTGCAATCTCTCTCACTCTCTCGCTCACTCCTCTTCCTCCACTCTCTGTTGTTTTATAAGTGTCACCGGATCAGGCTAGGATTTAAAGCGGGTCATTGGGCAGGTGGCGGTATGGTTAGTTCCATGGGCGGTTTTCCATTTAAAAGGCTGGGGCAAGAAAATTTCAGCCAGTGAAAGTGGTTGGGCTTTCAGAGTCGCCAGCCCGGCTGCTGGAGTGGTGGACCAAGATCCAAAACCCTGCAGCACTAGCACTGATTGACTATTCTGCACCTCGGACTGAGAAAACAGTGAATTATCTAAAGTAGAGGACTCAGAAGAATAGGGACTGGGGGTTCACAGCTAAGAGTGACACCATTACTTAGAGGAAGGTTCTTAAGAAATACAGAAAAAGAAGCTACACTGTTTGCCAAATGTTTGAGGCCTCTTAGCTTTAAAATGTGTCTCTAATGAATGAGTTTGTTTTCGTTTTGCAACATATAGCCACTTGCTATTTTTAGTAGCCAAATCTGACAAATGTCAAAGTTTGGGGATAATGAGATATTATGCCACCTTAGGCCTAAAAGAGTTGCAGTGTGTGCAACTCATCAAATCATCGCTTACAAAACCTGCTGTTCCTATTATGGAGGACACTTTGATGACTAGAGTACCATGAGTATCATGAAATAATGTTATTTTAGAGAATGTCTGCTTTATGTTCACAAACCTACTGAGCTGAAAAGTAACAGGGTCAATAAAACATTGCTTCAAAGAAAGTCGTCTGCAAACTTTCGCCAAGCAGTGCAAGAAACGAAGCTGAACAAACACACATCTTGTGTGCAATCAAGTGAAGACGCCTCCTGTGAAAAGGGCCAGTGGGTCCAAAGGCAAAAAGGCGATAAAATTTGGAAGCTGTCCTCGTTCTGTAATCTCGGCCCCCGCAGGAAGGCACCGAACGATGGAGTGAGGTGGGGGCTTTTGCTGGTGTTTCCTCCGACCTGTCCTCTATCCATCCTCCACTGGCTCTGTTGTTCTGGGAAGGAGTGCCAATAATGTGTCTGCCTGCTGATGGAGGGAAGCGCAGCGCCTTGCCAGATAAGGCATGCCTCTTTATTTCACCCCCAGCCGCCCAGTTCCACCAGGGACTGCCGGCAAGGCTTCATTCCCACCCCCAGCCTGACATGCACAAGCTGCCACTTTGCACCGCAGAGGCACCATAATAAAACTTTAGATTGATTCTATAAAAGGACAAAAGTGCAGGGAAACACTTGCTGCAACTTTTTTAAGTAACTTGTAACTGCTAAGTAAGGATGCAGCTAACAATGTCATATGATCAGTGAAATGATCAACTATTTTTCTCCGCTAATCAAATATATAACTAGTGCATAGTAGTTTGTCTGAATGGCCACATGTATTATTTTAGTTCCAGGCCAGTTCTGGAAGGCTAGAGTTTAACTCTAGTTTAGTCCAGCAAGTTTAGTATCAAAGCAGGGAACTCACTACCTCACTATTCTGATCCTCTAGGAACAGGACAGATGACTCTTGTTATAGATTAGGAGAGATTTCTTTAATTAGGCAGATTGACAGTTGTTGACATTAATGTCTTTTTTATGTCTATGCCAATAACAGTCCTACTAATAATGCAGGGATTCTCCTTAAATTAGCGCAATTAATTTGTATTAAAGAGACAACTGGCATAACAGTTTGTTTACTGCTTAAATAAGGAACGGTGATCATTGAATAGGGGGTCTCTTAACAAGAAGTCCCATGAAGAGCATAATTATGCCACCTGCAAGCTGCAAAATGCAAAATGTTTGAACATCTGCACATCCTATCCTGTTGCTTTAACTATAGAAGCAGACGACTGTTAAAGCAACAGGTTTGTCAGAAGAATTATTAGAACTGTTGACTGGAATTAGACAGTAGAATGGTAATGGACTATTGAATAGGATTGAGCTGGAGAGTTGAATGCTTTTCACAGCTATGAATTAATATAGTCCTTAAAGCCATTCTGGATTTCCATTTGTAACCATTTTTTTACCTTCTCCCTTTTAATTCTTAGTTGTATTTTTCATTGGGCTCAACACTGAGGCAAAACTTTAGTTCTAAGTAAATCCAACAGGCTTTGAATTGTAGCTGTCAGCGCAAGGTGGAGCATGTGACACAACTGAGAGGAAATATGTATTACAAGATGTGGTTAGGATTACATCATTGACTAATGCACGGTCTTAGGCAATTCAAATTGACAGTATAGGTCATGGCATAGAGCCCCTTCATCCTGAGTCTAAAACCCAGGGACTGTCATGACAGGTGGCATCGGCAGGATCCTTGCTTGCAAGGAAAGTCTTTCATTATGCATACCAGTTTAACACATTTCTTTCGATACAAGAATAGGAAGCCAGGGTAAATAAGGACTCCCAGGCATGTCACTCCGAAGACTTCTCAACCTGTTTCACTAAATATGAGTAAATGCTTCAACCAGCAAGTGGAGGCACTAAAAGCATTTGGTCTTGTCTCTAGCAAGGAGAAACTGACAAAGTCTCCAGACTGTTCTGAAAGGCAACGATTAAAAGTCTTATATGCCAAAGCAAAATGCCAGTGAATTCAGACGCAGGGCGATCAATACCGGTGGTACCAAGAATTATGCAGCACAAAAACACACTAGGATGTATTATTTATATAACGTATCGCTTATTTCTCTGTAAAAGCCGGGGCTGATGTGGTTTAAGAACCTGAGCTTTTTTTTCCTTCAAATTGATTTTTGTAAAGGTGGAACAGAGAAGAGACTTGGTTGTACAGTGAAATACCAAGGCTCGGCCTTGGGTTCTCAAAGGCGTCGTACCTTGTGATCGTTATATAATAGAGCCACTTTCACCTTGAGCGCTCTCTCTGGCATTTAATGAAGATCTTTATGGTGTGGAGCTGAGGGGAAATGCTGGCCCAGTCGCCACTGCATACTGTGACTGATACCTTATTAAGCACTGGAGACAATGCTGGTCACACAACTTAGACTAAACCTGGCAGAAGCTCCCTGCTCAGTTAATGCTGCTAATTACGTTAAGAGAGCAGGCATTTTAAAAAAGTAGCTGGAGAGCCATGAGACTCCTTCTATCTGCTAAGGGCTTAATTATGACCGTGGAGGGTGTGTGTCTGTGTGGGTGGGTATGTGATGGAACATCTTTAACTGTTCTTCTCCTGTACTGTGCCAAGAACAACCAGCCTAAAGAAGCATGTCTCACTGGCTTCTCTGGCAGTACATTAATGAGTATGAAAACGAGCAGCTATCTAAATGGGTCCTATGCAGCCCTGCTGTGACAGAGGGCCACAGAAGTGGCACTTTTGCTGGAAGATAATGCATTTCACACCATTGCACGCATGGAACCTTCGGCATGTGACATCCGTGTTCTGCTCTGCATTAGGGAGCCATGGCCCATTAGCAATTAGCAATAGGAAAGCCATTAGCGCTATGCACAGAGAAAAGGCCAAGCAGAAGCAGTCTGATCTGGTCTAATAGCAGTGAAGGGGAAAGTGGCTTTTGATTGAAATCACGCTCACGCGGCGGATGCTAGCGATAAAGGCTTTACTCTAAAACGCCTGTCTGAGCAGGACTTGGAATGTATATTTATATTTAGAAGCTACACACGAAACTTGTGTCTTGAGGTCTTGTACACTTGTACACTCAAAAAATGACTTAAATAAATGTAATTTCATGAAACAAAGTTATGAAATTACAGATAATCTGTGGGGGAAAATCCGGCTTCTCTGGCTCCCCCTAGTGACATTTGTAGGAATCCGCTTCCGACTAATCAAAACAACCAATCAAGTCAAGAAGAGTGTCTGACAGAGTGTCTATCATGGCTTAGGCACACGCTGCAGGTTCTCCCATGCGCATGCTCTAAATATCTTCAGGGAATTCTGACCATGATAGACACCATAAACACCAGTCATGAACAAACTGCCTTGCCACAACAGCTTATATGATAAAGATCAAGGCAAAAGAAGATCGAGGAAGGAAATCAAACCCAAAGGAAAAAGTTAGGCCAAACCCGAGATATAACAAGAATAAACATCAGAGCAGCTTTTCGGAGATGGAGGGAGCTATGGGACGTTAAGGGAAGCGATTAGCCATTTCTCTACTATTTTTCTATTTGTAACTTAAGCATATGATAACCAGCTGTGTGGAGTTTACTTTGTGTTTTGTTCTTGGATTTACAAAAAAAATTGGGTACCAAACTTTGTATAACTGCATGCACAGCAGCCTATGCTGGAGTGGAAGGCTGTAGAGGGGATGGAAATTCTCTTTTCTTCTCTTTTTTTCTGCAGCTTTAGAAGCAAAAATGTTAACTTAATCATGGACGCAGTTACACTGACAATCGCACGGAATTTTCTTAATAAAATAATGCATTTCAAGATTTGAAGTAAGCAGATAATAAAGCCAAACACATAAAACCTCATTCGCTCACTCACCACAGAAAGCCCTTTCACAGACGTTTGGCTTAAAATTGCGACGAGAGTCTAAATTATTTACTTTGCTGTAAATAATTCATGGTCGTTGAAAAGTAAGCATTGCAGGCTGTCACCAATCTGTCTGCTCTCATGTATTTTAATGTCCTCAGCAGAGACTTATTGTAGCTGGCAAGCCTCAGAACCGTTTCCAATTAAAGAATAACATACAACTAGGCGTGCGTCCCTGGAGAACAAAGAAACGACATCTCAGGACAATGGCCCATGCCAGCGCTGAAGGCCGGACAGAAGATACCGCTCAACAATTCAAGGACATATAAGGAAAAGACATGCTGGTGAAAAAACATCTCGGCCCTCTGGAAGTGGGCACACCAGTGAGAAAAAGACGTCACGAGTGAGCAGCTTCAGATTTGTTCTCATATTAACCCCAGCCATTGCTTATCATGCAGCAGTACACTCCAAGCCTATTACCTTCCTGATTCATTGCACATTCGCTACTGACACTGAATAAAAAACAAAAAACAAAGACAACGATTACCTATTATATGGGAAAGCCTACTTCTTCATAACATGACAATGTAATAAAGCTGCCATTTACGGAATTCACAAGCTTTGTACACAATTTCAGTAAATAATCCTTGTCACTTAATCTCCTCAAGGCTTCCGAAGAGAGAAACAGCGGCGAACATGGTAATAGAAAGGGAGGGATGTTGGAGGGATGCTGTTGTTTTTCGTTGTCCCTGGCGTGCCTTAGCTTTATCTACACGTGCCACGGAGTGTTCCCACAAGCCTAGGGGAAGTGCTGAGAGACGGTGGACATCGGAGATAAAAATTAATTAACACAAGCAAGTCCCACTTCAAAGCTTGTGCATAATAGCAGGAAGCTATATGACGGGCTGGGTGAGGAATGAGAGAGACAGCCTGCAACACATGGAAACTGGATTAGCTCCAGAAAGAAAGACTAGAACTGGATTTGAACCTTTGCAGGTCCATTTTTTTATGTTCTTTGTGGGGGGAAATAGATGCTGAAATTCTAATAACTTTTCATATCTGCCAATTTTATATGATTAAAATATCATAGGCTCCAATAGTTTTGTAACAAATAATATCAACAATGCAGAATACCGTACAATTTCTGCATTTCTTACATACAAGGCTTAGCATTAGCACAAATTGTATAAAAGTATAAAAGTAAAGCGACTATTCTGTCATATGTGAACACACAACAGCACACAGTGAGTGTGTCTGAAACCGCGCACTTGTGCACTTTTAGTGCGTGATTTTTGTGCGTAGTGCACTCACACTGAAAACCGAGCTAAAACTCAGTCATTGAAAGAACCCAGATGCTGCACTGAAATTGGCCATAAAACGCAGTGCAGAACAATGGACACAATGCACTAAACAGGCGCCATTTTAACCACATAACGGAGGGGGCGGGACTTCCCTTGTGTTTTCGGGTTGGATAGTGACAGCAAACAGTGAAATACAAGCCCAAGCGGAGGCAGCTGGTTCGTATAAATGTGAGTAACGTTAATAAAATTATTTTACTGATGTACACTGCGGTAAAACCGGCAGATATTTTAGTCCGTCGTTTCCGCCAAGTGCAAAACGTTAGTGTTCCATTTAGGACAGCACTGACCCACAGCAGTGCACACTACAGAAGGCAGTGCGCAGTGTGCACTACACACTAAATCTCAGTGCCCTGATGGTAGTCCACGATTTCAGACACACCCAATGTAAACAGGAACACAGTGCCCAGGGACCAGTGTGTGGGGACGGTACCTTGCTGAAGGGAACCTCAGTGGTGCTTCTTGCATTCTTGGGATTCAAACCCACGGCATTCTGATCGCAGGGCGAACGCCATAAACATGAATCCACCAGCTGCTCCTGTTAGCACATTCATGCTAAATGGGTGTTTTGTGTTCAAATTTAGCCTGTATTGGTTTAGCCAGTACAATTAAAATATATTTACAAGGAAAATGACCACTCCTGCTCTCACAAATATGGCTGTTCATCACAACATTAAGTCAGCATTAAGTCAGCGATTATATATGTTGGTCCTTATGGCAATGTTTTACTGATAAACGTATGGAGTAGTAACATCGGCCAGGTTTTTTCAGCCATTCAGCATATCAGCTAGGCCCCAGTGTCCTTGTACCTGCAGAAGTGCAAAACATGGTTCTCTTTGCATCTCTTTGAAAATGAACATAAATATTTTACCACTAAGGATGCGTTAGTAATTCAAATTCAAAAACAGCTGTTAAACAGAGGCCTTGAACTTCACCATTAATTGAGCTGTTAAATTAGTATTGAGATTTAAAATAAATGCTCTCACTTTGTAAAATATGCAGGAAGGATGAAGAGGAGGATGGAGGGAAAACAGGCATAATTCTTGTGCATTACATTTCTGACTGGTGGCAAATGACTCAGGTGCTGTTTTTCAAATACCACATTAGCTGAGACAGTGCACCAAAAACACGTCCTTCAGGGCGATGCAATGGTGAGGCTCTCCTCCCTATGAGAAAAATGATGATTACAAAATGTTTGTGTAATTGAAAGCTGCAAAAAGAGCTAAGAGAGTAAGCATATGTTGGCTTTAGGCAGAGGAATGAGCTTGGCCTTACTAATCCCTATTAGCTTTTACAGTCATGCTAGTAATTTTGGGTGGCTTTACAGTGGCTGGCAAACAACAGGACAACTAGCAAGTAGATCACATGAATTTAATGAGACATGACCAATATCCTCTTATAAACACACATAACTGTTCAAAATTTTCTAAAACGCTGTCGCCTTTGGCTCAATCAAAGTCAAAGTCAAAGTCAACTTTATTGTCAAGCCTGCCATACGTACTAGACATACAGAGAATTGAAATTGCGTCACTCTCAAACCCCAGGTGCATACATCTAACATTAAATACAAAAAATACAAACGGTTCAATTTTAAGAATACAAACATGTAACATTAAAAACAGAAGGTGCAATTTTAAGAATATATAAACAAATACAATTATACATATAATCTATAAATAAAATTCCGTGACAGTTAAAACAGACAAAATCTTTAGACGTAGACTGAGGGTAGTAATAATTGGGTAGTAAGAGGTAGTTAGCAGAGCACCAATACTACACAAAGTGACTAGTGCCGGTCGGTGAGGTGTGTGTGTGTGTGTGTGTGTGTGTGTGTGTGTGTGTGTGTGTGTGTGTGTGTGTGTGTGTGTGTGTGTGT
>JBBPDE010000134.1:6659959-6671293 GCA_037974605.1 Nannopetersius ansorgii
GATTTAAGCTGTTTTTCAGGTAAGAAACAGTTGTGGACTTCTTAAGCACTGATCTACGTCGCTCTGGATAAGAGCGTCAGCTAAATGCCGTAAATGTAAATGTAATGTAAATAAATTTCATCTACAGCTGGTAACACTCGGGATGTCATGTGTCATGTTCTTCTGGTCATCCACATCTGAATATGAAAGGAGTGCGCACTTCTCTTAAGAAGACGGAGGAAACTGCATTATCAGAGAGAACCGCCCATTGTCCAGTCAGAAACAAGTTCAGGAGCATGAAAATCAGGAGGTTACTGTAGAGGTTACTGGAGTTCTATCATCTCCCAAATAGTTACTCCCAAATAGCATCTCCCAATAGTGCTACAGCTGCGGTTTCAAGGTTCAGTTCAGTTCAGTTCAGTTGTGTTTATATGGCACTATTTACAACTGATAATGTCACAAAGCAGCTTTACAGAATCCAGACGCAAACCCCTAATGAGCCGAAGGTGAGAAGAGGTGAGGAAAAACTCCCTAAAGTTGGAGGAAGAAATCTCCAGAGGAACAAGACTTAAAAGTGGAACCCGTCCTCCTCTGTGGACACAGAGGGAGAATAAAAGAGATGACCCCATGGAGATAACCAACAATAAAAACGTAATCACTGCCTAACTGTTGGCTGTCTATGGCTAACGGAGCCGAGACAGTTAAGAGTCAGTGAAGGTCTTTTTTGTTGGAGTCTGAGTAGTTTGAGAATCTTTCGTCTACAGCAGTCTCTGTCCGAAATCTAAGCAGCAGTTGCCCTTGTATGGGGGAGGAGCACTCAGGCAGTCCAAATAAGCCAAACCGGTCTAGATCACTTGGGCAAGAGACCACAACAACAGCAAATTTGAAATGGGGACAAATGGGTAATGGTTCCCCCCAGAGAAGACAGCCCAAAATAAGGGAACAATAATAAAAAAGTTAGTTCTGTTCAAGTTTACTGGGTATAAAATGAAATGGTAAAGAGTGCATGTTGAGACTCACTACAGCAGCCTGGCTAGAAAGGGCAGAGCTGAGATACTTGGCCTCCCCACTCCCCATCAACAAACATGAGTGAATGTGGGGAGTGGTGGGACGACAGCACCAGCATCCCAGTTTACCTGAATTTCCTGTGCCCACCATCTCCCAGCTCTACAAACTAATTACAGAAAGCCTGACCTAAACAAGTAAGTTTATAGTCTAAACAGAGTAACAATAACATTCTTAACATTAACCAGAATGATATTACAGATTCCAGAGATTGGAGGGGGTTATATGAAAAGGCTCTACCCTCTAGGGATGAGTAGATAGCCAGTACCTAGAGAAGTTTGTTGCAAGTCATAAGTTCACAAAGGTTTCAGGTATGGGGCCATTCGAGGTTTTTATAATCAACACAAATTTTGATTGGAGTCAATGTAGTCTTGATAATGTTGGACTCATTGTGAGGACTCTACCTGGAGTCTGGACAAGCTAAAGTTTATTGAGGTTCTTGTAGGAGCATCTTGACAGGAGGGCATTACAATAATCCAGTCTGAAGTTAATAAATGCTTCATTCTTAGATAGCATTTGTTAGATTAACAGTATTTTGAAGAAGCAAAGCTATTTTAGAAAAGGTACCTTCCTATATGTGCACTGAAGGGCATATTTTTTTTTACAGGTGAAACAGTACAAACTGAGGAACCAGCGAGATCAAGCATGAAATGGAACAGTTTGTTTCTGGCAGCATTTGCACCTATAAGAAATACCTCTGTTGTTTGAGCAAGAGGAAGTTATGTGACATGCAGTCTTTTATATCCTTCACACAGCCCTCAAGATTTTTTAATCTATATTTATCACCTGGGTTGCCTGGGACATAACGTTTTGTGTCACCAACAAAGATACAAAGCCTTTGTCAACGGACAGTTAAAGATCATTTACTATCTTTACTATGAATGTTTCAAGGCTTTGATGAGGCCAGAATCCAGTTTGGAGTTTTTTTCATATGTAATTCTTTTGCAGAAGCCAACATTTGGGGCACAATTTTCTCTAACATTTTTGATAAAATGGTAATTAGAAATAGGTCTGCATGGATCAATATTTGGTTTCTTCATCAAAGGTTTAATAACTAGTAGTTTTAAGACTTTTGCTATATAACCAACACTAAGAGAGGAGTTAATTCTTGCTAATGAACTCCTCTCTAAGTGTTAGCCAAAATATTACTGGTAAGACTTCTGTAGGTCTGTAGGAACTCACTTGCAAGTGCAGATTCTGATGAGCTGGATGAAAGGATGCCAGTCTTTCTGCTGCAGTAGACAGCAGTTCTTGTTCAATAGCTTTGATTTTATTGTTTAAAAATTCCACAAAATCATTACTATAGATGTCTGAGGTTTCTGTACCTCCCTGATTCTTAACTACTTTAAAAGTTGCTCTGAATAGAAACCTAGGATTATTTTTTATAAGGTTCAATGAGAGATGATAAACAGGTTGAGCATGCTGCGATAGTCTCTAAGAGAGTTCTCTAAGCATTCAGTTATTTATCTGCTGGACCAGATGGAGAGCCAACGGGTTGATAAATCTGGGAGGTTTTCACTAAAACCAAGAGTTGTGGGGGATGATATTGTATGACTAATAAGAAAGCAGGGGGTGTATTTACATTATGGTTAAGATGCAGCTCATATGTAATTAGGTAGTGAGCTGAGATGCCTGTAGTCTGTGGAAAAATAGCTATGTTACCCAGAAGATCAGAAATAAATCAAGAGTGTGACTGCGGCAGTGAGTAGACCTTGTTACAGTAAACCGACAGTATCTGGAATTGAAACAAATGCATTGCAATGCAAAACTTACATGGTGTTCTAGAGGAACATGCTCGCCTAACATCTTCCAACAAATGCACATGCAAATGTTTGTGATTACTGAGCATTTTCTTCATTCACATCGATTAATTTAGCTTGCCATTTTGGAAAAGACAATAGCATACCATTTAAAACTGAACGTGGTCCAGTCGGAAACAAGTTGAGAAGCATGAAAATCGAGTAATTCCTTTCAGAAACAAATGTAGAGGTTATCGGAGGTGAATTACTTCCGAGAAAGTTGTCCTATCCCAAATGTTTATGCTGGTTGTTCGTGTCTGTCAAGAGAACACACATTCAAGAGAACTGGGATGAGCAGTTCAGAAGGCATTCCTGCAGACTCTGTGAATGGTGTGCCCACAAAGCTCCATATATTTCCAGGGCATTACATCAGTGCTATTAACCGCCAGCCTGTGAAGGAAATATATTTAGTTTCAACACCTGCTTGCTAAACATTTTTCTAGACTCTGCTGTTGTGCCACTTATAGGAAATAAAAGAATGAGAGATTAATAACTGTCATTTTCAATCTGGCATAGTGCAGAGTTTATAGAGTACAGGATTTTTTTTTTGTAAAGCTCCAGCCAGGTGTGGATGGCTACACGGTCAGATGTCAATACGTATTGCCTTCGGTTCTGTGTCCGTGTTGAGTCCTTTTCTCTACAGAGCGCTCAATCCGAGCCAGCCAGACAGCGAGGCGCTTCTCTCAATGGCTCCCATTGTTTGAGAGAAAACAGGTGTGCAAATAGCTTTGGCATGGCATTATGCAGCTGTTGCAGAGGAGTGCATGTGCCCCATTCCACTAAGAGAGAGATTATTCAAATTGCATAAAATAACACAGAGGATGAGATGTGCTCTGACAAAACAGAAAGGCTGGATTTGGGCAACAAATTTTTGTTCTTTCAGGTCACTCCACTATCACACGGCATCAGTGCTGATCCAGGAGGGCCATAGCCAACAGTCAGCAGCTTCCAAAGATGCAAAGCCTGGCACAACGAAGGTCCTGCTTTACTAAGTACCCTAGCACATTTTGTAGAGAGCCCTCCTGCTGAGAAATCCAGGTGTCTGACAATCACAGGAGTCTAATGGGGGAGCATTAGCATTTGTGATACCTTATGTTGCCAAGGTACACCACTCAGTGAAGGTGACAAGTCATTGCAAAAGATAGTTCTTTTTCCACTATATCTTCAGGCCAGATGGAGCCATACACCACCTATTAAAATCCAGCAAAAGTCAGTGATACAGTGGTGACACAAGCACCTCGAGCAGTTCGAGAAGTATTTCTACAAACAGATTCTCAGAAACCTTGGGAGAGTAAGCAGAGGTTAACAGAGGACAGCAATATGATGGATTGGAACAGAAATGCTGGCTAATAAACTCTTGGCTCTGATCCTCCCTCTCTGCCAAGGAAAACTACAGGGATTGCTGTCCTCTGCTTTCTTTGCTTTTTACTACCCTAAAGTGCCACACCGGGGACATTTAACTTTCATTAATGTGGCCCGCTGACAGCTGATCCAGCATGTCTCCCTCTTTCCGTTCCCATCTAGACAGGCACTGAAGGATGGCAAGTACACGGCAGGGAGCATGTGCTGCAACATTGGTGGCAACTGTATTGGTGCAGCGTTCCCAGCATGTCTGCTCCTTGGGACACAGAGCATGTGGCCTGCACAGCTGCTTTAATGAGGTGATTAAAGCCAGATCGGGTGGGTGAGTCACTGAGGAGACCAGAGCCCCTTCCCTGCCATACACCTGGTGTACTCTACCAAGTCCGACGGCGAGAAAAGATGTTGCAAATCGAATCCAGTGGCATTCAGATTCAGCCTTGCATCCATTATAACTTTGCCCAACTGTACAGGCAGGATAAGTAGCAGGGCTTTCATGTGCAAGCAGTCCCTACTGCAGCTCTATTACGTATTCACTGATGCACTTTGAGCACACACCTTAGGCCAATTCATTTGACTCCTTCGTTCGTCCTCATTAGTGAGTGCTGGCGAAGGAGTTTCTGAGCAAATGAGTGTTTCATTCTACTTCATCCAGTGGTGATCTGAAAAAAAGTACGACTACAGGAATTCTCAGAAGAAAAATATCGAAATAACATTAAAGGGAGGTTTAATGAATTAATGAATTTATATAGAAAGAAACTTCAAACCTTGGCCAAAATTCTTCACTATTAAGTACTTATATAAACACACTTCCCTTTTCACAGTAAGGGAATGGTTACTATATGTAATCTACATTCCTCTCCCAATGTTCTGGATAACAGCATCTGCGACTGATGCAGTGTGGAGGTTAATATTTTAGTAGGGAATACAATTGCCCTTTATGTGGCAGACTGGTATAATATTCCTCCTAGGCAGGTAGACCACACTCCATCAACAAGTCTTTAGGCAAAACTCCTACAGCTACATTGATCTTGATACAAAGGTAAAACAAATGTAAAACATTCAATTCCGAGAATGTGTATTAGCTGATGAACAGTCTGAAAGTTTTTGTTGTTCTACACGCTTTGCGCTTGCTGCTCTTTCTCTTGGTGTGCCGCCGCTCAGCCACTCTCTGGACCCCCTCCATCTGCGGGTTTTCCCCACCCATTTGTGAGCGGAGACTATTCTGAAAAATCGTGTTCGTGTTCAAAGATCTTGTATTTTTTTATACTTAAAATAAAAGAATATTGTTTATTTTTGTTCATTATGGTCATTTGCATGTGACACCGTTTTTAAAACCCATTTACAGTTAGTATTATTATTACATGTTTTAAGTTACAATTTTGTTCTAAATGACATAGGAACATCAAACTCAACATCACACATCGCGCATCAACACAAATCAGGGGAACGACATGACGACAATTTACCATTTGCTGAGCTGGTGGCATGGATCCATGCCTCTCAAGGTTTAAAACTGATACAAACCCTCCAGCACTTAAGGCAAGCATCAGTTTCAATTCATCTCCTGATAGGAGTTTAATTTTAATTCCATATCTCATGTTAGATGAGCCAATTTTCTTAAATAAAGCCTCAGTTTTGGTCTTGGTCTCTTGGCAATCGTTAATCTTGGTCTTTTGATCTACTGCTAACCTTGCATCATTGTCTTGATTACTAGCTACACGACATGACCAGGTTTAAATGGGGTTTAATTCACCCTGGATCAAAGATCCTGCCAAATGCATGTAAAGCATCTGCGACTGATGTAGTGTGGAGGGAAATATTTCAGTAGGAAATGCTGAATGTGACGGGACTCAACAATAGAGGAGCCCTGTGAGAGTCTCAAGGTCAGGTTCTCTCCAACATGGTTGTACATTCTAACTTCATTAGCTGAATCATGGCTGTTTCCGGAGGGAAAACTGTTCAGGCTGGCATTAGGCATCCTTGCTTTACGCAGTAAAACAGAGGTTGAAATCCAGCTTCTCTTCTGTCAAGTCAGTACAGCAAAGTGTAAAAGGACAGCTTCTGCTTTAGGCCTATAGAGAAAAATGTTTTGTATTGTAGTCATGTCATTCCGGATGAGCCTATGGCAAACTAACCCAGGGATGAACCCAGTTTGCTGTTTGCATTTGGGTTGTGGAGTTCACTCATATGCTCCATTTTAAAATGTGTCTTTGCACATGATTACAAGAAGTAGATGATGATTATGCATCGCAAAGTTAGATCATGAAAGGCATGTGTGGCCTTTATCAAAAAAAAAACCCTTGCTCTCTAATTTAATCCAGTGCTGAAACACATATTCACATCAAAGTGCACCTTGTACAGAAGAGCCATGGAAACCTTAGCTAACTTCAAAGGCACAGTATGCAACAGTCATTCCTTTCTCATATTTATTTATTTGTCATGCTTAATCATTTGTTTATGCATTCATTTTTTTTTACCTTGCAATTCTCAGCTTAGGGAAAATTCAGAGGTGATCCTTGCTCCAGCATGATGGGAGACTGTAACGAGGCCCTTGCAGTGCTTGGATACATCAAGTATGTGCATCATTATACGTGGTGCAGGTTGACTCCCAGTAAAATACATTCAGTGTAATGCATGCTGTAAAAAGCCAGTTAAAGTTTATGCAGTAGTTTAAGCTATTTTACACCCTCTCAGCTTTAGCCTAGGGTGTAAATTCGGGTCGAGATTGGCCTTGGTTGATTATCTAATTACAATTTCAGCACCCCTAATCCACCATAATGGGAAAAAACAACTTCAAATCATCAGGAGCAAGCCTGCGTTTTTCCTAAAGGTGTTATGATAAGGCTAAGGGCGCCCTCTGTTGTTCATACCTGCAGGTACACAATGATTTCCTCTGCCGTTTGATCCCGTTCCTGGGAGCCTATGCACACTGGGTAATATTTGCTGCCCTTTTTTAAAACAAAAGGAGATTATATGTTTATGTAGATATCTAGAAATATCTTATCTATAGATTTTGTTTCTCAAAATGATACATACCTAGTTGAATATAGGTCAGAATTTCCAAGCTCTAGCCCTGTATTCCCCCATTACTTATGCCAGCAGGTAACCAACAGTTAAAGTTCAAGTATCTCTGAATGAGGTATGCTGCAAAACATGAAACTCTGCAGTGTGGATGGACTGCAAAATGGTCTGAAATGGTCCTTGGATTGAAAACACTTTCATTGGAGTAGTTTCTTTACCCTTCATACATAAGTCTTCATACTCACATACCCCATTATAAGAACAGGGTCCGTTTTCATCTAAGACGCAAATCTGGAATCGGTTTATTACTTCATTTGCGATTTTATTAGTGGTGTTCGATCAGAGTTCTCCCCAAACTGCCTCTTTTATAACTTTTTTTTCCCCAAAGAAACCTTCCTGACACCTTTATGTTCACGAGTTTACAGCACTGGAGGCGTGAACCACTGGTCTGTGAGGTGAAAACACGTGAAGCTAAATGAACAGCCAGTGCGTCTGTCTGAGAAGATACAGAGGCAAAACAATCACCTGCTATTGATGTGGGCTTTTGCATTAAGCCTCTGTGCTCATTTGTAATAACAGTGAAATTCTGAACAATGGACTATTGATTTAACGTCACATGCATGCTTGCTCCACGTTGCCAATGAAAGACAGCGCAGGGCGCTGCTTTCAAACTAGAGAGGGACGACAAGGCCTCAGGTCCAGCACAAATCACCTTCAGAACTGCCTGGGTGCTTCTGTCTGTCTCCTAAACAAAATACCTTTTTGTCAGTATATTCAGTCTTCTTTCTGAACTGGCCCTGTGTTTTTTTCTTCTTCAGCATAATGCCTTATCTTGCTTTTCCTCAGAAAGAGCTGACACACTCTGACTCCCTGCCAGGAGGAAACTTGGGCTATGGAGTCCTGACCCGCTCTTTCTGCACAATCTACTTGTCAGAGTGGCTGTCACTCTGTATCATCAGTTTAAAGCCAGACTTCTCCTGTGCCATGGCTTGGTCTCTGCATAGATGCCCCCGCCCCACATGCACACACACCCCACCCTGCAATGGAGAGTACAGCTCCATTTGCCTCAGGGCGAGTGAGCGAAGTAGTATCGGCTGCACCTCAACTCTTCATTGACTGATAAAAGTAATTAGCCGACTTGCGGAATGGTCTCAGCTTTATTCTCCTCGTTTAATCACCGGCTAATTAAAATGTTGCCAAGATAGCCGACTCACACGGCAGCACACTGGAGAAAAGAGTTGTGTTTCAAGAGTCGAGTGTTTAAAAGAGACTAGATTAAAGCGGGAGGTTTTTGAAAAGTAAGCAAGTGTCAGTGCGTCATCAGTCAACCGGGTTTCTTGTTTATCTTATCAATTTATGTTCATTTTTATGTGAACAGGGAGTGTCATGGCTTTTTTTTTTTATCTGTTCATGTGTTGCCGCACGTTCGGCTTTTTATCTATGAATCACTGCCATCGCCTACTCTTCTTGATGTCGAGCTGGGTGATGAAAACATTGATAAAACAATGGGATCAGTGTGTGTGAGAAAATATAAATACACATTGTGTAAACTATATTAACAGTGGGTCTATCTATCTATATAAATATTAGTGCTGGGCACGTTAACACACTATTATAATATTGTTTATGACAGCAGACGCTTTTATCCAAAGCAACTTCCATTCCCTAACAATAGGGGGCAGTCTCCCTGGAGCAACTTGGGGTTAAGGGTCTTGCTCAGGAATCCAGTGGTGATGTGCTGAAGGTAGGATGCAAACCCCTGATCTCCGAAGCAAGTATCCTACCCACTAGGCCACCACCACTTAATGTTGGGGATCATTTTATCATTTGTTAATGCAGGTTTTTTTTAATCCTTTTATTTTGAAAGTGTATTTTTGGGGGGGCTTGTGGCTGCGCGGAGCATGCAGCTCTACGTCTCAGCTAGCTTTTCATGGGGTTCAGGCTGACCATTACAACAACAGGGACTTTAATGACACTGCATTCAGATACATACACTTTCATATGGCGTTGGTCCTTCTTTATATATCCATCAATCAGTTAAAACATTCAAGCCACTGACAGGTGAAGTGAATAACACTGATGATCTCTTACAGAGGCACCTGTCAAGAGGTGGAATATTAGAGAGTGAACAGTCAGTTCTTGATGTGTTGAAAATCATCACAAAAATGAATGAGCATAAAGTTCTGAGTGACTTTAACAAAAACCAAACTGTGAGGTCTGGATGTCTGGGTCAGAACATCTCCAGAGCAGCAGGTCCTGTGGGGGGCTCCTGGTCAGTAGTCAGTTCCTACCAAAAGTGGACCAATTTCAGAGTCACAAACACCCACAGGTCTCAGATGTGAATACTAGTCTACTGAAAAAGATAATTTTATATATTTGAATCCAGAGCTTAAAAGAGATAAACATGTGGACAGGTTAGTCACCAAGGTGCTTCTTGAAGAGGTGGCTCTTCAGACAGCGCTTGAAGACAGGGATGGATTCCGCAGATCTGATTGCAGGAGGAAGTTTGTTCCACCACTGGGGGGCCAAGACTGAAAAAAGTCTTGATGCATGTCGTCCTCTTCTTTTCAGCAATGGAGGTTCCAAACGAGCGGTGCTTAAAGACCTGAGAAGACGAGAAGTGACATGCTGCTTGATCAATGCCGATGAGTAAGGAGATGCAAGTCTGCTCTTGGCGTTGAAGGCAAGTGCTAAGGTTAAAGCGGGCAGCCACAGTAGCCCAGTGAAGTTTCTGTAGTAGAGGCATGATGTGTGTGAGAATTTAGGAACAGTAACCTAAACATTAACCATTAACTTGCAGCTGCATATTGAATCAGCTGAAGTGGTCTTGTTAATTTCAGTGGAAGTCTAGCCAGTAGAGAGTTGCAGTAGTCCAGTTTAGAGATGATCAAAGACTGGACAAGTAAGCCATGCAGTCTGAGATGTGTGTTGAGACCTGATCATCACTGGAGTCTAAAGAGAGAATAAGTTGATTGTCATCTGCAAAAATGTGGTAGGAATATCCACGTGAGGCTATTACATCCCCAAGACAACCAGTATATAAAGAAAAAAGAAGTGGTGCAAGGACTGAGCCTTGTGGAACACCAGTGGACAATCTTCACTAGGCAGACTGGGAGCCTTGCCATACTTCCAGGTACCTCTGGTCATCAAGGTAGAAAGCAAACCATTGCCAGGCAGACTTGAAAGTAGATGGAACATGGCCATTACTTAATTAATGCCGACAGTTATTTTGTCGCACGTTAACGCACGTTTTTTAAAAGTAATGGGACGCCTGACCATTACACCAAACAAGACTTTAATAACATTGCAGATACATAGACTTTAAAATAGACAGATAGATACAATACATTAATATCATAAAGGGAGATAGAAATGTGTAGGGAAATCTAGGGAACTGTCTTTTTGTGATACATGTGTATTGCAAATACTAATTATATCAATGATATACTCAGAAATGTGCATTGTGATGTCAGTTACCACAATACACTATCATACTGCCCTCTCATATGCTCCATATTACTGAATGGATGCTTTGACCTTAACTAACAGCTTACAGTTTCGTTCCCCATCTCACCATCAGTAGTTAGAACACCTGCTCTGTTGTAGCAAATCCTCTCAAAACTGGAAAAACTGCTCCCTCAGTGTCAAAAGAGCCCGCTCTGGTATTTCCAAGACGATTTTCATGCTGCACCTGCAGTGTTTCATTCTCCTGTGATCTGTCCCAGAGGTGGGCTGCTTGCCTCATCAGGTCATATTTAGCTGGGGACTGCCTTCATCCAGAACGCTGAACTCAAGTGTTTTTGCTCCATCAATTTAGCCTTTATGATGCTGTGAAGCTGTGGGTGGAAGGATGAGGAAGAGGCATTGGCGTGCTGGAGTGTGCAATTCTGCGCTCCAGGAGGATGTATGGGTAGCGCTGACATGTTTCTCGTGTAGGCCCACAACCATATGTTATATTAAACTGTGAAATTACACATTTGTGTACATAAGGAATCTGTATTTCATAGATATTGCTAAATATTCGAGAGTGTGGACTTCCACGGCCACAAGAACTGAATGTTGCTCTCAAGGTTGCCCTGGCAGTGGGTATCTTTGAGTGGCTTGGGCT
>JBBPDE010000134.1:6724334-6745927 GCA_037974605.1 Nannopetersius ansorgii
ACACACACACACACGCACACACACACACTTAGACAGACAGACAGACACACACACACACACACACACACTACGGTAGCACATCCTTGGCTCACAGAGAATCACTTGCGAAATGGAGGCTCTTTCTTCAGAACCAGCCTGCTAATAAGTCCCTGGGTTTTTGCCAGTGTTTTGCCTTCCGCACGCGCACACACACACACACACACACACACACACACACACACACACACAGACGCCACCCAAACCCCCCCGGAGAAGAACCAGACGCTAGCACACAGCGAGCTGAGCATGATGGAGTTTAGTCTATGACAGATAGGCCACTATTCAGCTCAGATGGATCGACTTATCAGGGTCTGCGCTACCGAGCATCATTTTCGAGAGACACATTCTTCTTTCTTTGCTCTTGCTTTTGATCCAACAGCTGCTCCACTTCTATTGCTCCTGCAAAAAGACCATAAAATTAGATATAATTTCTATATTTATATTTAAAATCTACAATAAAAATAACATAATTTGATCTATTATAAGCCAAATTGGCATTTTACATTTTACAATAGAAGTACTGGTTATTCAAATTACTTAACAGTTTTTGAAAATTTCAGCTATTATTAATTAAAAAAAATTGCCCTTCTTGTCCAACTGATCTCAATGCCTGACATCCCAAATGCTGACTTGACCGAATGTCCACAGACACACTCTTCGCAGAAGAATTTAGGTTGTTATAGATGCAAAATAGCAGCCAACTCCATATTAATGCCCAAACATGAGTTTGAAATGGGATATCCAGCAAGCTTATGTCAGTTTGATGGTCATATGTCCACATACTTTTTACCATATAGTGTATGAACAGGCCTTTTCAGTGGGGAAGATTAAGAAGCGGGGTGAGGGGTGAATGCTAGTATGGAGCACCACTGCTGAGCTGTAGTTAACAAAACAACAGCTTAACACACTTGGAAAAGAACACTCAGAGAACACTAACTGCTAGTTCTGTTACTTCAATAAATCGACGAGTGAAAAAATAAAATAAAATAAAATGTAAAAATTCCAAAATGCCATGGAAGAACTGGTGTTGGTTCCTCAATGAACAGGTATTAGTTGAGAACTCAATGGTTCTTTAGAGAATGTGGGGGTGGGGGGGTTTCTTCTATGGCATCACTCCATCAAACCTTGTAGTGTCTCTATATTTAATAGTTTTGAGAGTATGTATTTCCAACTCAGTGGCCGATCACAACTTTTTGATTATTAGAAGTGCCTTAGAGCACAGGACAGGCACCCAGCTGTCTGGAGCTCCAGGCAGCCTCTGCTTCACCCTGTCGATTAGAAAAATACTGTCAGGCTAATTTAGTGTAAAAATGTTTACAAGTTTTATTTGTCACCATTCCTAGATGAGCATTTCTTTATTTTTACTGTTGTGAAACATTTAGAGAAACATTGAAAACATCAAAACTATTAACCTTTAGAAAGCGAGCAGCACGGAACTGTGCCAGAAGCACAACAAATGGTAAACTGCCAGCATGCCGCAAACAGCTCCTTACATAAAAGTTCTCCCGGTTTGTGTTAATGTTCGAGGTGTCAGACGTTAGGCTGAGCTTTGTTTGGTGATCCTGCGTCACGTAGAACCAAAGTTACTGTAACTTAAAACCATGGAGTAATAATAATAACAACCACTACTGAGACTTTAAAAATGGCATCACACACAAATTAACATAAAGAACAAAAATAAACACATTTATTTTAACCCAGGAGAACTTTCAGGATAGTCTCTGCCCAAAGAGAGGGGGTCCAGAGAGCAACCAAGCCGCACCGAGAGAAAGTGTTTCACATCGGTTTTATTTGTTAAAATCATTTTACTAATATACTCTGAATTCTAAGAGTTAAATGACCCAGATTTACTTGTATCTGCATACAAGTACAGGAACAAGAACAGACAACAAGGGACACGTAGTAACTAGAATCATGTATTTATTGTGATTCATCATTTTTAACGAAGGCTCATGGCTGGGTGGGGGTGGAGGCTAAAAAACAAATGAACGGAAATAAATTCAGACATGGGCATTAGGTTTGTTTGAGAAGCAAGCATCAAATTGATGAAAACTTATAAGGATGTTTCCCAGAACGCCACTTGTTTCGCACCACAGCCCTCCAATTAAATGGAAACCACCCTCCCGTTACTCTATTCAGCCCAGCCATAAGAGCCCTCATTGTCCCTGTATAAAGACAACAGAACCAACATTCACCTCCACTACACACAGGTATTCCACTCCACTCCTACCTGCGGACTGTTCTAACTTCCAGAAAGTAAGATATGACCTAATTTAAAATGATATATTCATATTTAAATCACAATACATCCACTATTTATATGATAATGGTACGAATATTACAATTAATTAATGACAAAATAATAATAACAGTCACTATTTACTTATTTACTTGCTTACTAATGTTAAGGATGTAGTATTTATCCGCAAAACAGAGTTTACTGCTCAAAAGCTTTCTTTGCCATGTAAATCCAGTCAGTACTCTTTTATAGAGCCATTTCTCCTATTTGCACTTATATTCTATATTTCTATAGCTGACACCTGGAATAGTAGTTTGCTGTAGATAATAAATTCCATGTTTGTCCTACTGCATATTTATCTACCCCCACCACCTGTTTTTATTATGTGATTTGTCTTCTTTTATTTTTCTCAGCAGCTAATGTTATATCTGTCTTGTGCCAAAGAGTAGACTGTAGAATATTTAAACGCAAACCAGGGCACGTATAATCAGTGGCACCAGAACTCAGCTAAATTTATATTTACATTTACAGCATTTGGCAGACACCCTTATCCAGAAGTGTACATGGGTGCTTTGTAGTCTACAAAGATAATGTAAGTGAAAGTGATCATTCGGTCATACCCCGAATGTGCAGGGGTGAACACACCCCTGCACACAGTGTGAACAGCACGAAATTCAACCTGAAGCAGGGGGAAGCCATGAACATGGCACCTTGCCCAGGGTACCTCAGCGGTGCCTAGCGGTCTTGGGAATCAAACCTGGACTTTCTGATCACAGGGCGAATGCCTTAACCACTAGGCTACCAGCTGGCTGTCCCACATTAGTAAACCCAGACATATATTAAGAGCTGCAAGCTAATTAAGATTCTACCAGAGATGAAGATACTACTTCACCAGGGCCCTCTCAGATCACACAGAGAAAACACTGTTTCTTTTTAGGGTTTTTGTTTGTTAGTTTAGGCCAGGTGGTGCAGTGGGTAGCACTGTTGCCTCTCACCTCCAGAGTTGGGGGTTTGGATCTGGGTCCTGGTCGTGTGTGTGTTTAGAGTTTGCATGTTCTCCTGATCGTGTTGTGGGTTCTCCGGGTTTCTCCCACAGTCCAAAGGCATGCGTGTAAGATGAATCCGGGATTCTAAATTGACCGTTAGTATGAGCGTGTACCATGTGCTATCCCTGCCTTATACCCGTTAAGCCCGGGATGGGCTCTGAGTACCCACAACCTTATTGAGGAACAGGCGGTTACAGAAAGTAAGTGAGTTTAGGGCATAAACGTATAGCTGTTATTCTAAGTGCTCACTGAAGAAGTGGGTCTTCAGTTGCTGTTTAAGGACAGCAAGGGACTCTTATAACAGTTCTAACAGTCAAGGGTAGTTCATTCCACCACTTAAGTGACAAAAATCTGTCTCAATCAGAGTCTTCAACGTTTGAAAAGGGTTCAGTCAGGCCAGGGTGTGCTTGATGCTAGCACAATGTTTCTATGGACTTTTTTGTTCAGTACATTTGTTTTTGGCAGGCCTCTCACAGCAAGCGGCAAAAAATAGACCGCGTTCCATATATGCCCACTGCCTTGCCTGGCTAGTGTAAAAGACTACACTGATTAACTTAGAAGCAAGACTTATTTAAGTTGTTCAAACGTATTGGGTTGATCTATGGGGCACAGCTGTATGAGATTTAGCAGTGTTCTCTTTTCTGTCGCTACACCTTTCGCCCCTCCGAAAAGGCCCATTTGTGAGACAGCAAAGGGAGACTCAGGCCAAGTGATTTAAGAGCCATTGATTCCTTTAGTCATAGCAGTCAGTGGGGGCTCAATCAGAGAACCAGCTCCTGTGGGACCTATTCGCGCAAAAGCCATATTGCTGGGAAGTGAAGCAGAATTGATATTAATTTAGGCTATCTGTTCTACTAGTGCAGCTCATTTATTCGTCAGGTAGAAGGACACCTTCGACAACAGCCAGGTAGAGAGAAGGACGGAGGAGGAAAGGAATTTTAAATGATTTTTCTTCTTTTTTCTTTTTACAGAAAGGAGAAACTGTGAAGAGGATACGAGAGGAGGTAAGATGAAGCTTATCTGTGGAATCCAAGCTTTTTACACCAATCGGCATTAAAACCACTGACAGGTGAAGTGAATTACAATAAGTTTCTTGTTACAGCGGCACCTTTCAAGGGATATAGCAGACAGAGACTGAGCAGTCAGTCCTTATAGTTGATGTGTTGGAAGCAAGAAAACAGTTGAGTGTAGAGATCTGAGAGACTTTGATATGGACCAGGATGAGGATGTGATGACTAAATGACTGGATTATCATCAGATAATTTAAGTGTTTGAGGAAAGGCAGCTTGTCCAGCGTAATACCACAGATGATTGATCTCTCTTTCTCTCCATATATATATGGCTAAGAATGAGTAACATTTCTGCTCAAACATACAACAGCCTGCTAATATCATGGCATTATTCTCCCTGTGCTAAATAGGCTTTCAGTGTGTCTCTTTATTTGATTTATGTTATTTAAAAAGGCAACCTGTATTTCATTTGTGAATTTTAAAATGCCAGTTTGCCCCATTAAAGAGCAAATAGTGTTATTTATGTTCTGTCTCGGTCTGTTAGAGAGTCCTGGAAATGAATTAAATTAACCAAAAATTGGTCATCTGCCTTTGAAGACTGGTGTTTTCCTAATACATTTGTGTGTGAGAGTATGGTGAGTGTGTGTGTGTGGGGGGGGGGGGGTATGTTTTTTTGTATGAATAAGGATTGGATAACACTTTATCCATACCAAACAGGCTTTGCTCACTGGCACATTAAATCTTAACAATGGTGGTCCTGAGCAGACAGAGAGGAATCATCAACCTAACCTCATTCCACATCCACACCGACAAGACAACTCAGTGCTGGAGTGAAAGGAGAGGAAGGAGAGAGGCATAAATATTTAAATGAAGGTTTTCATCTCAAGGGCCCCCACCCCCACACTCTCCTCACACACACACTGAACACAATATAAATTCATTAACTCTTGCTAAATGGCAGTGTTGGTATTTCAAGGCCTCTGCCATTAAAACATGACATCCTGAGACAGATTGAGAAGAGCTTGGGGAAGAAAAAGGCTCAGGTGTGCCTGTGGGGGTGTGTGGGTATGTGTGTGAATGTGTGTACTTGTTTTAATAGACGTTCAGGGCAAAGATCAAGAAAAAGAGGATTAAGTGTCAAGGATATGTATATACATATATACATACATACATATATATATATATAGAGAGAGAGAGAGAATAATGCCTAATCCACACACACACATATGCGTGTATATATATGTATATGCATGATCCTCAGTCCTGACATTGAATTGAAAACAAGAGCAAGTATGTGTGTGTGTGCGTGTGTCTGTCTGTCTGTGTGCGTGTGTGTGTGCGTGGTATAGCTCCAAAATGGCTTTTTATTCTGCCTATAAAGAAACTGATGTCAAGCTGTAGCTCCTTGTTAGATGTTTCCTTCTCTTATGCTCCCTCACACACACACACACACACACACACACACACACACACACACACACAAGCAGCATAACAATACCTTTGACAGACATATGCTCACTGCCACCCTGAAATGAAGACTAATGTTTTTTGCTCCCTTAATACAGAAAGACGCAAAACAGGCCTCTTGCTCCTTCGTTCTCCCCTATTTAGCGTCTTGAGGGCCATCTGACAAAGGCCAGGCGTCATTTGTCGCTAGGAAGGCACCTCGGGGTCGAGCAGGGGTCAGCGGCAACATCAAGAAGCGAGTCGTTGCACGCGCTGCTATTTCAGTGCATCGTTTGTTCGCCCTCACAATCAGCTGCCGTGACTTATCAACACCTCGCGGCCTGAAAACGAAAAATAACATCTCTGCCCCTTTTATGTCTCTTTGAAGCGAGCATCTCAGATTAGAGGAATAAAAAACGCTTTCACAACCAGTAAGCAATAAGCAAGAGATCAGCGTTCAAGTGCCGGGACATAAAAGTAATCACAGAAACCCAAAACGATTGCATTCGCGTGTAGTGAGCGGGCTACTTAAGGGCGGCCTCATTCCCAGACAGGTAAATGAAGCGGTTACGGTTCCCGATATTTGTAAAGCCACCTTTCTTTATGTCAAATCTACGCCGGCCACTGAGGATAAACACCTTCAGTGCCTCATTTGCTACAAAGAGCCTTTATATTGTTGTATTTGCGCAGTAATAGTTGTATTTGTTCCTACAGCTCATCCGCTGTATCTTTTCACTGATAAACCTGGCTAATATTAGGCTTCTTTGGATTAATCAATAACCGCTTTTTTGCACATAAAGCACCGATTCAGTTTAAAATTTACAAAGACAGAGTTTCTGTTGTTTCGGTTATTAAGAGATATCTGAGCACTTAGATCTGATCATCATTTCTGTTCAGTCACACTGACATCTATATGAAGCAAAATATAGTTTAACTTACTATGAGTTTATTTTAGAGTTATTTTTTTTATTGTTTAATTATCAAATTATAGTAATCTGAATCGATCATGCCACTGTAGAATTTATGATTCAGTAGACACACAACTTGGCCAAAAGTATGTGGGTCTTTACACTTTACACTAAGACCTTCTAAATATCCTGTTTTAAAGCAACTGGCCTTTATATGGAAATGGCCCATATTAGTATCAGTTATTGGTACAATGGTTCGAGGTCAAGGTTTAGGCTCAACCCCTTAATTCCAGTGATGCTAGTACAAACGTTTTCAATCTGTAGCAACAACTGGGGGGATGTATCTTCCTGTTTTAGTATGACTGTGCCCCAGTGGGGACCTGGTTTAGTGTGGAGGGACACCAGTGGCCTGCCCGGAACCCTGACCTCAGCACAACTGAGCACCTTCGGGATGAACTGGAATGTCAATAGCAGGCCAAGCCTTCTCATCCCACATCAGTGCCAGACCCCACAAATATTCTCTTCACTCAATGGGTATACATTTCCACAAACACAGAAGAATGAAGCCTGTTACACTCTATGGACAAAAGAATTGGGACACCTGTCCATTACTGGAACTTTAATGACAGTGCATTCAGATCCAGCTATAACAGCTTCCACTCTTCTTGGAAGGCTTTCCACAAGATTTTAGAGTTTCTGTGGGAATTTGTGTCCATTCATTCTCTAGAGCGTTTATCCGGGACTGATGACAAGAAGTCCTGGCTCACAATATTCATTCCAGTTCATCCCAAAGGTGTTCGATCAGGTTTCTGTGCAGCCAGTCAAGTTCTTCCACACTGAACTCATCCAGCCATGTCTTTACAGAGCTTGCTTTGTGCACTGGGACACAGTCATGCTGGAATAGAAAAGGTCCTTCCCCGAATTGTGTCCACAAAGTTGGAAGCATGGTGTCCAAAATGCCTTGGTCTGCTGAAGCATTAAGATTGTCCTTCACTGAAAGTAAGGGACCCAACCCCTGAAAGACAGGTGTGTCCCAGGACCTTTGTCTATATAATGTATGTGTGGTCAGTTCCATATTTATGTCCATTGTTTTGGAACGGGATATTCAACAAGCTCATTAAAGTGTAAAGGCCACATACAGTCCGCATACTTTTGGCCATGTTGTGTATATTGCATTCATGAATTCTCCAGCCAAATGAAACTGCCACCTTCATACTAATGTTGCAACAATGCATCTTTATACCACCCTTAATGACAGTCACAGGCAAAACAAGCATTTGAAAGCATTTAGAGGACTGAAATATTATATGTTGTACCACTGCCCAACACAGCAGACATGCACCAACATCCCTCCTCCGTTCTTCAGGAGATGCAGTGCGAGTGCCTCTGCTGTCATGTTTCGAAATTGCTGGCTGTGACTGAAATTGATTGTGACGGAGAATTGTCCTGCGGTGTTCAGTTGCGTGTACTGTCTGATGTATGGACGGAGGCAGGGTCGAGTGTGTGCACATATACATGTGTGTATGCATGCGTGCGGGATGCTGAGTGATCGAGAGATCAGTGTTAATGGAGAGAGACAGTGGGGGGCCTAAAGGGTGATGATTCACACTCCAGCGCAGCTCAGCTCTTTCTTTAGTCACTCACTCACACACACACACACACACACACACACACACACACACACACACACACACACACACACACTCAAAACACATACACTCAAGACACACGCACACACTCAAAACACACACACTCAGGACTCACACACGGGCAGACACACACATACAGGCACACTCTTTGCTGTGAATTAGTCAGTAAGCATATGAGTAGAAGGAAATTAAATACACATTTTATAGTGATTTGTGTTTTTTTAACTCACATTTTATCAGATAGTGTTCACACATACTCACACATACACACATTACAGGATTTGTGAGGACGACCAATTGACTCATATTATACTGCATTTGGATAATATTCCCATACCTAACCCTCACCTAAAGCTCAGTAACCAAAAGCAGGTTCTAATGCTCTTTCAGCTTTTCAATAAATGTCTGTGAAAAACATTTGCGGTAAAAAAAACAAAAAAACAACAATCTACACATTTTCTGTATATTTTCTTGTATTCTTGTAATTATGAGGACAAATACAAGACCAAGCACACACACACACACACACACACACACACACACACACACACACACACCCTTAAGGTATATGTATGTGCATATATAATGTCTACATATATTAGAAACATGTCTTTTTTCTTTTGTTTTCATTTTCCGTCTTGAAAGTGTACAAAAATAAACACATTTCAATTCGCATTAATAGCTGCTCATGCTGTCATCTATTTTTAAACGGACTAGTATACTTACATCTTTCTGTGTCACACACATTTACACACATTTGAACAAACACACACAAACTCACAAACACATATGTTTTATCAATTATCGCTTTGGTCTGCATGTATGCTCATGCAGCTGCACACTCACCCCCGTGCGCGCACGCGCGCACACACACACACACACACAGATCAAATCCCCTCTTCCCCATGCATATTTCAGTGAAGCTGCTAAACAAAGCAAAGGAACGCAGGAAGCTGTCTCAGCTAGCCATGTGATTACGACACCGATACAGGAGAGAAAGGGTGAGAGCAAGAGGAGAGAGAGAGAGCAAGAAAAAGAGAGAGTGAGATCTAACTGAAAGCAGAGCAGCAGAAGCAATCTACCTCACCCCACTCACTCTCTCTATTGCTGTCGTTTAGCCTGGCCTGTCTATTGCTGTCATTTAATTCCCCTTCTCCCAATCTGTCTATCCCAACAGAGCAGCGCACGCATCAATATCTCAGAGGGCTCCTGCCCAGAGCGGATCATCACCATCACCGGCCCCACAGAGTGTGTGTTCCGAGCCTTCACTATGATCACAATAAAGCTGGAGGAGGTGAGGGATACACATACACACACATGCATCTGCACTGAAATACACAGTGTGCTTCAGTCTTGAAGAATATAACCATGTACACATGAGACCACAATCAGACCAGCGGTCACACTTACATACGAGCATGTACCAAAAAAATAGGAAATTTAAGACACAGTTTAAAGGCAATGTGATTCATTGTGTAACTAACTATATGATTAAATGTGTTCTTGTGTAGATTCATTAAAATAACATCACAAAATGACAGCAGGACCTCTAGGCTTTGCCGTTATATTACATAGTTATTTCCCATATGCCCCCCCCACATACACACCTGCACTGACACAAATACACAGTGTGTTTCAATATTAAGGCATACAGCCCTGCACACACCACACATCAGACCACGTACATACAAGCATGTAGAAACAAATGGAGAAAATGAAGTCAAAATTGGACATGAAACACACAAGACAATCTGAATCATTGTGTAACTAGCTATAGCATTACATGTGTTCTTATGTAGATTTATTAAAATAGCATCCAAAAATGACAGCAAAACCTCTAGGCGTTACCGTTAGATTACATAGATATTTCCCATATTCCGCCCCCCCACACACACACACAATTCCCAAACCTTCCCCAAACTGCCACTCAAGTCGCCATGCATTTTTCCTGTCAGCCAAACGTAGAGAATGAGTCCCCCTGATGGGCCTTAATGACTCCTCTGCCTCAACAGTGCCTCTGTGAAGAACCTTGCTTTTCTGCCTCAATGCTTAAAACAAATCCATTATTTCCTTTACATCGTGTTGCACCAGGCAGGGCGCCGCTCATTAAACAGCTGTTGGGGAATCTCTGACCCCCCACACACGCTTTCCCCCCTCTCTGCTTCGATCCTGCCTTGTTCCGCCTTGCCCAGAAAGGAAGGAGTTGTCATAGAAACCCTGGAGGTGGCGGCCGAGGCTTGGCTTGCGCCGAGCACATGATGCACGTTACCACTCCAGTGTTTTACAAGGAGATCTATTCAGGAGCTTGCCTGGCTTTAGAGGCTTGACTTTTTTGAAAGAGAGAAGAAAAAACACAAGGGATGGATTGAAATGGAGTTTCACAGGCAAATGCTGTCAGTGGGCAAGCATTCCCACAGGCAAGAAAAATCAAAGCAATGTGGAGGACCTTTGTAACGTGCAAAAAGAACTGCCAAAAAATAGAACGTATTCATAGACACAGTTCTCCTCTAAAATAATGGCTGAAAGGATCAGTAGTTTTGCAGCATTGCGGACAGAGTTGCCCGCCCTGAGACTAATCAATAGGAGAAAGTTAGGTTGATGTGTCTTGACTTTCACATTAGTCACCTAATTGAGGTTTATTAAGCCAAACTGCTGCCTGTGGCCCAATTCAGGCTTGTAATGTGACACATGTGTCAGCATGTTAAAACTTCAGAAGACCACTAATGAACTACGTGTCCACCAATTACCTATTCTTAGGAAGGTCAGAGTTCTGTAGAACTGGTATATGTTGCCTTTAACTACCTTTAAGTCCGTCAAACAGAATACACAATGAGATCAAATGTGCTGACACAAAGTTTGATTATTTATTACAGTAGGTGCTGGAAGTCAACAGTCACCTAAATTGTTTATTCAAACCGCATCCAGATATTCTTTTGGGTAGTGCATCTTCATTAGTGTGATTTAGGATGCAATAAGAAGTGGATGCATGTTGAGAGACATTTTGGGGATGTATTTACAGATATAAATTGAGTGACTATTGACCTTTAGAGTCCACCATATTGAACTTATAGCACTAGTACTAAATAGAGCAACATTTGGACACCAGACATAGAGTCAAGCCCAAATTATTCATGCATATTATGATGTACAAGAGGCATCATTGTGGAGAAAAGTGGCTTGTCCAAGATTATTCATACCCTTCTCAATAATCAATGGAAAAGCCTTTATTGGCCATTACAGCAATCAAATGCTTCCTATAATTGCTGATGCACGTCTCCACTAGTACTTTCCCACAGACTGAGACAGTTTGCAAAAGGTATGAATAATGTTGGACATCCCACTTATTGTTCAAATGTAAATATAAGCTGAGAAATATTTTTCTCCACAACGATGCCTCCTGTACATCATCTTATGATCTTCTGGGAGTCGCCTATGTCATTTAACAAAGCCAAAATTTGTAACAAAGTGTCGCGAGTCGGACCGCGAGGCCCAGACTCGAAACTACCTAGACGCGCGTGAAAACAGGCGGACCGGCTCGGATCCATGCTTGGATGAAAGTTTATTAACAAAAGCAAAAATGGAACTGAAAAGGGCTCAATGGCCACCAGAAAACAGAAACTAAATGCCTCTACATCAGGCGAAGGACTCATAACCAAGGTCACAGAGACAGGAACTTAAGTACAGGGGATGATTTGGGAGAGAACACAAAACAGGTGAACACAACATCCTGTGACTCAAACTGAATACCAAAATAAAGGTCCTCCACACACACAGAACAGAAAACAAGAAAAAACAAAACAGAGGCCTCTAACAGCCACCGACCGTTACACAAAGCCAAAATTTGCCAGGGATATGAATAAATCCGGGCTTGACAGTATCTGATTACACAGGTTTTACTATTAATACATTTAAGAAAAATAAAACATTGTCCATTTTTTTTATTTTACACTGTTTTCTTCTTGAATTCAGCAACTGCCACAACAGAACAACCAGGGAAGCAATTCCATATTATGATTGTAAAGTTCATCCAAGGTCAAATTCAGAGCCTCGCTCACCACCAACCCTGAGGAAAGCTTACGAGCAAGTGTACAGAGCTGTGGAGCTTGATATTATGGCTGATGATTTATCTTGCACCAGGCTGCGAAAGTAGATTAGAAGGCGGAAGGTGAGAAGGTGGGGTCTGGACATCTTGCTAGCACTTCAAATTACACCAAGAGGCGCCGGGGGAAAACACGAACTGCTCACGCCTATTAAGACACAAAGCATATTGTGAAATTAAATCCAGAAGGTGACTCCTATATCTCCCCGACTCAGATGAGGAGAGAGTACCGCAGAGGTGAAAGTGCAAATCCTCCAGTGAGGGACTAGAGAGAGACACGGAGAGAGAGAAAGAGAGAGAGAGGGAGGGAATCATTTATCTTGCAGTCGCACATTTGAGTATTCGTCACCTGTTTACTCTCAGAAATGCCGCTATTTTTTGGGGAACAGATGCACGTCTCAATTTTTTTTTCCTCTCCTCCTCCCCTCCATTCTCAGAAGGCTTCAGAAGTAAGATGTCGGAGGAATTGCAAAAGGCAATATCTCCCAAACAAACCCCAGGCCAGGAACGCAGGAATAAATCCTTTGTCGGGGCTCTGCTTGGAGGCGCCCACTCGAGTCATGATAATTCTGTTCACGTAGGGAGAGCAGGAGTTGATGGGCAGCGAGACAGCGGCTGCTATTTACATTTCAAACCCCGGCAAGAGTCCTGCTCCCCGCTAATTGATTGCTGCAATGGTGGGCCACGACTTGGACTGATATTTATTGCTCGGCTTAATTAAAGAAAGAGCCTCCGAAATTGCGTCGGCTGACTAATGGACATTCAGGCCCATTCCTCTCGGTGTACGGAGAATGTGAAAGCTGCCCTCCACTGCTGATCTTAGGCCACGTTTGCAGATTCCCCCTGTCATGCCTAAGGCTAGACTTAAGATAAGGGTCGCTGGTTTCAGGTCAGCCAGGTGCCGCAAGTGTCCGATAAATGCCAGGACCCAGAACTGAGCCTAAACCACTTAAGATGCAAATATTATCCATAAACTAGCGATGTTGGAGATCGACGTGAGCTCAGACACAAACATGCCTGGACTTGGTTCAATCACCAGTAACCTTTAGCCAGCGGGTCACATCGATTTGCCGGCTGTGAATAGGGGGATTGATTAATTTGCGAGGCTGTGAAAAGGGGCTCTTTGTAAGCATGGAATCGGATGCACAAGGTCTTCACACGAAATTAATTTCAGCTGTCTGGAATGTTCTAAAGGTACCTGAGTCACTACAAAATTGGGCCACAGTTGTTTTGATGAGCTAAAATAGAGTTCAGAATGCTTCAACGAGTTGAAGAGGACAGTATTTTCAATATATGTCATTGTTAGGGTGGGAGTCGTGCCAGAGCACCAGTGTAGGCTTTGCATCTTGGAAAACGTTGAGCCCATGCTCTCTCACTGTCGTCCTGATAAGGAAGTTTAAATGTTAACCAATAGTGTTTCATTTGCAAATTTCTGTTCTTAGACGACCCATGAATTGGTATATGTTGTTTTTCAAGCACGATATTTACTTGGTTCACCCTGTTTAGGCAAGTCAGAGTTTCTTGAAGTGTTTCTTGCTACCAAGCCCACCTGATAGAAACCACTTTGCCTTCGTTCATCCCTAGTGTCTGTTAAAACTACGATATAAAGAAAAGTTAAAGTGGCCCCTTATAGTTACGTACACAACACAGCACAGCACACAATGTGAACAATGTGTAGTTCTTTAACCCATTTACCAAGTGAAGCTGTGGCCAGCCAGCAAGACAGCCCTGAAATTTGAACCCACAACATTCTAATTGGAGGATCTACACCCTAACAACCAGGCCACCAATGATTTCGCCTCTAAACATATTTCCCTGTTCTGCACTCCAGGACCTGACTGCCCTTGTGGCGAACGGTACAGTCACCAGCAAGCCTCCGGTCACGTTACGGCTGGTCATCCCTGCCAGCCAGTGCGGTTCTCTCATCGGCAAGGGCGGATCCAAAATCAAAGAGATCAGAGAGGTAAGTGCTACAGGAATAGACGTCTCAGGAACATCTCTGTCTCCCTTTGTCCTTCTGCTCCCTGTCTTCCACTCCCTCCACCTCCTCCAGAAGACCTCTGAGGAGCGGCGCTCTATGTTAAAGCTGCTCTATTGCATATTTCATGGCTCTGGATGCCAGTAAAAACCCATTTATTTTACATTTATGGCCTCTCTGCTGCCGGCCTGGGAATGAGGTAATGCTGAAGGCCGGGTCATGCTAACTTCGGAGTGGTCACTAATGCAGGAAATGGAGGGAGGTGGATTGCAGGAAATGTGTTAAGCTAATCGAAGATTCCAGGACCTCAGTGAGGTGGGGCTTCTGTTGGGTCGTTAGTGACATTTTATGCTATTCAAAACAACCATGGTGGGAGTCATCTCTGCAGTCTGTGAAGTTGCTAGGGAATCCCTGGCTAACACTTGCTAAACATGTGGGTCTTTATAGTTTAATAAACCGGGCTGTGTTGTTGTTTTTGCCTACATAGGGACATTCAGTCCCTCACAAAAGCAAAAACTATACCTGAGAAGGTGTATTTAGAGCCATTTATTAATACTGGAAGAAAATGTTTGAAAATAAGATTAATTCACTCTCAAATAAGAATATTATATTACGCAAAAAATATCTGCCAGTATACTCAGAGACTCAGAAATAGACTGATACTGTGGCCCTGACTATTATTATTATCCATGTTTGAATGTTTAAAGTTAATTTCATGTTTTAAATATTTTCTTTAAATACTTTAAATACTTTCCAACTTTAAGTAAACTATTTAGGTTAACGAAATTAAAGTTAAGACGATAACTCAATATTTTTTCACATTTCAAGTAATTTTAGCTCACCCCATCGACAGATTTTTTTCTTAATATGAGTATTTACATCTCATTTTCAATATTTTTGCTAGTTTTGTGAACAGCTTTTATGCACGCAGTGCATTACAAAATCCTGACAGTAAAAGACGAGGGAGCATCATGAAACCTGAGTGTAATATTAACATCCAGCAATGTTTAAAGGATAAAATAAGACAAAAATACTATAAAACAAAAGCCTAATATCTGAAAGAGCACTCTTGATGGACATACTTATTTAGGCAATCCAGTAGAAGTTCCATCACTATCATAGGTGATGGGATTCTCAGAGTAAGCTCTACTTGCTGGCTGAACATTTACTCGCTAGATTGCTTCCTTAGACTTAAAAAGAGTGAAACACCAAGTAGGACCTTGAGAGTAGGACTTTTCCACCCAATTTACATCTAAATTACACTTGAATGTATTTATATATAGGCACAGAAAAGTTGTCCGCAGGGCCTGGGTGAGGTATACATGTTAAATGCTTACACGGTTCATTGACTTAGCTCTGATTGATGCTCTCTTAAGATAAGCCAAGGGGATTAAGGTAAGAAAAACACAAAAAACTGTGCAAGGCATAGGTCCCAAGGACTGGGTTAGTGTGAAATCAGCCTGGCTTTATTCATAGACTCAAATCTGGCCAAATGCCTTACCCTAATGTGTCAGTACCGATCAATTAAAACACTGCAGACCTGACAAGGCCCTCTAAGGCAGTGGCCCAGTTCACCAAGCGAACCCTTGCCTCAAATTAGTGTGTTAATGGTTTCTTATTTGTAACTGACAGAGCACAGGGGCACAAGTGCAGGTGGCTGGAGATCTACTTCCCAACTCCACAGAAAGAGGGGTGACGATATCTGGAAGCCAAGAGGCCATCATCCAATGTGTCAAACTCATCTGCACTGTCATACTCGAGGTACTGCTGCTCATTTCTGTCCTTGAATTAAACCTTAAGATGACAACACAGATGAATCAATATGAAAAGCTGTTACATCTTCCTGTCTGCACAAAAGGGAATTGATTTAAAAGAAGACAAAAAGAAAAAAAAGAATTCTTTAAGGTTATTCATACTTCAACGTTAGTTAAAAGGGTGCTTTAAAGACGTTTAAGTTATTGTGCAGGCTATTATTTCAGCTTATTTATATCACAAAACAAAGTCTCAACTCATAGTCAGACTCCTCAATCAGACTGCGAATTCCCTGACTCCGGCCTTGGTCAGACTTCTCTAATTCAGGGCGAAGTCCTTGACTCAAAGCATTGGCAAAACTCTGTAGTCCCTGGCTTAAGACTCAGTCTGACTCCTCAATCAGACAGCAAAATCCCTGACTCTGGCCTTGGTCAGATTTCTCTATCACAAAACATAGTTCCTGTTTGGAGACAGTATCAGACTCCACAGTTGCCCAGAAAAGACTTTCACTCGAGGCCCAATCAGACTATTCCATAATCCTCCGTTATTAAGGAAAACCATTGACTCAAGAACTAGTCAGACTCCTCTATTACAAAATCAATCCTTGACTCAAGGGACGGTCAAACCCCACCATTAAAGTCTTAGACTCTGGCCTTTTCTGGCTCCTCTATCACAGAACAAAGTCTCTGGTTTGAGGAGCAGTCAAACTCCTCTATCACAGAGCTAAAACCCTGGCTTGAGGTTCAAACTCTTATATAACAAAGTCCCTGACTCCAGGTCTAGGCCGACTCTTCTGTCTGATCAAAGCATAGCCAAACTCCTCTATAAATGAGTAAAATCTGATTTGTCCAATACAGTCATCGAGGCCTAGACAGACTCCTGTATCACACCCTATATATCAGAGTGCACTGTAAATTGAATAGGACACTGCCCTAGATCTTGTCTACATTACTTAACATGTCTACTCTGTATAAGACTATGTTGGAATATATTTAACCTTTGACTTCCTGCTCCACTTCAGCAAATGCTGTAGATGTTAACAGCCTTGGTGATGAACAAACATATATTGTACTTGTTGGCATCGCTAGTGATCTTTTTAAGTCTTTTAGGTTAATCCACTACTGGCCTTGGGGTAACACTTCGTACAGTTTCTCATTGTGGCTTTAAATACAAGTATACAGCCTATAAAGCCTGACAAAGCTTTAAATAGCCTGTCTTAAACACTGCACAGTCTTTGCAGCTTCTTCTCTGAGCAGTACCTACAAGGACCGTTAGAATAATCTCCTGCAGTGCCTTCGTAATTTTTTTATGCACTTCTGAGGGCTGCTTCTAAATGAGTAGAAAAGATCTGTCACTGAGGTATGATCACGGAGTTTATTTCCACAGATCCTAAATGAATTTGCTTTCAAATATTTGTTCTTTTTCCCGAACAGCAGGAGGCTTTACTTTTTAATTTAGCAGGGTTTGTACGCACCATGCCTCCTTCAGCGGTAAAGGGCCGGAAGGCAGGATGGCGTGCTTGAGCCATTTTTAACCAGCCCAGCACCCAAAGCTGTAGGCCTTTATACAGGACTGCTCCTCGCTGCCCAATGCCACGTGCTTGGGGATGAAAATTATGCAAAGTGACTCAATGAATGTTTAAAAAGATTCCTTTCGTATGACTGAGACGAGACGAGACCACGCTTCATTGGACCTGGGTCTCAGTGAACATCACTTTGCCTTTGGTCCACTGTATTCATTTCTATAAGCCTTAATCTATTAGATACTAACTGCAAACGGCACGATGTCACTAATAATACTAAGCAAACATCATGTCAGTTTGGTTTGCATGCAGGAAGCTTTTTATGCAAATGATTATCATCTGTAAAATGATCTTAAGTGATATTTCATTCGAATTCAAATGTGAATATTCTCAAACCTTACACAAAAGCCTTGATTTCCCCTGATCCCTTCTAATATAATTTAATAATTTGTATCGATAACTATATTCTGTCCAAACTGTAGGTAATGCTGTTAAAGTCCAGCAGTTCAATGCAGTAATTTGGTTGGAAACCAAAATAATGCCAAACTGATTAATCACATTTTTGAACACACCATAGATTAGAATGATGGTGTGATGGGAATGGCTTAAAAAGGCACAGCAAAAGAAAGAACAGTAATTTGAATATTTTTGGAAAAATGGTCATTTAATGTTGAAAGTTGATAGTCAACAATATCAGTTATGGGATAGTGTGCAGTGAACTTTACATGAGTGTAACTTCCGAGACATTAGTAACTTTGGAACCCAATCCATAGACGAGTGTATAGTAGACCAAAAGAGACCCCCAAGGTTCCAGTCAAACATCCTCGAAAAGTCCTGCAGGGCCTCCTAGTAAAACTGAGCAAGAATTTGAAAGAATTCAGGCTAACTAAATTAGCATTTTGTGTCAATGACTGGTGGGGGTGGGAGTGGGCGTTGAATGAAACATGATATGAAAGATTACTAGGTTAGTTTTATTGCTTCCCTTTAAAACCTGCAAAAACCCAAATCCGCCATGCTTAGGAATGGTCTCCGCAATGACTTTTAGAAAAAATGTTGATTTGTCCAGTTCACTCAAGCTTAATTGCGAAAGCCTCGTCTGAGCACTACGGCGAGAGAGCATCATCAATCTAGACAATATACAGAAAATAATCTCAGCAAATGGCTTCCTGTTTAAAGATAATGGGCCACTTTTAAGTAATGTGCCAAAGAACTGATCGATATGCACATTACATTTGTGTTCAGCTTGTCAGCATTTCTACTCATTAAGGTAATACAAGCGCATCAGTCTCGGCTACTAAAACAAATGTTCAATTATCCCGGACTTTCCAGTCATTATCTAGAATAGGACGCTTTTTCATAAATGTTTTGTTGCTTTACTTTCAGTTGCATTTTAAAATACAAATTCAAGTTTGTGTGTTGGGTTTCCACCATACCAACGGCCTTTAGGACCAATGGTCCCTACCTACTTGGACTAAACTCGGGACATTACCATACATTTATTTTTCAATATAACATTTAATAGTTTTTTAGATCAAAGGTGTTGTTGGTGATGATATACTTGGCATGCATGCTTTTATTGTTTGTTTCCTAATTGAAGAGCCCTCGCAAGTGAAAATTCAATTGCGTCTGTGTGTTTCCTCTGCATCCGTCGGCCACGGCAAATAAACCTTGAAATCACAGCCTGTAAACGAAGTGGTTCCTCGCGCTACGGAACCCCATTCAATTCAGCGCGGTCGGAAAATTTCATCACACACTGTCACGCCTCACTTCAGCAAACACGATCCAATTCGCCGTCTTCTTCCCTCTCTCCCGCAGTCACCTCCAAAGGGCGCCACGATCCCGTACCGTCCCAGTCCCTCACCGGGGGCCGTGCTGCTCTCTGGAAATCAGGTGAGGACTTCAAATCCCGCAATCCACCACAGCTGTGTCACACCCCTCCTCTTGTATGGCCCAGGCACACCCAAACGTGTCTTACACCACTAGAACTTTCACCCCTGAGTGTACTTTCCTTGCCGTTTTAAACATTCTGAACTGGAAACCACAGTACCATCCTAATTACTTTGTGTCCCTCGTTAAAACTCAATTAGCAGACTGTCTGTTCTCATTAATGTATTTGATCCAGTTGGGATGGATTAAAAAAGCTTTATCCCAAAGAACATTATAATTTGTGACTGAGGCAAATCATTTTAATAGATATATATATGATTTAAATGTTGAATGTAATTACATTAAAGAACATTACATGTCATTTCTAAGCATTTGACTGGTAATACAAGATGCATTCTAAAATCTCAGTCCTGGTCCTGTTGTACCCCTGCTTGCTCGTTTTGCTTGTTCTCTCTGTTCTTCCTGCTCTAACAAATTCCATTTAGGACGGGCTCGTTAATCAACACAACAGTGTGAAGAGCAGGGGGTCTCCAGAACCAGGACCGACCACCATTACAGCAACCTAACATAGCCGATGATAAACAGCAGTGTGTCTAAACCCATCTGTAATCACTGTTAGCATCTCTAGCCGCATTTATTGACTAACCTGTGGAAGTCATGGGCAGTAATAAAAGCACAATCCAGTTTTTTTTTTCTATCACTTTACAAGTTATTCCTCACTCCCAATTCAAACAGAGAAATAGAGACAGAGAGGAGATGTGCTGTTATGATTGACTGACATGCTGTTTTAAATCTTGTTTTGTGGAAAGAAAACAGAATGCCCATTTTTGTTGTTGTGTTTTTGTCAGATGATGTTGAAACAAATGGAAAAGAATATGGCATGCAGTCCCAATGCTGTCAGAATGAAATATAAATCAACCCCATTCACACCTGGTCACTTCATGCATCTGAAATATCAGACTTATGTCCGAGTTGAGATGCATAGGAGAGTTGAGATGCATTCTGGTCACGTTAAAGCAGTGTACATTTCTGTGAGACATATTCAGCAACCAGCGCCCCCTGTAGTTCTGCTAATGGAAAACAAAATAAAGTGGCCTCTTATAGTCGTGCATGAACACACCACACCACAGCACACGGTGTGAAATTCTTTCTCTGCATTTAACCCAAATGAAGCAGGATTCTGCCACCAACGAGAGGCACCCATTGCCTCAAGGGTACCTCAGAGGTAACACTAGCAGTTGGGATTCGAATGCACAACCTTCTGATTGCAGGGGCAATGCCCTAACTACTAGGCCACCCAGCTGCTTTAGACCACCCTTTAGCACTTAATGCAGCATCACTGCTCTTTCAGTTCTATTCCTGAAGTTTTAATTCCATATCCTACTCCAGATGAGCCAGCCAACTCAAATAAAGCACAAATTTAGCTCTTCTCCCCACCTTAACATTTTTCATCATCCCACTACAGCACATGGGGTTTTAATGGCTGTTGTTCATGAAGATGATATAACAGAAGGATAATTATTCTAAGCAGCTTCTTCTTGACTGTGTTGTTCCAAATTGTGAACAGAACAGAAAAATGAGGGACAGCGCAGGCAATTGGTTGTTTATGAGCTGATTTGCATATTCACCACATAGTAATTAGATTTATTTCAGGCTGGCTGGAGACGCATTTGACCATCAAATATAGTCATGGGACTAAAATCTGATCAGGATACAAATGAATTGACCAGGTGTAAATGGGGTCAGCATGTAATTCATTACACAACTAATTATGTAGTTCCATAATTACATTTAAATAGTACAGGAAAAACTCTAGACTTCTAAAGCTGCTGTAATATTTGTGGGTCGGCTTCCTAGACAGGGATTAAGCCTAGTCCTGGACCGCACTTTCAGTGATCCTATTGCTACTCTGATGTAATAGACCAATGGGAGTATTGCTAGCTTCTGTTTCTTCCACCACCTATAAGGCTGCCATCTAACCATGATCTTCCAGATGCTTTAGTGATTCCTGATTTTTG
>JBBPDE010000134.1:6759527-6769787 GCA_037974605.1 Nannopetersius ansorgii
GTGTGTGTGTGTGTGTGTGTGTGTGTGTGTGTGTGTGTGTGTGTGTGTGTGTGTGTGTGTGTGTGTGTGTGGATGCCTGACCATTACATAAACAGGGACTTTAATGACATTGCATTCAAATACATAGACTTTAATATGAAGGTGCCCCCACCCCGTACGTCTCGGCCATGGTCCGGGAGAGAAAAAGCATGATTTTGAAAAATGGGGGGTGAAATGAATGATTTTGAAAAATGGGGGGTGCTATATGGTTCCGGCGCCCATGCTCCACTCTGGATGGATTTTGTGTGAGGTGTTTCTGACAGAATATAACCAAATATATTAAACCTCACTCTTTAACACTAACACTTGAAAATAGCTAGCAGCTTGGTTTACTTGGCTTGGACAAGTCAGTAGTGATTTCGGACGCAATCTGTCACATCACATATACAAAACATGCTACTATTGAAAAAAAATGGAAATGCTTGCATATTTGGAGTGTTTGTTTAATTCAATAATTAAAAAGTAATGGGAAAATGTACCTTGAGATGTTTTATTCAGTTCATGTATTTTGGAAAGCTATAGCATGCAAATGAATATAAATTCATTATTTATTGACAGTAATTTCTCATTTTTGCAGTTACGAAGCATTCTGAATATTTATTATATTATAGCAGCATTCTTGACCAGCTGTACATAGAAAAGAAAAGCAAGGCAAAATAATTCCTCACAAATTCTTCCCAAGCCTCTTTAAACGAACTGCCGCATCCAGTGGCAAGCTCTTCTGCCAAACAGTCAGAAATAAACTAAAAGGTCTGGCGTTTATAAAGTTCCATTGGGGGATTTTAAAGTTCTGAAATATCAAGCCCCCGGTCTAGATTTTAGACTAGCATGGGGGAAAGAGGAGGTGTAATTTAGGGATACATAATGCAGTTGTGATTGTTTGCAGGTTCTGTGGAAGTTTTCCTGGGCTTCATTAACTCTATAACCCTCCTCTCTTTCAGCAGGCATAGACTCCAATTCCCAGACGGCGTCCCAGGAGCTCCTCATTCCAAACGATGTAAGAGCACCACTCCAAAATCCTTTTTTTTAATTTCAAAAGAGTTGCTTTAACGGCTTAATTTTTACAGCTCTGATTCAGTTACAGTAATGAGGCAGCCTGTCTTCACTCAAGGATTGAAACTGCAGTCGCAAGGTTTTAAAGCCAGGCTTTAGTTCATTTGAAACGGAGAGTATTCGCTGAAAAAGTAGATGAATGTCATCCAATATAGGCTGTTTTAATGGAGCAGGAGTGTTGTAATTAGTTTTTCCGGGATATGATCTGCCATGTTGTGTGCGAACATCAGTACATCATAGATGAAATCACTCACAAAAGCAATATCAGATCCCGCAGGGTGCCAAATCTTTTGTGTGGGGGTACGTTTAATATATTAACATGGATGGTCCATCGATGCACACCTCTGGTGGGCTTGTCAAGAAGGATATGCGAGCGTTCATAACATTACTGAGGACTCATAAAAGCACAGCGCAGCCCTGGCAGGCCTCGGAACACCTTCCTTCTTCGAACTTCCCATATTTCCTTGCGTAACCTAGATACTTCAAAGCGTCAACACAAACACCCATCCATCCATCCATCCGACCGTCTGTCTGTGCCCGTTCCACCGTCTGGCTCCCTCAGAGCAGCGTCAGAAGGTTGGCTTCAATCCTGTCATGGCGGCTCACGTACTTCGTGCTCCTCTGCTGTCAAAACAGAGCAGTAAATAAAAGCAACCCCAGAGCCTTTCGTCAAGCCCCCGGCTCACAATACAGCAGCCCGCCACTCTGGAGGATAGCTCGACATGCCTGTCATGCCTTCAGACTGGGGCTCCCCCCCTTGCCCTTATGTCTCACTGAGATCACTGGATTAATCTGCTGGCCCTGGGCCCAGGCAAAGGCTCTGACCACACTTGCCGGGCCCATGATCCTCAACAGTGGATTGCATGCTTTGTTTTACTGCTTTTTTTAGTGGGCCTGAGCTTGGACAATGAAGAGAACACTTTGGTAGTGTTGGGTTTTATTAGTTGCGATGCATGGGAGAAGGGTTGTTTTGAATTGTTGAGACAAGTGAACAAGTGGACTGGTGTATGCATGGGATTCCAACATTGTAGGGAAAAAAACTGGGATATGATGGACTGAACTTTAAAGTATTACATACATAGCTTATTAGAATGATGAATATTAAAATTATGTATAGACAGCAGGTTTAATTCAATATAAAAAAAAACATTTTTGGACAATCAGAAATGACAAAGAATGAAACAAAGTGCACTATTCACCAGGTTACATTCATTATGAAAAGTGGGTGCCGCACCTTTTTAGGCAATCAGAAGTTATAAAAGAATCAAACAAAACAAAAAAGCACATTAGAGTATTTTAAGACTCTGACTCAGCTTGGCTCTTCAGTTATTAATATTTATGACTTGAAGGCAAGATCATACCAACAATCCATGAATATATGAATGTCTTGATGGTCAAGTCATGTTATATTAAATCTACCTAATGCATATGTTATGAAATATTGCCACAGAAAATATACACGCTACACCCCAGAAAAGGCCACATTTTATATGCATACACATTCACATGCTCACATAAAAACTAAAAACAGGGAACTAACATGGCATTTATTATTGAAATGCCCTTGCAGCATAGCTATTCCACAGCTAGGCGACATCAAACAGACATCAAACGGCTGGCAGACTAAGTTGTTTATCACTCGCAATCAGGTCTCCCTCTCTGGAGGAGTTGCTTCTCCACGGCAGACCACCCCTCTAAGTCTTCAGGAGCATGTTGCAATTAGATTGGGATCAGGCCTGGTGCTCGAGAACACAGCGGCAGAGACAAGTTGTCGGCTCTATAAGCCTGACGGCTGCCTGGTGAGCCGGCTCAGAGAGGCGGCCAGAGTGTGTCCTCGCCACTCGCCAAGCTGTGTGCCCCTCCAGCTCCCTGCCTTTTTTGAATTACAAAATGCGGCAGGGATTCGCCTGGAAATAGACCCGCTACCTTAGAACCGAGGGGATTTACCCTAGCGGATGTTATTTGTTCCTCGAGGGGAAGAATCTCTGCATGGCTTTGACGTGAAAAGGAAGTCTTGCGGTTGTGTGTCTTTGCTTTGAGTAAATATGAACTACGAGTTTGTGGGACCTGCTATTGTGTCATCATGTGCGGCGTTGAGGTGGGATGAATAATTTAGACGAACGGTGCAGAGGGGCTGCGTCTGGGTGGCAGCGGGACCTGGAGATCCTTTGGCCAAGCACTTAGACACCACATAATCAGCTGAGCCATTAATAGCCTCAGGCACCGGGGAGAGCAGTGTGACAAATCAGGAGCTGCAGCGGCCATATGACTTGTGAGGAAAGGAATGCTCTGTGGGTGAAACAGACACACGCACACACTTGAATGCTCTCAATGCGAGGGAGGAGTGCTGGGACAGGGAGGGGGAGCAAAAAAAAAAGAGGGAGCTGTCTGTCAGAGGAATGCCAAACTGCCAACACATCTGCACCGAGGTCGCTTTATCATTGTCCAGGCCTGACACCAGGCCCTAAGGATCAAGGTCTCGCCACCCGCCCCCCCTCCATCACCCAATGAGCTTTTCTGCTCCCAGGCTACAAGCGGAGGATAACTGTCAGTAAAACCACAAGGCTTCTCCAAATTCAACCAGCATATGTATGTCTTGAGCCATGGACCACAGAACAGGGTGGGCCATCAGGGTTGTTTTTATCATGGGCTAAAAGAATCACTATATACTTTGGAGTGAATGTATGTCCTACTTTCTGCATAGAAATATAGTGCTTACTTACATACTACTAGGTCTACCTCAAACACAGTCAACGCAATAGAAATAAACGACCTATTTTATGATTGGATTAATTCTATGCTCGGATCAGCCTCCTCTCTGACAAGCTGTTATAGTATTCAGGGAGATTAAATGCACCCTGCTGGTCTTGTATATAGTGAGAAATTCCATGAAACAGTCCTAACTGAGCTCAGTCGATGGAGCATGAGCCCCACGTTGGGCCGCTGGTGGCCTAGTGGTTAAGGAATAGCCTCTGTGATCCAAAGGTTGTGGGTGTAAATTCCAGGACTGCTAGCAGCAGCTTTGAGGAACCCTTGAGTGAGGTTCCGTTCCCACACTCTGCTCCCTGGGCGCTGTGTTCCTGGTGCTGATTGCAGAGAGTGAATGCTGTGCTGTTCATACTTTGTTACACGTATGACAAATGGACACTGTACACTTGAAGTTTATTCCGGGATGATTCGTTTTTGGGCTCTGAAGAAGGATAATCGACTGCGACTACCAGGGCTGAGAGACCTGCCATGCTCATAAGAAGGTGATACCAGGGGGCGAGGGAGGTGCCTGGCCCCATCTCTTAAAATATGTTCCGCAGTCCATGTACTGAGCAATGCTTGCAGCAGCTCACTGAAAAAAAGAAGCTGCATGAGTCAGAGTTCACCACCTGTTGTGGGTTCACACCAAGCGCCTGTATCCACAGAGCAAACACCAGTATTAACAAGAGACAATGCTCCACGCTGCTGTCACCTTTCCATTTCGGGTGCTGATAATGAATAGATTCAGGAACAGCACACTGACTCAGGGACTTTTAACACAGCACAGCAGATGTTACTGTAGCAGAGAGCCAAATGGAGAAATTGCACAACGGTCAAGAGCGCGCTATTAATGTGGGCTTAAACGCAGATGATATGGCTGAGTATTCCTGTGGTCTTTTCCTCAAAATTGAGTTTGAAAATAGATAACCGCTTAGCAGCACAGCATGGTCATCTTGTTCCACACATTTTGATGGAACTGCAGAAGATCGGTGAGGTTATGTACAACGTTTGACAGGTGATCTGTTGTACACAATAAGACAATGGGGATTAAAGGACGTACTGAAGTTTTCTCTTTGCACGGCTTCAAAAAAGATAACCAAAAGATTCCAGAGTTATGTAAAACCATGTCTAGTTACATTATGCAATGTCATTTTGAGTTGACAATTATGGAATTTTTCCAACAAATGAAACATAGGACTTTTACTATCAAGCAGAAGTGATTTAACAGTATTTTGGGGAGCTTTTAAATGTTTTTCTCTAGGTTTGGGATAGCTATAAGTGTAATGAGAAAATGAAGTATGAGTGATGTGTGACATATTCTTATTCACGTGTTTGATCAGAAACATTAAATCATCAATATGAAAATAAATAAACAACAGACCACAAGGTTAATGTAGACAAATCATGCATGAACTTATTTTACTCATACTTTCAATGCAAAGCAAGCAGAAAACAATAGACTTGAGGCCTAACATGCACTGCCTATTTAGTAGACCACACTACAAGTACACATTACAAGTATCACAATGCGGCTTCACTTAGCTGTGCTGTTGTGAAAAGAACAAAACAAAAGAAGGATAAAATATAATGTGCTTTGCTGTAGTGGTGATGTTTGATTGTCAGCATTCTACTAGTATAGTCTTGTGATCATTACATCTTGTCCTACTTAATTGGAATACAGCAGTAAAAAGCATGTGACTTTTTACAAGACATTTCAAATGAAACCCCCAGTCTTTTGATACGTTGTGTACATTTTTTTTAGCTTTTTGCCACATTCAGTTCATTCTTTTCATTCTTTCTCTTCATCCATTTCGTCTTCTTGTAGCTGATCGGCTCCATCATTGGCAGACAAGGTACAAAAATCAACGAGATCCGCCAGGTGTCTGGGGCTCAGATCAAGATCGGCAGCCAGCTGGACAGCACCAGTGACCGACACGTCACCATCACTGGTTCTCCTATCAGCATTAACCTGGCGCAGTACCTCATCACATCCTGGTAAGCACACTTAGCCTGATCATTGTATCAGAGCTGAGGCTTTTGCAGTTGTGTGTGCCCATGTGTTAATCCAGGATCACTGTCTTACCTTAACCATAATGCCGTAGATGAGGCTCCAGTTGGGGAGGGCTGATTCGAGATCACAACCTCAGGACATCTGCTCCTTGAGGCCTTCACTAATCAATAGCTCTCATCACAACATAGACCAGGCTTGAGCAGTTTCCTCAGCCAAGTCAGTAGCACTGTGCAACTACAAAGTGGAGGAAAGGTGGCAAAAATAAGCCCAGCTGAGGAATTAATTGGCTGTGTTTCAAGCCAGCAGCTTGTTAGAGCCAAAGGCAGAGAATTTGGGCTTCCTCCTAGTCAGATTGTAATTCCTTCCCTCGAGATCTCAGCAGTCACAATTCGATCAAATGTTTTGTCAGACAAGAAAGGCATACATTCCAGGCAATTAATAACAATGCAGATTTAATTCCATGATCTAATGAAATTGGGGTCAGTCAATGCCAAGGCCTTTCAGTTTTTGAACATACCTGCAGTTCAGTTCATTTAAGGCACCATATGGTGTCATTTAGATGTAAATATGTATCAAATTTATAGAAGAGCGAATAATAGCATTAATATTAAGTCAGTGAATCCGTTTCTGAGCATGTTTTCCTATCCGGCATTACTTACCACTAATAACAAGACAAACCCTTACAGTCCAGCACGAAATGGTTCATATATCTGGCACTTCTTGCATAGTTGCACACATTGCTGGAGACCGTAATATTCCTGGGACAGCCAGACGTCAGAGTCATATTCATTGGCCCCCGTTCTGAATCAGCAGGTTCACAGACTGAATCATGAATAAAAAATGTATTTTTGTCCCAGGTGTGTTCAACAAGCAGACTGGTGCAGAGTGTCGTGAGTCTTCCTAATAAGCACCTTATTCTGTTCAAAAAGTGTTATAATCCTCAGCATTCTGCAAGGAAACAAATGGATGTGTTGCGCTTGAGCATATTTTACTGTTTTCTTTCACTTGTGTCTGATTTAGCAGTTTGTCATGAGTTGAATTTGGCCTGTAAGGGAGCAAACAAAAAAAAAAGTGTGTCGATTCAGGACAGTGAAGCCACGGCACTCCACATCGGCAATGTTTCATTAACAAGTCGATTCAATCAAGCTCTTTCTTCTCACTTTGTTTATTCCTGTCCTGGAGCTCCAGTCTACAAGCGTCAACCCAAATTGGCGTCGGCATCAAAGAACGCATCCTTCAATGGGCGACGCATTACAGCGCATTGCATCAGAACGTTCTGCATATTGAACACACCCCATTGTTTCATAATGTCCACTGACCTCAAGGTCACCAGGTCAGCGTATGGCCTTAAAGTAAGAAACACCCATCAGTGTGGTAGTGCGCATGTTCACTTTTGCATTTGCAATGAATATCACATTGCCAAATGCATTTTCTTCTCTCTTTGCCACCAAGTGCAGGTTAAGGAAAGAATCCTAATGAATTTAAAATCGTTTTGTTTCTTTTCCCTAAGCCCCTACCCAAGCCATCACCCCAAATTAAACAGCACCTCCCCCATGAGTGCCAAGGTCCCCCCTCAAATAATCTGTTGCAACCTCCAGCAAAACACACCTCTCTTATGATTTTTTCTTTTCTTTTTTTTTCTTTTGTTGTTGTTTCCTTTTTTTTTTGTTTCATTTTTGTTTTTTCTCTCAATTTCTTTCTTTAACATGTCTTTTATTTAACCTTCTAACCCTTCTCCATCCGTGTCCCTTTCCCTCCACCCTCCTTCCCGACACCTCTCTTCCTTCCTCTTCCTCTCCCTGGCCCTTCCTTCCTTCCTACCTTCCTCCCTTCCTTCCTACCTTGTACAGTTTAGAGACCGCCAAATCCACCGCCCAGTCCTCCTCCATGTCGACCCCTGTAGACCTGAACATGAGCTTCACCCAGCCCGCCTCCCCTGCCTCGTCCTCCGCCGCAGCCCTGGCAGCGATGGGCGGTCTGCCCCACGCTCCCATCCTGGGCGCCCCCTATGCCCTCCCCCTCTCCAGCCTCCTGGGAATGAAATCCGTCCCCTTCCTGGCACTCTCCGCCCCCGCTGCCGCCGCCGCCGCCGCTGCAGCCCCAGCCCACGGCACCTTGGCCTCCTACACGGCCAAAATCTCCTCAGGCAACGGCATCAAGAAACCCGAGCGCCAGAAGTTCGCCCCCTACTGAGGTCACCCCGAGATAAAGCCGGAGACCCCGCGCTTCTTGTTCCTGAGACAAGAACTGGTGAGGAATTCCTTCAGCGGGCCTCCTCTCCTGCCCATTGTAGCCGTGTAGTCACGAGACCTTACCTTTTTTCTTTTACTGTTTGTTTATTTAATTTTCTGTTCTCCTTTGCTCCGGTAACGTAGCTTGTCCAAAAAACTACTAAGACACTCTAGGATGTTTAGATAGTTCTATTTATGTTTTCTGGCTGCATTAGCCTCAAAAGCCATAGCCTATACCTACCCCTCACCCCCCCACCCCACCCCAGCCCTTATTATACTCATCTATTGTCTGCTCTTATTTATTAAAGATCACAAAATATTCCCGCAGAAGAGTTTCTAAAGTAAAACACTGGTGACTGATGCTCAACATTTATGTATCAGCTTTTATACAACGATGTGTGTGTATGCTCCTGTATACAACTTTCTCATTTTTTTAAGAATCTTTAAACGATGTATAAAAAAAAAATGAAACAAAGACGTTTTTAACAAGACAACAGATTTAAACCTCGCTTTGTGTTCCGTTTTTATGTGTTTTTTGTCACGTTTATTTGAAGACGAGTTATTTATTTTATTTATTACGAGCATTCTCTTTTGTGATTGATGTTTGTTCTCCATGACGACACACAGCGGTTTCCGCCCGTTTCTCGCTCCAGGCTAACAGGTCCTTTATTGCAGTTGAATGGAAGACGTTTGTGTGGTATAACAAACTAACTCAACACTGAACTTCCTATGAGAAGACCTTTGAGTTTGAAACCCTGAAAAAAAAAAAACGAGAAGAATTGTGTCTGTTTGGAGGCCTCTTACCTCTACTGATGGCATACAAAGGCTACTATGCATGGTGACCGCCCTTGCCAGAAACTAAAGCTGCATGTTGACTCGGCCCACTCCTACACACGCACACACAAACACTCACACAAACACACACAAAGCTAAAACAAACAGCAGCCTGGGTAACCGGCAGTGTAACAGCAAAGCAATACTGGACTAAACGTGTTGATTCTATACTCACACACACGCACACACACTGCAGACCTAGAGGTAAATGTTCATCAACTGTAGCTGTTGTAATCATGACTGTTTTCATCCACGAGAGTATATCATGTAGACTTTAGTTTGGTTCTAATTTGGTCCTTCTTTTTATAAATATATACGAATATAACTCACTTATTTTTGTAAAGCCAGATGTTATGAATTGAATGTGTGGCCATAACGACTCACCGATTCATACATTTAGACGTGGTTAACTTTGACCCTGTGTTTGTGCTCGTTTCGTTTCGTTTTTTGTTTTGGTTTTTTTTTTCTTCTTTTTTTTCCACTAACATGTCTCATGTACTCATTTGCATGAATTCAACTTGGCGTCTATGCAAAACATCTCTTTGATGGTTTAACGAAGTATCCCGTGCCACGCATCACTGGCAGCCCTGAAGAAGCCACTGTTGGGTAAGGGCTACAGAGAACGATGAGGTGGAGCGCAGGCAGAGGGCCGCGGCGCTCTGAACTTGACGGAACACGTGATATATACTATCTATTTCTTGTATTCTAATCCATTCTCTCATTCCAAACACGTAACCACCGCGTATACTGTATAAAATGCCACAGCGTTACTATATGCCATGCGATTATTGCACTTGAACATGAAAAATTCCACTATGGCCAAATGAGAATCAAGTGTCAAATGTTCAACTGCTTGACTACTTTCTTCAAAATGTCTGTTTTGATTTGCACCCAGATTTCACGTCGTGCCGAACCGGCACATGTGTGACTCTTCAGTTTGCTCCATTCATCAATGCCATAGAAAAAAAAAATTAATAAAACAATGCTGTATTAACTTGATTCTGGTGCTCTGCTCGTCATTCATCCGCATGAAACTCAGTGGTGACGTAAGCCTTTGATATTTTGAGTTTTTTAACCAGCAGCAGTCTGATTAAGGGACAATTACAACAAAGAACACTTGGTTCACATTATATTAAGTGCACCCATTAACTGTGTTACACACAAGAGTGAGGGTGATGATTACAGCAGTATTGCTTATGGAATCACACATGTATTAACCTTTTGTCAAGAATTGATATAAGCAGCTAATTGCATGTTATATAAACCTGTTGGTGGGGTTCATCCTACAGCAAGATAGTGACCCGAAACGTAAGTCCACGCTCGGCCAGAACTACCTTAGAAAAA
>JBBPDE010000134.1:6829380-6846687 GCA_037974605.1 Nannopetersius ansorgii
CTCCCACCCTGAACCCCCCCCCCTCCATATATATATATATATATATATATATATATATATATATATATATATATTGTATATGCAAGTTGGAGTAAGCCTGTATGTCATTTGAGTTCAAGAATGCACACACTTAAGCATGGGGCATTAATTTGAATGTGTGCTTTTTTAAAGCCTTGCTAGCTGAAGAGAGATTCTGTTCCCACATGCTGTGTCTGAGATTAACAGGCTTTGTCAAGGACTCCAGCTGAGGATTGTGAATCATTTCTTGTTTTCTTGCATAGACACAAAATCTAAACAGCAACAAAGCCAGGCTGTTTCCGGCAGTGATAAATGCGCCCAAGGCAGGTATATAATACTGGCTTCAAAATCTGGACTCTTAGTTGCAACTCATAAAGGCAATTACAGGCAACTCCCCTTGCCCTTAAACCAAAAATAGGGCTAGCAGATTCGGACTGCTATTTATAGTGCGAGACTTATTGAGTTGTGCAGGAAGGCAGCAAATATGGAGTGACATTTCACAGAGATTTCAAGAGCCAAGGGGCCACTTGAGTCATGGTGCGAAAGTTTGAAGGAGCAGAGAAGAAGCTTAGAAAGCACCTTCTAAAAGACAGTAATGCAAAAGGCTCTGTGTATGCAGCCTCCAAGCAGACAAGACCACAACTAATTCATTTTTAACTGGGTTTAGTTCCAAAACTATGTTATACATCATTGAAAATTATTGCTGTTGGTGGTGGGTTTTAAAAAAATATTACAAAACTATTTTAAATGGATATACAGTATTTTGGAATATACAGTATATGGACAAAAGTGATGGGCTAGGCCCCTTACTTCCAGTGAAGCACAATCTTAATGCTTCAGCAGACCAAGAAGTTCAGGACCACGCTATGCTTCCAACAAAGGGAAGAACCTTTTCTATTCCAGTATGACTGTGCTCCAGTGCACAAACACCTTTGAGATGAACTGGTTTGGAGATTGTGAGCCAGGCCTTCTCGTCCAACATCAGTGTCAGACCTCACAAATGCTCTACCAATGAATGGGCACCAAACTCCAAAATGGTGTGGAAAGGTCTCCAAGAAGAGTGAAAGCTGTTATAGCTGCAAAGGTGGACCAACTCCATATTAAAGCCTATGGATTTGAATGCAATGTCACTGAAGTCCCTGTTGGTGGAATGGTCAGGAGTCCCAAAACTTTGGTCCATATAGGGTACTCTTCATTTGCTGATATTTACAATATTTATGTGAAAACGTATGCAGTATTATACACAACACTTTTAACGACAACTGATTTCTGACATGCCAGTTTAGTTTCATCCATTATTTGCTTGCCAGTCTAAAATGCCTTGATTTTCACAAATACATCACAATAACAGAAGCTCAGTGAATGAAAGAGAATGAAAGCTAGAGTCTTACTTGTCAAGAATCTTCTTCCTCTTGGCTGGGGTTAGGGTTTCCAGCTGTAGGCTTGGCTGGTTTATGTACAACACTGCCAGACTGAAGTACGAGTTCCATACCTTACATAGAGAAAGGTTCATACTATTTACGCAGATCAGATTCTACCATAAACCCTATAGCCCTAACCCTAATGTATTTGTCAGTGATAAGTACAGAAACTTCCTTTGTAACTCATTACAATCTGTACACAGAGTAGTTGAGCCACATGTTGGCCATAGTAAACAGAATCAGCATGTGGAATTGGAGCTCTTCGCATGCTATCATGTTTTCTATTATTGTATAAGAGAACCACAATGCTGCCTTTGTTGATGGATAGCTTCTGGGCAAAAGTAGGCACCTTTACAGAGCAATGTTCAGTAAACTAAGGGCTAATTATTCATTTTCATTCAATGGACATTAGAAACACATTAGACCATTTGTTAGCATATCTACATAAAGGTGACAACAGCTCTGAGAAATCACGTTATTAAAAGGAGGCAAAATTCAGAAAATCTTATTTTAAAAATGCTTTTTTGTTCAGAAAAGCTTACAATGCTAGTTGCAAAGAGACTAAAGCTTCTCCCATTTGTTAAACATGAGGCCCACATACAGTCTACAGTCCTGAGCTTCTGTTGAGATTTTTTTTGTCTTCCTGTACACAACCTTGTTAAATTATTCAGTTAATTTACCCTTTGCTGAGCGCTGCTCTTCCTGACTAGTGGAGCCATCTGTTGTATTCAGGGTGGAGAGTTTCATTATGCTGTGCACTAGACAGGGCAGCATTAGCTGACCACCAGGGCTTCCAAAAAGGTCTGACACCACTGCTGAGTGTGTGTTGGAGGGGGGTATCTGTAATCCTAGGTGATCCTCAAGCTTACTAATCAAAGTCACGCACCTTAAAGTCAAAGTCACCATCGGTGAAGTTCTTGTGGAGAGCAGGAGAGAGATACTGGGCCGTAGTCACGATGATGCTGTAAGAATCAAAGTAGAAAAAAAAGTTTAAACACAGCAATGAGGTAACGCTGAGTCAAGACTGACCTACAGGCAAAGTACACTATATGGACATAAGTATAGGGACACACCTCTTGATTATTGAATTCAGGTTTCAATCATACCCATTGCCACGGATGTATACAGTCAAGCATTCCAAGGTATTTTGGACCATGCACCCAGTTTGGGAAAGAACCTTATCTAATCCAGCATGACTGTGCCCCAGTGCACAAAGCGAGCTCCATAAAGACATTGCTGGATGTGTGGAAGAGCTTGACTGGCCGCACAGAGCCCTGATCTCAACCTCATCCGAAACCTTTGGGATGAACTAGACCATAGATTGTGATCCAGGCCTTCTCATCCAACGTCAGTGTCTGACCTCATAAATGCGCTACAGAAAGACACAATGGGCACAAATGGGGGAGCAGCTCCATATTAAAGTCTATGGATTTGAATGCAATATCATTAAAGTCCCTGCTGGTGCAATGGTGAGGCATCCCAGTACTTTTGTTCATATAGTGTATAATGTTTCCCAATATCATCACTGCCCTGCAACAACCAGAAAAAATGCCAAATCACATCCTTTCTCTATCATGTTCCAATGACCTTCATGCTGAGTGACATGAAAAACAGATGGGCACAAAATGTATCTGTAACACAGGCTTGATCTACATATACCACACACATTTAACAGAGCTTCTACATGATACAAAGGCTCTCCTCAAGACAGAATTTGTGTGTTTTTTAACATCAGGCTTCTAAAAAACATGTTTAATGCCATGATGCAAACTCCCAGTGGTGCAGGCAAGCACAGAATGCATCGCATGCCATTAGGCAGCGAAAGATGAGAAAAAGAAAATGTGGAGAAGGCAGGATGGAAAAAAGGGGGTGGGGGGGCGGTGTCTCACTTGCTGGTCAGGAGCCGCATCACGTTCCAGTCTCTGGGGAAGATGCTGAGCTTCATCAGGTTGCGAAACACACAGAATATCTTCAGGAGGAACTCCTGAATGAAGGCGGAGAATGAGACAGAAAGATAGAGTGAGGCAAAACATTAAAGAGGAATAATACAACAGGCCTAAATATCTTTGCTCATTATATGGTCATCATTTGACTACAGCACTTCTATAAATAACTTATCTATAGTATTTGTACCCAGCATTTGTGTATCTAATGTGTATTTCATATGTTGTTTGTATTGGATTTATTTAGACTTTATATTTTTATACCATTCTTGTGTCTGTACAGTCATAATCCCCCAGGATCACTGAAGTTTTCAGATTCAAGATAAAGTGAAGTGACCATTCTGTCATATGTGAAGACACCATAGCACACAGTGCGAATAGCACAGAGTTCTTCCTCTGCATTTACCCCATTCACCAAGTGAAGCAGCAGGCAGCCAGGAACACAGCGCCTGGGGAGCAGGGTGTGTGGGGGTGGTACCTTACACAAGGGAACCACAGTGGTGCCACTAGCAGGCTTGGGATTCACACCCACATATGCCTGATTTCAAGACAAACTCCCTAACCACTAGGCCACCAGTTGCCCCATAAAATGGTTTTAGTTTTATCGAAATTGTAACATAGTTCAGCTCAGCATATAAGCTAGATGCAACCATAAAACAGAAACTGGCAAGAAAACTCCAGTTTTGTTTCTTCTGTATAATTAAAGTAAAGTGATCCCTATAGTCTTGCATGAACACACAGTGTGAACAATGTCAAATTCTTTCTCTGCATTCAACCCATTCACCAAGTGAAGCAAAAGGCTGCCACTGGGGAGCAGTGTGTGGCAACAGTACCTTGCTCAAGGGCAATTCTTATTGATTAAAACCCATAACCTTCTTATTGCAGGGGCAGCTCCCTAACCACTAGGCCACAAGGTGCCCCACATCGAGGTCAATAGTAATTTTAAACAGATCAAAACATAACAGCAAGTCAAGGGAACAGAAATCTTAAAGATGTTTTGCCATTCATCAGGTCAAATTATGAATTTTGCAAGCTGGATGAGTCCAACCTGCCTTGATTTAAAATTACTTGCTAATACTTACTGTGTAAAGCATAGTATATTTCATATGGAGTATTTTCTGCATTTATTGAATTTATTTAGACTTTATTTATGTAATCAATAAAGTTGACTGATTCTGAATCTGATTCTAATCTAAAATTGGTTTAAATACTGTATGCAACTAACCAAACCTCAAATACATGAAGCTTTGCAATACACTGCACCTTTAGCTCCTCTTTGCTCTGAAAGTTGTCGAGCAGATGCTGGAAGTGGATGTCCGACATTTGACGCAGGAGGGACAGCAGGCACGACACGTACTCCCCCTGCAAATCAGGAAGCAAGCAGAGCGTTGTGAGCCAATCATTCTGTCCCACTGGCCATCAAATGGCCAAATAAACACCCAGAAAAGGTAAAGAGAGGAAGGAAGAGGTTTTAAGGTCATGTGTGGGATGGTGAGACACTGATCAAATGTGTACAGGTCATTTAACTTTAGTATTTAGAATATGAGAAATAATATTAATTATGGTGTGATTTCAGTTAAATGTAAAAGTCATGCAGAAATTAATTTGGTTCAACCAGTTCCACAGATACACTATATGGACAAAAGTATTGGGTTGCACCTGTTTACTTCTAATAAAGGGAAATCGTAATGCGTCAGCATACAAAGACATTCTGGACAATGTGACTGGCCCAAAGAGAGCCCTGACCTCAACCCCATCCAGCACCTTTGGGATGAACTGGAACAGAGATTGTGATCCAGACCTTCTGGTCCAGCAGCAGTATCTGACCTCACAAATGCTCTACAGAATGAATGGACACAAATTCCCACAGAAACCAAAATCTTGTGGAAAGCCTTCCAAGAAGAGTAGAAGCTATTTTAGCTGCAAAGGGGTATTGACTCCATGTTAAATGGATTTGAATGCAATCTCAATACTTTTGTCCGTAAAGTGTTATTTACTTCATGGGGTTTTATTTATATTTGTATAATTCATTTTATTGCTTGATCAATAACATAAACATCTGAACAACAAGCATGCTGACATGGTGAGTGAGAATGTGCGAGAAACATGTAGCAATAAAACTGACAGTGCATGCGTGTTGAGAGACGGAAAGAAGGATACTGAGTAGGAAACTGAGGGTTGGTTAATGGAGCTTGAGTGAAATAGAGTAGAGAAAAAAGGAAAAACAAAAAACAAGTGAATGACATTGAGAGAGACACAAAGTCTTTAGCATAATCAGCATGGACAAGTGAACGTGTGAGGAGGGGGCTTGGGGTTGGAGGGAAGGAGAAGGGGAGAAGAAGAAGAACCAGATTTGTTAGTTACTAACAGTGATCTCGGCCGTGCACTGTGGGCAGCGCTGGCCTCTTACCGCCTCCTGAGACTGGGACTTGCTCATGATGGTCAGCAGTGTCTGCAGCAGGACATCCAGCAAGCTCTCCACCACCATCTCCACCTCCTCCTGCACTGAGGTTTCCTAAAGAAATGGAGAAACACACAAAATCACATGCTGTAGCCAGAGAATCGCAAAGCAGAAGGTGTCAGAACCTGGACTATTGTTGTCCAGGTTCTGACAGTAAAGTGACAGCATTGATATTTTAGACGTAAAACTCTGGGAGCCTAAAAGCAACTGTAAAGATCTCAAGAGCTTAAAAAGTAGTAGCAGTTTTTGGTCCCACAGTAGATGTTGAGAATACAGAGAACCTGTATATTAACAAGAAATCTGACCTTGTTCACATTTGAAGTTCACCAACAGGCACAAGCGGACGGATTTAAAACTTAAAAAATGAACTGAAGTAGCCAAAGTCAGAAGGGTAAAGGGGGCATTTGCCTGATGCTCTTATCCAAAGCAACTTACAGCCATTAGTTACAGGGATAGTGCCCCTGGAGCCAATGAGGGTTAAGTGTCTTGCTCAAGGACACAACAGTATATAGTGTGGGTTTGAACCTGTGACTTCATGGTCATTGGGTTCACAGCAAGGGTTTTGTCTACTAGGCTACTACCACTAACTACAGTGTGTATGCATATATATGTGACCTGTGTGTTTTACCAGTGAGCTGGTTTTGATGATTGAGAAGATGCTGCTCAGGATGCCTGAGCAGATAAGCAGCTCCTTCTGTTGCCGTAGGTGAAGATGAATATGGTGAAGAACCACAGGCAGAAGGATCCTCCTCGACTCTAAACCAGCAATTAAAACACAAAGGCTTTCAAAGGGGAACAATATGTGTTTCACACTCAACTGAATCAAACTAAAAATGCTTTAGACGTCCTTTTTTTTTTACATTGCAATGATAAGGTGACATAATTAAAGACGCCCATATCATTTAAATGCTATTAAAACAGACAAAATCTCATCTTTCATTGACTTTATCTAATAATGATTATAAATATTTAAAAATATTTTTTATGTTTCAGATTGACATGACTATTTACTATTTTTTAATACTTTATGTCAGGAGTGTCAAACTCCGGTCCTGGAGGGCCGGTGTCCAGCACAGTTGGATGGTTCTCCTACTCAAACACATTCACTAAACCTGACAATTAACTGGTGAGGTGAACCAGGATTCTGAGCAGGGAAATCCAACACCCACACTTTAAGTAAATAAAATGTGTAAAACAGAGTAGCTGAAGCTGCTACAGAAATAAATGTGAGTGAACATACTCACTAAACACATGCACACACATGTGATTTTGAGGCAGTGTTAAACATTTTATGTCTTTTTCTCCCCACAGACATTCTGCACACCACTATATTTAGAAAGGGCATTTGACGGTGATTGCTAAAGTGCATGTTTCATTTATGTATGTTATGCTGTTATGTCATGTGCGCTTGTGATAAAATTTCATCTGTTCTATTGTGGGCCTTTGCAACGTGTTTATTGTGGAAACTCATCACATTGATGATAAAAGTAATCGCTGCAATAATGGCTGCAATAATTTTACAGCCATGGTGACTGAGAATCAATGTGGACAACAATAAAAGACATTCAACACAGTGATGAAAACCCATACCTGGAAAAGAGAACAACCTGCTATCTACTGTCCGAGCAATGGACTGCAGCTTCACCACGTCCATTGACTGGCCTATGTGGACAGTACTGGGCATGCTCCCCAGGGTTCCTCTGACGAACTCGGCCACTTCCTGCACCGTGAACATCTGCAGGAGCTCATCAAAGATGGCTGGGAAAGAATTGAGCAGGGCTGCCTGGAGAGAGCGACAAGTTACAAAGAACGAATGTTTTTAAGGGTGCTTCGTTAGTGACAACCTTGAGTGCAATGTTCCATTCTGGATACCTCAAGATATAGAAGAGCTGACAGACAAAAGACTGACAAAAGCTTCATCCACAGAGCAACAGGCAGCATTAAATAGGGTTGTTATATTTTAGGTTAAAGTCTGCATTTAACCCATTTAACCCAAGCAGTGGGCAACCAGGAACGCAGCCCCCGGGGAGCAGTGTGTGGAGACGGTACCTTGCTCAAGGGTACCTCAGTGGTGCCACTAGCAGTCCTGGGATTCAGACTCACAACCTTCCAGTCACAAGGTCAACTACCGAACCACTAGGCCACATTTACATTTATGGCATTTTAGCAGACGCTTTTATCCAAAGCGACTTCCATTCCCTACCTACAGGGCACAGTCTCCCTGGAGCAACTTGGGGTTAAGGGTCTTGCTCAGGGACCCAGTGGTGGTGCTGAAGGTAGGATTCAAACCCATGACCTCTTGGTCTAGAGGCAAGTATCCTACCCACTCCGCCACCACCACCCCATTATGTTTGGTAATGTTTTATATTTTGTTGTCAGCAGTTTGGTACATTTTCCAAGCAGTAAGATATTCCAAGCATTAAAAAGGCCATTCGCAGCTGCTATTATTATCCTTTCCCAATGTCAGAAGATTATTATTGCTGCCCTTCTTGCTCCTGAAGACTCTGCTTCCTGTCTAGCCTGACAGCACTCTGGAACGATCCATTCCTGGTAGCACAGTGATCACGGGGGAAACCACACAGCTTGTGAGTGAGTTTTTTAAAAAATGAGATGACTGTGAGGAGTTTGAGATTTATACACAGAGCAGTCACAACAGACACAAAAGTCTTCAAGCAGATCTTTTTTGGTGGGGTTTGAGGGACAGGGAGAGTTGCTGGTACTGGTAAATCAGTTGTTTGCTGGGTTTGTCATCAGAGTTCGGTGACAGGGTTGAGTGATGATTCGGGAGATGCTGGATGTCGGTGGTTCGTTGATTTAAGGGCAGTGTCCGCTGCGTTACTGGGGCAACACATCGAGGCACGAGTACTTACTGACAGAGGGGACGGCCGTGGAGCACTACAGCTCAACGGCTGGATACAGCTGCCCTGGGTGGTGGAGGCCTGTCCAAGATTAGGCTGAGCGCCCTGTGGTGTTTAACAAGGGGGTAAAGGAGCCAGGGGAGGAACAGGAGGTCACAGTCGAAGGTACAAACGAAGGGCCAAACCAAGAAAAACAGCAAAGAAATGTGTCACAAAGCAATATTTATGAAAAAAAAAACAAAAAAATGTATTGTTCTTCTCCAAGGGAAATTATTTCTATAGCATATAGAAATTAAAGACCCTCCAAGATGCCTGTGACAAAGCAACAGACATTTGTTCCTGATGGAGCATTTAGCCTCCTGAAAAAATAACTGGCACACAACTGAAAGTATGAAAAATAAAGTAACCATGGGAGCACAACAAAAAAACGAGTTAATAAGAACTGCAGAATAGTTAGACAAGGAGAGCTATTAGAATGTAATATCTATTTCACTTAACTTACACTATGTGCAAAAAAGTATTGGGACATCTGACCAATACATCAACAGGGACTTTAACGACACTACATTCAAATCCATAGACTTTAATATGGAGTTGGTCCCCTTTTGCAGCTATAACAGCTTCCACTCTTCTTGGAAGGCTTTCCATAAGATTTCAGAGTTTCCGTAAGAATTTGTTTCCATTCATTCTGTTGAGCATTTATAAGGTAATTTATGAGATGTTGGATGAGAAGGTCTGATTCACAATCTCTGTTCCAGTTCATCCCAAACGTGTTGAATGGGGTTAGGTCAAGGCTCTGTGTGGGTCAGTCAAATTCTTCCCCAGCAAACTGATCCAACAATATGCTCTAGGGCACAGTCATGCTGGAATAGAAAAGGTTCTTCCCCAAACTTCTCCAAAATGCCTTGGTCTGCTGAAGTATAAAGGAAGTCCTTCACTCGAAGTAAGGGGCCCACACCCTAAAAAATAGGTGTGTCCCTATACTTTTGTCCATATAGTATATCCAGTGTATGTAAAGGATGAACTCACTTAACACTATGCATGCCATTTGTAAATGGGTGAATTAAATATTTTTATATATTCTTTAGACAATATACTTGAATATTATAGTTGCATACTGAAAAGTGCATTAAATCAAGAGATCTGCATTAAATTAATATTTCCTCTGACATGAGTCATGTACTCTGTAAATTCCACATAGAGAAAAAAATTCACATAAGGTTTAATGAGAGTGCAATTCCGGTCTCTACTTTCCAGCCACCCCTCCTGGAGTTTTCCTCCCAGGTACTGTTTCCAATCAGTAGACAGGAATAAAATAATTCATTCTGTTATTAAGACCAGACTCATGTGAAGCAGACTAAAAGGGACTTCCGTGGAATGGGGCTGTCTAAACTCTTTAGACAAACGTCTTTATAAGGGCATAGCAAGACACATCAATCTGTCAGCAGTCTAAACAAACCTGGCCCTGCGGAGAACAGCCTTGATCCTGGGTCAGCAGCGGCTTTACTAAACTGCACCTCCTGGCTCTTAAACCTCATGCTTTCTAAGGACATCAGACAACCTTGCACTACCTTCCCTTCTAAGAAATGACAAAACATGCTATTTAGAGTTCTGAGTACACTTATGGAATTGTGCATTAAGACGAACCTGCAGAGCAAAATCAATTATTTTCTATTCTCCCTTTTGTAAAAATGCACAACCACTGATTTTCTAGTTTGTGAAACGTTCTAGCAATTTTCTTTTCAAACTATGTTTTTAATTTATCTGCAAATCAACAAAACCCATTATTTGCCCAATGGTGTCCCAATGGTGACCATGGACCCTTTACCTGTTGTTCCTGTTGGCCACTGAGACTTACAGAAATTTCTGTTTCCACGCTGTATAAGAAAAGCAGAGGTTCCTGACCCGCCCTGTAGTACATCTCACTTCATATAGATTTTTTGTTCCAGGTCCTAATTTGTGTGTTTATGTCTCTGTGTCTGTGTCTCTGTGAGTTTGTGTCTCTATGTCTGCGTGTTTGTGTCATTGTGTTTGTTTGTTTGTGTCTCTGTGTGTTTGTGGGTCTGTGCATTTGTGTCTCTGTGACTTTGTGACTCTGTGTGTCTGTGTCTCAGTGTGCCTGAGTCTCTATGTGTCTGTGTCTCCGTGACTTTGTGACTCTGTGTGTTTGTGTGTCTGTGTCTCTATGTGTCTGTGTCTCTGTATGTTTGTGTGTCTGTGTCTCTGCATGTTTGTGTGTCTGTGTCTCTATGTGTCTGGTCAGTCATAACACAGGTCATGTACACTTTACAAAGTAAAGTTTTCTGATCCTGAAAAGAGTTATTATAGACTAGTTTAAGGGTTCCAATGGTTGTTACTCCAGTTGTTTTGGATATCTGACCTGGGTGAAGATGAGAGTCTCTGAGCTTCGGCTGTCCAGGCTCAACACGAAGCGAATGGACTGAAAGAGCTCCTGGATGCTCGTACGAAACTGGTCCTCTTCCATGCCACAGGTGGCCCGAGAGTACAGGATCCGGGACTGTACGATAAACTTGAACAGGTACTCCAGCGCCTGCAAGATGAGTGTTTTCAGCATTTAAACAGAATCTGACAGAACAGACAAATTTTATTGAACAAATGTGTGCATTATAGCTCAGACTTGTCCAAGTCCACATTTTTGAAATGGCAATGCATCAGATTAGTGTACAATAAAGCTTCTAATTCTTGTAACAAAACCGGAAAGTTATCAGGCATCAAAGAAGGCTGTTCTATTCAATTTGTTATGTGTATAGTCCCTATAGAAGACCAAGGGACAACAGTGACTATGCTGACACACTTTGTTAAACTGTGAGTCCTATGAAATATTCATACAAGTCACTTCTGAACTGAATCATAGCTTGACCAGGAATCATGAAAATTTCATGCAGTTCAGCTACGCTGACATATCTGTCTCATGGGTGCCTACATTAGCAACGACTATTTGTTGTTCTATTTGCTGTCTTCTATTTGCATTACAATGAGTCATATCTGGTGAGTGGGAGATGTACAACAAACTCCTACCTCAGCTGACAGGCTGCAATTAGAATCTCATAATTAAAATGGCTTGGCCAGTCCTGGGCCCAAATTGCAGTTGAAAGAATAATTCCAGACTAGATGATTAAAAGACATTTTACCCTCATTGCTTCTTGAATGTGGTCTTGTCGTACAACCTCTGCAGAGCGATCCATGTACCATTTCAGACAGCGTATAAGTTCCCTGTAGGCATAATACACAAGCACATTAGGCACATTAGGCCAGCAGACAGGATGAATGCTGACGAGGCAATGGCCAGTTCCTCTGTTTGCACAATAAATAAAGTCTCTGCATGTAAAGATAATCAGAGATGATTATTTTTCAAGATGTTCAGTTTTCATAAGACTTTTTTGCCCCAAATGCAAGCAAACCTTAACACTGTACATATGTAAATCTCTCAGATTGCTGTTACCCCAAACTTACTTGTAGGCCAGTGCTCCAGCAAAGTGCTTTTGGATGTAAGTGTCCATCACAGGGCGAAAATGGTAGTACTTGCTGTCTCTGAGCAGGTTGATGATGAAAACCTGGTCACAGACAGACAAACAAATGGTAAGGGATGAACTGGAGATCAGGTAGAAAAGCAACAGCAGAACCGTGATCTCTTCTGACCAGCATGAAGCATCCATTGAAGTTGCAGTGCAGTACACATTACAGCCTGTTTAAAGTTCAGCAACAGAACAGCTTTATTATTACCAAGTTCATTCTAAATGTTGACTCCAATAATCCAGAGATTCTAAACATAATCCTTAGTACCAATTTCTAAGGAAACATGACAGACATGTTTAGGAAGGTAATAGCCAAAGCTCCTTGACTCTTTGGGCTCAGGTTTAAAAAGCTAAAGACTCCCCAGGGATGGCAAGTGCAGGCAGCTGTGAACTAATAGTGCCTGGCTTTCTGCCAGTTGAGGGCTACTATTCTTCATCTCCCGTGCTCTCCCTCCCTCTCTCTCTCTCTCTCTCTCTCTCTCTCACACACACACACACACACACACACACACACACACACACACACACACACACACACACACACACAGAGGTAACCAGTAGCAGGTTACAGTAGTAAGATGAGTAATAGAGTGGTTGAAAAAAATGATTGTACAGATACAGCATAGATTTGTAGCTCAATCTTTGCTTAACATGTGTATCTGGCCATTAAAATACTACACTCCCATTAGGACAGGTGCATTAGTTCAGCACCAGCACAGCACTACATCCTCATTTTGTTCTTCTGTATATCTTTGTTTCATGATCATACACAGTGTAGAATCATAAATATACCAACTTTACAGTGTTTGGAACCTTACAAATAACATCAATTTTAAAAGCAAAATAACTAAACATACTTTCATTTCTGATCTTAAAAACACATTGGAGAAAATAACATGAGTGTGAGGGGTGAGTGCAAGGGATGTGTGGAAGGAGCGTGTGTGGGTGTGTGTGTAAGTGTGAGGTGTGTGTGGAAGTGGTGTTTGAGTGAGGGTGTGTGTGTGGAAGGGGTATGTGTGAGTGTGGGTGTGTGTGTGTGGAAGGGGTATATGTGAGTGTGGGTGTGTGTGGGAGGGGTGTGTGTGTGTGTGAGGGGGTGTGAGGAAGGGGCATGTGTGAGTGTGGGTGTGTGTGAGTGTGAAGGTTGTGTGGAAGAGGTGTGTGTAAGTGAATGTGTGTGTGTGGAAGGGTTGTGTGTGTGAGTGAAAGTGTATGTGGAAGGGGAGTATGTGTGTGTGTGTGAGAGTGAGGGGGTCTGTGGAAGGGGTAAGTGTGGGGGTGGGCGCAGACAAACACTTGTGATCGTAAACTGTTTCAAGATATTATAATACTAATGTGTGTACAGCCCGAACATGTTCACAGTTCTAAATTTGTTTGTTGATACAGTAAAAAAAAGATATTTTCTTGTTTTTGGTTTTTGTGGGTCAGCTATACCCATATACTTCCTTAAATAATAAAATGTATTGTCATCTTGGCTAGGTAGTGCTGAAAAAATGATGTAAGACATTTGAGCATTACACACAAAAGAATAAGAATAGAAAGGCATAAGTAATGCATAGACTGGATTAGGGTTACAAGGGTTAATTTTAAAATGCCTTTTACCAGTGACTGAAACACCAGGGGCCCATATTTGTCTGTGTTGTCATCCAGGATGGAGAAAAGTGTGTCTAGGATGTCCTGAAGAAACTGAAAAAGAATACAGCGATGTTAATATTTCATTGCTGCTTTACCATCGTTAATATTTTACAGGCAGCATTAATAGTGCTTACCTTAACTATTTCCTCTCCACTAACATGGCGCAGTCGACCCAGAATGTCCATAACTCGATCAGGATGAGCCTTCCACTTTAACAGAGCAAGCAAGTCCACTGGGAAAAAAGCAGCGATGCATTAAAACGCTGTGAAAGAGTTAAATGAGTTGTGGTAGAGGCACACATTATTTAAGACTGAACAATGTGCACTGTATTGGCATTATAAAACATTTATGAACTACCGTTCTGAGTTAGCTTGGTGGAGGAGAGCTGAGTGGAGATCCACAGTGTTTCCTTGGTGCTGCGTTGAAAGATGAGGCTGGAAGGAATGTTGGGGCAACCATTGAAATCATCTTTACAGCAAGGCAGGCCCAGGTACAGAGCATGGTTACTGAAGGTGGTGTTTTCATCACACTGGAAAATACATATTTAGCACAGAACAGTTTTTCTTGAATATAAACATATTAATGTAATGAAAGGCAAAGAAGTCAATAAATGGTATCCAACACAAAATCATCCAGTTATCTAATTGCACTTTACCATATGGCTTCAGAAACCGCACTGTACCCAAACCGTGACGCCTGGAACTTGTATCATGCTTTAATGTTCCATAGTATCTCATTCCGGTCACAGTTTCTGACTCTGATCCTCTTTGACTGGTTTATGGTTGGTCGTCCCAAAACTGCGTCCATGGAGTCGAACCGGTGGTTTTTCTGTCAGAGCTGCTCTTGTTATTGTGTTTTTTTAAAAATATTTATAGTCTTGTTTAAATTTCTATTTTTTATCTTCATTCTTTATCCGTGTGATAAAAACCAAACACAGATAACTTGTTACTCATGTTCTGGATCACCTTCATGTTTTAAAGATAAATTTGTTAGTGTCACAGAAAACTCCCACTGAAATTGACCTTCAGCCCAAACAGACAGTTGTGCTTGTACTTTGTCGACTTCCCAGTTGTTTGTTTTATTCTTTATTGTTGTTATTATTTGCACAGACAATAAAAAACTCTGGCCTCTTTCCATGTTGTGATGAAAATATTTTGACCAATCAGAAAGAAGCAATGCCGTCGTCTTGGCTGAGGCCCATTTTTGGCCCTACCGTCGAGCAAGGTTCGGTTTGGGTCACTTTATTTGTAATGGAAAAACATTAGTTCAGGGTACAGCATGGTTCCTTGTGCCAGTGGAAAAGTGCCATAAGCTGTTTATATAACGAAGTAAAAAAACATATTTACTTATAAGAAGAGCCACAACATTTCGACAAATCAACATGCAAAGATGTAACGGGATATAATCCTAAAACAGCTTTGCGTCCGGCTTAAGTGGACCGATTCATATAATCAGACTACTTGGCAAACCACTTGGCCACCTAGCTGATCTCTTAATATGACATTGCTTTCATGCAACTGATGTTTTATTGACTTGGTGCATCTTCTACATTTAATGCAGTGTTATAGACTTAATCTGATTTGTAACGACACCCTTATATGTTATGTAATGACATTACTATATATAGGGGAGCCTATCCCAGCAATTATAGGACGAACCAGTATCACAGAACAGTAGTTCTAACATTAGTTCTAAATCAATAAAAGCCCCCCACGCAATACATCATTCTTTATCTATTGGTGATCAGTCTTATTTTGAGAGAATAGGGAAATTCCACTTTAATCTTGTTTAATTAGAGGTAGAGGTTGCCCTGACCTTGTACACATAGAGTTCGTGACTCTCATCAGACAGCGTCGTGCCATCTTCCCTCATGAGCGGAGTAAAGGCAAAGCCAAAAAGCTTCTTTTCTCCTTTGTCTTTTGCTGTAGAAACAGAACATTAAAACGCACAATTTCCTTGTATTTTATAGTACAGAACTTGCTGCTACAGGTTATGCAACAGATGTGGATGAAATTAGGTCGCCCTGCATGTCAGAATCAGAAAGCCTTACTGAATCAAAGGGAAACTGATTATGCTGCACACACACACACACACACACACACACACACACACACACACATAAAACACTATAACATATAGTAGAAAGTCAAAATACAACTGTACAGAAAATACTCTGTGCTAAATACACTATCCTATATACGCAAAACGCTGTGGTCTGTAAGAGAGATGGATAGAAGTACACTATATGGACAAAAGTATTGGGACACACCTGCTTTTCAGTGTTTGGGCTAGATTGTACTTCCAGTGAAGGACAATCTCAATGCTTCAGCAAACCAAGACATTTTGGACAACATCATGCTTCCAACTGTGGAAAAAACCTTTTCTATTCCAGCATTACTGTGTCCCAGAGCACTAAGCGAGCTCCATAAAGACATGGCTGGATGAGTTCAGTGTGAAAGAACTTGGCCGCACAGAGCCCTGACCTCAACCCCATCCAACACCTTTAGGATGAACTGAAATGGAGATTGTGAGTCAGGCCTTCTCATCCAACATCAGTGCCTGAGCTCATAAATGCTGTACAGAATGAATGGGCACAAATTTCCACAGAAACTCCCAAATCTTGTGGAAAGCCTTCCAAGAAGAGTGGAAGTTGTTACAGCTGCAAAGGGTGACCAATTCCATCTTAAAGTCCATGGATTTTAATTCAATGTCATTAAAGTCCCTGTTGGTGGAATGGTAAGGCATCCCAAATGCTTTTGCCCGTGTAGTGTTCTATATAAATAAAATGTGACAAATCTCACAAAAACCACAAGCACAGCTGCAGATGAAGGATGTTGGTGAAGAGAAAAGCCCTTACTGGAGCAGTGTCTGAACTCGAAACGCAGGTGAGAGCCTCGGAATCGGTCGATAGGAATGGGCAGCTTGATCACTTCACTCCAGCGAGGGCTGTTATTGTGGTAGAGGACGAAAGAGCGATGCTCGCTGATATTCGGCTCCCCTGACCCCAGGCTAATGCAGTCCTGGTTTAGAGAGAGGTACAGATGTTAAGAGATTCGTCAGCTGACAAAATGTGTGTCAGACAAGTAGATTAGAAATAAATGCAATAAAATTATTCAGCAGAGTGAGGTGGAAATATATTGTCTTTCATGCTCAATAATCAGCAAGTATAGAGAAATAAAAACTGCCCAAGTTTGAAGAATAATGTGCTCAACAAGGGACAGATTATAATGAAACATCCCTTTCACCCTCATTACTGCTTCCTTGGTCGATGTTTTAAGCAAACAAATGTGTATATACTAAACCATGGAAAAAAATAAGAGACCACTCTTCCTCTTTTTTCTGTTCACTGTTTGTACAGTTTGCAGCTGTGTGTGTGTGTGTGTGTGTGTGTGTGTGTGTGTGTGTGTGTGTGTGTGTGTGTGTGTGTGTGTGTGT
>JBBPDE010000134.1:6846787-6857333 GCA_037974605.1 Nannopetersius ansorgii
AGACCCTTAACCCCAAGTTGCTCCAGGGAGAGACTGCCCCCTGTAGTTAGGGATTGGAAGTCACTTTGGATAAAAGCTGATAATTGCCGTAAATGTAAAATGGGTTCAAAGGGTTCAAACATACAGATTATTTGCAGAAATGTGGTATAATTTGGTATTTTATTCTACACAAAAAAATAAATTTTGGACATACACGCCAATAAATCTTCACATGCACAACTCACAGTTGATGCATACGGCTCATGAACGGCCTTTACTTCGTCCTTCAGGCCTCTTCGTACCTTTCAGACCTGTACTGACTGCTACTGACTCCCTTCCATTTCATCCCATTTACTCAATTATCTGGTCACTCACCCAGCAGTAGATGTGCCAGCGATGTTCTGCTGACAGTGTGGTGCCTAAAAGCGCCTTGCTATTAACAACCTTGAAGGACAAGTGGCTTGCATAAAGCTGACATGGATGTTGACACACTTTGCTATGTTGACTTCTACAGCCCCAAAGGAGTGCTGGCTTGAATTACCGTGTCCTCCATCACCCTTCAAAGGAATGAACTTCACGACCAGGGTCTTAGACCCCAAACATGCAAGATCAAGAGGCTAAAAATACATCATATTGTAGCTGTCAGAGCCACATCTTGTATCTCTGAACAGAAACACTCCACAGAAAGATAAACAATGTTAACCGTTAACATTAACATTAACATTAGAATCACAATCAGAGAACCTGATCCCAGAGGAAAATAGGGTCATGTACCATGGAAAAAACAAGATTTTGGACTAAAAATTGACAATTGGTTTTATTTGCATTATTATGGATTACTATTAAAGAGATACTAAATGCTCTCTCGCTCTCTCTAACTAATATTACAGAGAGAGCTAGAGAATGTCTCTGAACGACAGAAAATATGTGAAAATCAAGGGGAACTGAAGTACCTACAAAAAAAAACCTTCGAACAGTGCCATCATACAGTGACAAAACAATATTTCCTAAGCGGGTGAAAGACCTGGCAGCACCGTGGCCCTCCACAGCCCAGGCGAACCAATTTGCTCGACGAGCAGAAAAGCCCTTGGCTTCGTGTTTCTATATATGGGACATAGTGTCAGTGTCTGGGGCTCACAGGAGCAAGCTTCAGCCTGACAGTGAATGACAGATTTTAGCATTTCCTTAATTTCCACCACTGAGTCGTTTAGGCCCAGTCTATTTAGGATGAGTGGAGAACAGCAGTAATCCATCTCCATCTCCTTCACCCTCTGACTGTGTGCTTGGGAGGTCGTGGCCTATCACACACATTGGTGCTGATCCACTTGTTTAAACACTGACCAATTGAGTGGGGAACTCCGGGACTCTCAAGTTTGAGAAGTGGAGAAGCATTGAGTGACTTTAAAGTAGAGAGCCTGCCTTTCTCAAATGCTTTATTAATTAAGACACAGTGGAGAAATTAACCTTTCTTGGTTGATACTGGGGCATGTAGTGATTAAAATTTCACTTTTAAACTCACTTTAGCCATCTTAATGCTATCCTAAGATCATTACTTTTTAAGGCACATTACCGATAATGGTTATATGCATTATGTTTAAAAAATATACACATAAACTCACTGACATTTTCTTTTAGATATAAATATTTTACAGATTTTACAAACTACTTTAGGGGCATCTATGTAGCAGAATCAGAGTTTTTAGACATGATGTTACGGGCCGGTCAGTGGCCAGATTAGACCACTGCTTTTGTTCTAGTTTCTATGTTCTGTTCTATTTTCAGTGGGGCTTGTTTGGGTTTGTGGGGCTTTTATTTTGAATGCATTTCTCATGTCTCTGGACCTTGTAGTTTTCTGTCTGTGTGTTATATGTCCCTGAGTTCCACCTGCTTCAGTTTAAGTCTTGTGATTGTCTAAGTATACAAGTCTGTCTGTGTCTCACTTCCCCAGTGTTCCCATCACCTCAACCTATTCCCCATTTCCCTTATCTGTTTTTCTCTGCTCGGATTCAGACCAAGGAGGCCATTACGCCTATTTGCTTTGCTTTTTCGTTTCTTTAATAAAAGCCTGAAACCTCATCATGGAACCCTGTCTGCCTGGTTTGTCTCAACCCCTTAGAGGAGAAGCATGGCCGGGTGCTCACGCTCCCGGTCATGACACATGAACTCTCCAGGGTAGTAGATCACCAGGACCAAGATGCACTCCCATCTTATTTCTGTACTGAAGATTGTGCTACAACATAGGCATTTAATAATTAACTATAGTCGATAACCTAATAAACAGTATTTACATTCAATTTGCATTCTGCACTGAGTTTCAGCCTGCATTTCAACTTAATTCCTGTTCCTATTTATTCAAACATTGACAAAGTTTTTCTACAAATTCTACAATTTTTTATGACATTCATTTAAGAAAATATGACAGATTGAAAGTACACATTTTGCTAAAATGTTACACTTGTTCTAATGAGTTAGTACTGAATTCCACCATGTTTTTGAGTCACTTCTAAGAGACAGACATGAGTGTTTCTTCTTTAATTGGTTTGGATGATGGAAACTCCCTGAGTGAAGATTTGCCCCTTTTGTAATTCATCTGTATGCTTTTGATCCTTAACCTCACCGTCCTCTTCACCTGTGCACTCTAATTAGGGCCCTTATAATGAGGGAAATGAATTCCTTCCCTTCAATGCAAGCTTAATGAAACACAAGGATAATTTCCCATCACCAGGCTCAACTCTAAGGGCAGGTGTGAAGCAGGGAGAAGGTGCAGTTTTGGACTGTCTGCATGGATGTAATTACTATTACAAATCGAGCAGCAATTAAACCCCACGACCTCCACAGGCAACAATATCTATTCCCATAAAACAAATCAAAGGCTTTAAGAGAAAAGTCAATAACAGCAATGGGAAGCTAATCCAATTAGTCTTATGTACAATAAAGTACCTCAGTACATTTGACCCTATTGTTCATTTCTGTTAATCTAAAATTGTACAAATTATATTTAATAAAACACTCTTATTTTTGTTCATAAGTGAGCTGTAATAGAGATTTAGAACAAAATGATAAATCTGGTTGTGGCAATTGCACTGAAGAGGCTGTGTCAGCTGTTCTGAGTACTGAGTTCCTAATCAGGATGCTGTACCAATAAAGATGCCTCGCTGTTTGCAATCTGTGTGGCTTTACACAGTTATTGCAGTCATATCTTTAGGATCATTGCTAGTTTAATGGATAAAGAAGTTTTGTTTTTTTTTTCCCGTCTCCCCAAACTAGAACAACTTGTTAGAATCACATGATACTACCAAAGCCAACAGAATAAAGACTAGCAAATCCTAACACAAAGTCATTGCACAGCTAAACACGCTTCGAAGAGAACATTCATTGATTCTCTGTAATGACTTATTCCTTACTCGGGTCACAGGTACCCCGGGGTCTACGGGCACGAGGCAGAGACTCACCCTGGGCGGGGTGGGTGCCAGCTCACTACAGGGCACACACACCATTTACACCTATGGTCAATTTAGAATCCCCAAGTCACCTGATGTACATGTCTTGGACTGGAGATCCCAGAGGAAAACCAGCCACCATGAGGAGAACATGCAAACTCCACACACACACAAGACCAGGCCCCAGATTCAAACCCCCAACCCTGGAGGTATGAGGCAACAGTGCTACCAAACTGCACCACCGGTGGACCTGATTTTTTCAATGGTCTCCCCAAATTAGAACAACCTAGAATCAGATGACACTACCAAGGCCAATAGAATAAAAGCAAATGCTAACGCAATGTCATTGGACAGTTCAACACACCTGGAGGAGAACATGAGCTTCCAAATTGTGTTATGTCAGCTAACATTGTACTAGGTGATAGGGGAAATAAGGAGGTCATCGTGCACCACCCCTGGATGGCTCAATGACACAGCCAGTGCTTGGACAATGCTGGTTTATAATATGACTTGCATGCTGCTGATGTAGTAGACAAGTCTTCTGAGATCAAAATTGTGTCATTAAAAGTAGTCCTAACCACATAAACTGGTCAATACCCAACACAACTGTGATACTCTTCTGGATTAAGACAGTGTAGTGACTTTATGTTGGTCTGGTAAACACTTCAGTGAACTGACCCAGGCAAACTTAAACTGCTATGTCCTTAAAATCTAGTTTGGACAAATGCCATCTAGGCCCCTGCCTATAAGTCTTTGTCGAGACTGGAACACTGTAGTGCAGTTAATTATAACACAGCTAAAATTTATTTCAACACTAACAGGTCACTCTAAAATGTTGATTATAAGATAATAAATAAAGGCAAACGTCTAACACAATTGGCTTCCGAATAAAGCAGACAGTCTACATTGTTTGTTTAGGATATATGAGGTAATTACTCTATTAAGGGCGTCTGGGAATTGCACTTCCTCTGCACAGAAAGAGGGTTATCTGCTCTTTCATTAGCGACGTAGAATAGATTGTGATACAAAATGCACGCAAAGGTCACATACTCTAACAGTGGGAAAGGTCTCTAAGAAACATAATGTACCCTTTGAAAAAAAGAAGGTTAACTTTAATTCTGCAGGTGCATGTCATGCCATTCTATATCAGAAGTATGCTTAGCATCGTGGGAGTGGACAATATTGGCAAAAATTCTGTATCAAGACAATTGAAGAGATCTTCATGATACATTATATGAATCATGTCTTGTTTATGTGAGAAGAAGGAAAAGGAAACATTAGTGGTAAAAAAAATAATAATAGCATAATAGACTAATATCCAATCAGTAATGATTTTTATGTATTCTTTTTTTTCTTCTATTCTTGCATTGCAAAATTTTATTTTCCTTTAATTTTATTCTATTTTATCTATTCATTTTATTCTTTTTTATTATTGTATTTTGTTCTACTTTAGTTTTATTCTCTTCCTGTAAAGCATATTAAATGACTTGACATAGTAATGCAATGTTTTCTACATTTTAGTCTAAACCTGTTTTTGAAATAAGCATTTGCCCAGAAATACTTGCAATACAAAAAGTGTCACAAATCCTCAAAATAATGGCATATTCTCATGGCATATTATACATTTTAATTACTGGAGTAACTTACTCATTGCCCCAGTCGAGGCGTATGGTGATGTGTCGTTTGACCTCGCGTACTTGGTCCTGGGTCAGGTGACCTGATAGCATCTGCCGCCTCAGGTCAATCAGCTCGTTCATCACGTGCCGCAACTTATAGAAAAGGTCCACTTTATGCTTCTGTTGGGAGAGAATGAGAGAGATAAGGGTTTCATTCTTCACCTTGAGAAAAAAACCCCCACTGTGGCAGAGAACAGTTTGTACAATGACACTAGATATCATTTTCTGTTACTCCTTTTACAGAAGACGATTGGAAGCTGTGATGAGCAGTCACACCGAGCGGCCACCACTGCAGTTGCACTGTACATTTCTTTACAGAGGAGAGTGAAAAAAGGACAAGACTTGGGAGACATGGGCATGATTTGCTTTCTGCAGTGTTTGATCTGTCTCAAAGATCAAACTGTTACACAGAGCAATTTCACGTTGGCTGGAAACGTCCAGGAGAACCAGCAGAGCGTCCAAATTGGCAAAATCAGTCCTCTGACATGCTATAACAGCGACAGCAGAGCGGAAAATACGCAAGTCTATTGCGGCCTCTGCGCTCATGCAGGCCTCTGAGGCTCAGCGAGCATATTCTCGATTTTGTCAGAACGTCAAGTCAGACATTCCAACAAGACAATCTTGTCTGAAGGGTCAATTTTTGGACAAGCTTCCCAGGAACATAGACTAGAGATCACCTTATGATGATACAACAATCATCACATTCAACATGGTTTAAAAAAAAACATTTAAAGACAAGCAGCTTTAAGCATCAGTTTTTCCTAAGCGTACAGTGAGTACTGTCAGAATTCACAGAAGATTTGTCTAATGTTGTTGAGGGAACTGAATTCAAATTCCAGGGAAGCCAGAATTGCAGATTAAGAGAATACAATTAGTTTGCTGCAGTATGTAAAGTCTAAACGTTTTTCATGGTACTAATGGTGCATTGTGCCTGTTTTCACTTGATCTTTACCCATTTTATACATCCTGTGTATCATAAAACTGTAAAGAGAAGGCATTACTGTGTGATTGCGTGGTTGCTATAAAACCAGTGTTTGGAGACTCAGACATTGCATTCATGGCCAAAAAAAGGTTTGTGTTAAAACAGATCAATTCTTCTCACAGTGGGGTATCGAACTAGCTGATGCTCTTCATGTCTCTTGCTGTCTCTTGCCAAGCCATTAATGCCATTTATGCTTATGGACGTATGAAGACAGGTGGAGTTATCTGCTGTTGCCCAAATAATTTTTTATTCACCCAAAACAAACATGTCCTTTTTTTTTACATGTGACCTGATTTTTAGTGTCTCGAAGTCTGTTTATGAGTCAGCTGTATCTTTAGCTCTGCAAGACAGATTTTGTTGCTCTGCATTTTGTCATTTTCTGGCCACCATAGCCCTGACGTCACAGATCATCTCTCTGACACACGACTTCAAGGCGACTCACCTCTCTCTTCTCCCTCTCCCCATATAATACAAAGGCAACTCAACCACAAAAATCGATTTTTTTAATTATTACACACGCAATACACTGGCTATGAAAGTATGTTCAAAACTCAATACAGGTTTGGATGACAGTCGCTACTAAACAACAACAACAACAACAACAACAACAACAACAACAACAACAATAATAATAATAATAATAATAATAATAATAATAATAAAATAATAATAATAATAATAATAATAATAATAGTAATCATAATCATAATAATAATAATAATATAATAATAATAACAAAACAAGAACAATACTGTGATTGCTGAGGCCTGCTTTATTTCTCATCTCTTGTTTCAGCTTTTCTTGTCTCTCTGACTGAGAGGAATAGGTCACCACATAATTGGACTGCCAGTTAAATAACATTCGATTATCTAATGCTATATATTTCCTACTAGATCTTGCCAAATTGGACAAATGGCATTTCAGGTGAAGAAGTCCAGGAAAGGATCTTCTGGCCTCACATATAGCAGAGACTTTCTGCTGTAGCACTAAAGCCACTGGGGGGTTATACTCAAGGATTAACCTCAAATTTCAGGACACAAGGGAGGGGGGCAGAAAGGGAGAGCAATCCATCTTTAGCACGACGAGCTGCATCTGCCCCACATTAGTTTGACTGTCCAAATACACAGAATGAAGTATTCAGAAGGTCCCAGAACTCACTTAATACATCAAAATGCTTATAATAAACATTTTATAAACTACTTGATGTGTCTTGATAAAGGCGCTGTGCGTTCCTTGGCATGGGTGCTGTCGTCTCAATTTGTTTCTCTGTAGATTTATAGATATATATTCTGCTACAGGCTCCTAAACAAACCAACTAGCAGAGGATTATACATACACAGCCGAACTTACTACATGATGAGGTAGATGTGTAGCATTAATGGCTAAAAAACTTATTAAGAAGTCTCTTCAAGGGAACTGAAATAGTGTACATCACATGAATCAATCTGTAAATGGTTATGCATTAACAAATTAGGATATTTTACCAATTCTTCAAAAGACTTAGGGCTTCTTGAACCAAGAGCTAATTATGCATTCATTTAGAACGGTTGTCTAATTTTGAAAACATGTCCTTATTTTGCCTGCAAATGCTATGATGTTTCTTAGTTAAATATTAAAGATAATTAGCAATACAGCACTAAAAAACAAAAGTGTAGTTGAATTTTGCGAGGGAAAAAGTATCACATGTAATCTGTGGTTAAAACGTCTTGATACCAAGAACTACAAGACTGTAGTGCAGAAAAAAACAATGGCATAGTGAATGTATCTATTTCAATGTACATAAAATCGATGAATGTAGCTTGTTTAGATCCTTACTCTATGTGAAAACTTAAGACTGAGTGAACAGTAGAAACTTTGCAAAATCATAGTGCTATAAAGCAGTGGTCCCCAACCTTTATTTCGTCACGGACTGGTTTAATTCGTCACGGACTGGTTTAAAAACTATTTTCACAGCCCGGCCTTTAAGGAGTGGCAGATAAATATACGTATACATATTTATACAAATAAATGATACGCATAAAAATGGGGATATTTAAAAAATATAATAATGGGGAATCTTTAAAATACAATAATAAACGTAAAGACAGTGTGTACTCACAGCTTTATTAACAGCATTTTCATAACAACGAGCCAACAACATAACACAGTTTTTCTTCTGTGCAGCCCGCGGACCGGTACCGTGCCGCGGGTCATGTGGTACCGGTCTGTGAGCTGCAAAGAAAAAAAAAAACAAACAAAAAAACGGTGGTTGTGGACCACTGCACTACAGGACATATAATTATTCTGTTGAGCAAAACCAGCTTTGGGGGAGCTGTAGCAGCCGCAACACCAAGCAAAATCAAAACATACCAGCAAAGAAAAGAGATAAAAAAGAGCCTTTCCAGAGCCTTGTACCAAATCAATATTGTAATACCATAATGCTTTACCAATATTTGTAAAGCGTTGCAGTAAGTACGTTTTCATGCACAACATCTCTGTATAGTCCTTAAACAATGAACTGAAATTCTATCTATAAAAATCTATGTTAAGAATCCTGACTCAAAATCATGTACAACTTCACAATTCAGCTACCAAAACCAATCAAACCCCAACTCACTATGAAATTATCCCAAAAGACATGGCAGACACACTGTAAAACCTAAGAAACAGAGAAATCATGTGTCAGCATTAAGATGGAGATGTTCTCAGGATGAAAAATTCTCCTGAATTCTCCTAAAATTATTTAAGCAGGATCTTCAGGCCGGCTGCTCTCCTGAATCCTGGAACAGTGGAGACAAATTTGACCCTAATAACTAGTGAGGCATCTGTTTGAGTTACTATTTTATTGCTGTGTGAGCTTTCTGCTGTATTTTTAGCACCCCAACACAGGCCTTCCTTACCAAACTCAGTGGCTTCACACCCCATGAGCACTCAGCACATCCACCAGCTGGCACACGGGACTGTTTGATCAGAAATCTAGAGTAAAGGGTAACGTATATGACACCATCTAGTCTTTATATACAATAATATGTGTAATAAAACTTGCCAACAGAAGAATAGAGAACTTCATTCAAGAGCGTGGGATGAAACTGGGCTCTGGTCTGAGGCAATAAACAAGTTAGTGATGGTACTGGAACCATCTGGACCTCCCGGATTCACCAAAACAACATGAAATTCCTGATGACCTGATCCTGCTGTTCTGATGACTGCATGTGTTGCACCAGTAACTGGACCTGTCAGAACTGGGCAATCCAGACATAATGCCATATAATGCTTTACCAATATTTGTAAATAATTGTAGTAAGTATATTTTTATGCACAACATCTTCATCTCTAAAAATCTGTCTCTAAGAAATCTGACCCAAAAGCATGTACAACTTTACAACTCAGCTGCCAAAAGCATACAGAATTCTGCAGATAAATATTCAAAGAAAAACACTGGCAGGTGCATGTAGGAAAATCCATGGAATATACTGTACCTATTCAAAAAGAACCAAAACACAATAAAGCAGACTAAAGAGAGAGAGAGAGAGAGAGAGAGAGAGAGAGAGAGAGAGAGAGAGAGAGAGAGAGAGAGAGAGAGAGAGAGAGCAGTTTGAGTTGAAGTTGCCCTTTTAGACAGATGCGTTCAGATGTGGGACCAGTTAAGAGAGCACATGGAGGTCAGATTATCATAAACAGAAGCTTCTGACCTAAAAGTGGCAGGATGTGCTACCTGGTGTCCGACATGGTCATTGGTGGACTATAATCTTTCTTCACCAGTTAGCTTTACTAGTCTCATTTCTCCTGAAGAAGCAAACATTAAACATCAATTGTTTAGAGGCTAATTGTGGATATTTGAGAGGAGGGAGTGATGGGGAAAGTTCCATTATGCCCAGTTTTAATGCTTGTCTTCCAGAGTGGCGTTGATGGGACTGAGGGGAACTGTTCTTCTTGGCTCTGTCAACACCAGCCCATATGATCCCCATAGTAAGGTTCCAGTGTTGCTTTACTTTATCTGCGATGAGATGCTTTCCCCCTCACCACCATGCAACATATAACAACAGAGTTTATGACAGAAACAACACAGTAAACAGACACTGTAACAGTAATGTAGCCTAACTGTATTGTGGGAATGGGATGTAAATCATCTAGAGGGACTAGTGTTGCACCATAAGAATGATATAGAAGTTACAGAACTGAACAAAGTGCAAGGAATGACAGAAATGACACAACACATTGAGAATAGAACAAGGTAACAGTAGCATGAATGTGATGCAAACAGTGCAGAGAAGCATAATATTGCACCAGAGCCAGTTAGTAACATTGAACCACACAGAGTGATTGTAAATTATAGCTTATTAAATCAAACAACAGTGTGTCTGTTGTGGTAAAATTAAATTTTAAAGTAGGCTGTTAAAAAATATCACGTTAACTATTTGCGTTATTTTATTTTCTATAACGCTTTAAAATAAATTGACCGCGCAATTAATTCGAAAATTAAACGCCCC
>JBBPDE010000134.1:6857433-6867986 GCA_037974605.1 Nannopetersius ansorgii
CTTTCTCTCTCTCTCTCTCTCTCTCTCTCTCTCTCTCTCTCTCTCTCTCTCTCTCTCTCTCTCTCTCTCGCTCTCTCCTACAAAAAAAGCACACATCTTGTGACATTTTCTTAAATAGAGATATTTTTTATATTAATGGGTTAAATTGGTTAATGGGTTAACTGTTCATCCCACCTAAATAAGGTCTGTGTGGGAAACACTAAATGTAACTCTGCACTGCACAGATTCATCAGCACGCACCTTAGAGCACCCACCCATTTGCAGCCGGACTGCGGCTGGTTGGCTTCGCGGGGCAGCAAGATTGAAATACATTTAATGACATCTATACTTCTGGTACTTCGGAGGTCAAGTCCAAAAATAGCAGGAATGTAGTTTTTCCATTAGAGCTTTGCGAGTTCAGTGGGCTAGAACCGCACATCATGCTTGGTGGATCATCTCCCTGGGGGATGAGGGAAACACCAGGTCACGCTTACACTCTCTAACCTCCTCTACATGTACAAGAACCATCCTGTGCTGCTCTTTCGTTTGCATAAGAAATAAACCTGGTGGGCAAATATTTATAGTGCTTAAATGTAGGTGCCGCCTGTAGGTGGATACATCAATAAAGCAGGTAGATGTAGTTTTATAAGCTGTTTCTTTTTCCTGCCTGATATGTCAAAACACTTGTACAGGTCTATCAGGAACGAAAATCATTATTCGTCACTGAAGGGTATAACATATTTGAGAGAGAAGTACTGAACTACTTTCAAGGCTTTCTTTCTTCTTGCTAGTTTCAAACCCTCCAGCTGTGTTGTGCAAATACCAGACCCGGCTCCAAAAACTCTCTTTTTTAACCACCCACTGTCCGCGCTTGTTCAAATATATGTGTGGGCACGGGAGAGGCAGTAGGTGCTGTGGAGAGAACTGACTAGAGCAGGTGAAGTAGCACCAGTGCTGGCAGCCATGGCATGGCAGAAGGAGTGGGCGGGAGTCAGTCAGCCTACTACGACTGGGAGAGAAATCCTAAATACGGTAAAATTAGCACGAGCAGCTCAGGTGAAGTGTAATTCTGCGTTTGTCTTTGCGGTTTTGATGACATTTTTAAAGAGATCTGAGTTGTTTCAGTAATAATTTAGTCTTCAACCCTTAGAACGCAAGCAGCACAACAAATGGCAAATACGGCCAAACCATTGCCCAATTTCCAATAATAAAAAAAGAGCTCTATAAAATGATGAGGATATTTTAAACACAAAACATACTAAATAAACATACTAAATCATGACTTCCAAATCAAAAATCAAATCAGACCTCAAAATACATGGATTGTTACACCCTTAATGTACCTGTAATTCTGTAGCTCACTATCTAATTAAATATGTAACTATATCTAACCCTTAGAACATGAGCAGCAGAGATCCTTGCAAAAAGCGCAACAAATGGTAAACAGGTTCTAGAGCTAGTCATATCCACATTTCCATACTTTGTATGTAATGTATACTGCATGTAAAGACTCATACAGCTTATAGTTCATACTGTACACACATCACTATATGACATTAATGAATTTTCTTTTTCTGTACAACAGAGTCCAAGCGATCCTTGAAATTCCTGCTGGGAAAGAAAGCACAGAGGTCATTTCCTCCATTGAAAGCTTCATTTGATAAACGCTTTAAGCTCAAAGCCACTGGGACTTCACCACAGCCGAGCTAGAAATGCACTATTAACAGGAGGGTCAAGGGTTTGAATCTCATTTTTAACTGGTACATACGGCTCTTTGGTTATTTTTGAATTGAGCACTCTGAGGCAGTCTTGCTCAGAAAACATCAGCTGTTGAAAACAGGTTTCTTGAACTTTGAGATAGAAATTGCGCAGCTGAAATGAAAATAGACTCTTAGATATTTATTTCAAAGCTTTTCACAAAGGAGACTTCTATGAAGCCATTTTCTTTCAAGTTAGTTTCTCTTTCTTGGACGCAAATTCTAAGACCTATGCACACTTCAGTTTGTGTTTTCTATTGTGCTAGTAGTGCTATAAACTGTTATTACTTGTAGCTCATTTAAACAAGCAAATGATTTGTGTTGAAAGTGTGGATCTTAAATTTATCCCAAAAGTTAATGTTTTCTTATTTTAAATCAATAAAAATGTACATTTTTGTCAGTTTTCTGTCAATTCTTGACATGTAAATGAAAGTAATGTTAATTCAAATTCAAATGTACATGAATGATGAGATTTAAAGAAGTATCACCACTAAGACATTCACTCTCTATCAAGACGTACAAACTAAGCATCCGGGGGCAGCCAGTCAGAATGAAGTGCGTTCAGCAGGTGGGGCAGGAATGTGGACGCCCCCACGTCTAAATGACTTTTTATTTGAGGGTAGCCACCAAGTTTCAAAAAACACTTAACAATAAAAAAGCCAAACCAATTATCAATTACAAACTCTACAATTAGAGCTCTTCAGAATGAGGCTATTTTAAACATAAAAACACACTTAAATCTAATCAAACATGACACATTATAACAAATCTAATAAAAAATCTAAATACATGGATTGTCACACCCTTAATGTCCCTGTAATTTTGTAACTATATTTAAGTAAATGCATTTATGTGTTGAATATATTAAATGAAAAAAAAAAATTAAGCCAGAAGGACATCTAGAAAAACTAATACACAGTGGCCTAGTATCCTATGGTCATCGTGGCCTGTTATCTGTGTCATCCAGTATTCAGTCAAGCAAAGCCAAATACACTTATGGTCTTTGTAACCGAGGCAGAGGAAGACCATATGTGTGAGAAAAGCAATTGGTGCCATGTGTGTGTGTGTATATGTGCGTGTGTGTGTGTGTGTGTGTGTGTGTGTGTGTGTGTGTGTTTGTGTGTGTGTGAGAGAGCTAACAGACGCAGTGGCCTCAATCCTTACCTAACCTGGCATGACCTTTACTGAGGGCATGCAATCTCACACAACATGACGCTGAGGACCAAGCTGCCTGTTAGGACTGTCCACTCGTGAGTGTGTGTCTCTGTGTGTGTAAACTGTGGGGAGGCCAGTGTGCTCAGGCTGATGTAGGCCAGTAGGATTGACAGGACATATGGTGAGAGATGGAGAGCATTATGGTCATTCTGCTTTGGAGAAACATTTCAGACATGTACAAAAGCATCTTGTCTACAATAGGATATCTGGTTTATCCTACTAATGCTCACTAGTCTTGCTAATAAGTACATTTTCATTACAGTACATAGCATTCCGTTTAATAGAAATATGCGCTATTTGCATCCTTGTAGGTTTGTAGGTTTGTGCCCATGCCATCTATAGTGCAAAAATTTTATGTGTGCTGTTCTGAAGAATGATGCTAGTTTTGTCTTGCTGCATTTTTTAAACATTTAATGGCAACTGAACATTGACCGCTGTCACCCTCACAAAAAGACAGGGCAATCTCAAAGAGGCAAAAGACATACTTTTTAAGCATTGAAAACTCCATATGTGTGAAGAAGTATCACCTTGTGGGCCCAATGGTGACGCAGTGGTTAGCACTGTTGCCTCACATCTCAAGGGTTGGGGGTTTGAAGTCCTGGTCTTGTGTGTGCGCATGTTCTCCTTGTGAGTTTCCTCCAGGGTTTATTCCTAAGACATGCTGTCAGGTGAATTTGGGATTCTAAATTGACCGGGGTGTGTGTTGTGTGTGTGTGTGTGTGTGTGTGCGCGCCCTGCGGTGGGCTGATGGCCCATCCAGGGTGATTCCTTGCCTTAATTGTGAGCAGATTAAGCAATTCCAAAAAATGAGAGAGAGAAAAGCACGACCTAGCATGATAGAGTTCGTAAAAAAGTTACTACTCCTGTTCAAGAGTAGGGTAATCATATTGTAAGAAGATGATGAATGCCTCTACATTTGAGTGTTTTTCCACCCCCCCCCACACAGTTGATTTAACTAATCAGTTAATTAACCAGCTGTTCGTGAGTTGAAGTGGATGTGTAAACACTAAAATGCGAAGCGATTGTACCAAAGGATCGGTTTGGGCGGCACTGCTGTATTTCTCTGTGTTTTATGTACTGAAGTGAGGAGGTTTCTCAAGTCAACTCACAAGGGATGAAGGCATCTACTGTATATGTCCAGTTCTCTCAGTGGAATCTCAGATCATGGTATTGACAACTCTGATCAAAATGAGGAGTCTGTTGATGGGAAGCAGGCCACAGTTATGCAAAGACCACAGTTAAACAGAGACGAGGTCAGACCACTCGAAACCTTTTTCCTCACAGTTTGGGCACAAAGGAAATTCTTGTCGCTGCAGACCTTGCCATTTATAGCAAAATCCAATGCATCCTGTACAGCATGCACACAACCATATATTACCTGCAAACACTGACAAGCTCTACGGAGCTGGTGAACTGTTGTCCATTTTGATTGAGTCAGATGTGTATGGTAAGAACACTGCCTGACAAATGACCCAGGGAAACAACTATTAAGGGAAGTAAGTAGCATGAAGCTCATCCAAGAAGCACTCTTTCAACTGTTTTGGAAAGAGATGTAATAGACCGAACAACAAGGGCAGGAGCCGTGAACCTTAAGGAACGGAACTACTAAAGGATGTTCATTGCATGCAATATTCATAGCACGCAAAATGCAGGGCTTCAATGAAACAACACAAAAAATGAAGATCAATGCATTCTCAACTTCTCAAAATCAGGAAATAAGCTTTTTTTCCCACAATCTTTGTTTACTGACTCACATTCATGCAAGGAATTGATCTGCTGTTAAGAATGCTGTGGGCACAGAGAGAGGTAGACTTGTATATTCATTTTAACTGTATAGTGGAGGTTTTGCCATGGTTCAGGGCCAAATCAATGTATGCTGAAGAGAAGAAAACATTTCAGCAACAGCAATCAAGTTCCTGCAAGAACATGGGTTTGTTGCATGGCAGGCTAATGACTGGAGCTTTAGCTGTATGGTGACTGATCAAGCACTGGAGAAAAAAAAATAACTATGAAGGTGGAGTTGTTTGTCACACACCAAAGAAAAGGGCTCTCACAAGATGACTGAAAACCAGGCATGTGACAACAGAATACAGGGCAATGTAAGGACTTGGCGACAAAAGAGCACAGATCCACCAAGAGCACTAAGACTCCAGAGAAAACAGAGATAATGACGACAAAATATCATGGAAATTGTGGTGGATTAGCAAAATTCCATTGATTTGGATCAGCTTTCTGCAGAGCTTCTTAACATTTTCACTGGTTAAGTTGTGTCCTTTAAGATGCCCAAAACCCAAACCAACTGAGGCTGACACAAGAGAAGCACTACATACCAATTACTTTGCCAAGACACATATGAGAGTTTTCATCAGGTGAGAAGACCCTGATGCATATGTACAGCATGTCGCAACGTGTTTGACTCCACTTTTGTCTTCATACTCCATGCGGGATCCATCCATTCTCCAAAACGCAATAGGCACTTGGAGAGTTTACTGGCTTAAGTCACTTTGGCTTGTGTGGAAGCCTGAAGGATTCTTTGTTAGTACCTTCTGATTCTGTATTGCTCAAAGAAAAACAAGAAAGGCAAACAGTGTATCTACTGACAGAGGGGATGCATTTGGGCGACATGGCTAAGACCCATCATCACCAAAAGTCAAAGCTTTGGAATCCCATGGGGATAGAGATAATGTTGGAGTATGGGGTGTATGGCAAGCCAGTAGAACCTCAAGACCTGACTCTCCTGTACTATAAGGACAAACATACTCAGGGAACAGCGTGTCATTGTATTGTAGCCGGCTTGCAGTACATTAAGTTGTGTGCATGTGACCCTCTGGACTGCCCCAACATGGATTAAAGCACAGTTGATGAAATATTTGTTAAAATAGTATTATTGCTGACATACATAAGCAACGTATATTCACAAAATGTCAACAAAATGAAAGACCCGAGGGCTTTCAGAATAATAACCTCCTTATGAGTAAAGATGCTTTTATGAGAAGACGACAGTATGTTATGCTTGTAAAGTACATTTTGTAGTAATTGTTGTCTGTATCATTATGATTCTGCTCATATTCATATTTTTATTTATTTATTCAAATTCCACCCATATTTAATGCACATTTGGTGATGTATTTTCAGAATAGCCCAAGATAGTCGGGACTTTCTTATTCTACTGTACGCATCATCTGCCTGTGGTCATACAAATCACTCCCTAAAATATAAGTGATTAAGCCATTCATTTAATAAAATGCTTTGCTCTCAGATGGAGGTAACTGAACTTCTGAAAGCTTTAGTTCTTCTGCAATTAAGATTCTTTGGGAGCATTACTGATGGTCCATACATGATGTAAAGGGCAGACTGTGTTTTCAAAAGTAAAAAAATCAATGAGAGATTTTAATACGAAAGCGATGGTTATTTTCCAGAACTTTGTGCTGTTCCCTCTTTTAACATTCAGAATCAGAATCAGAATCAGAGAACTTTATTTATCCCGGATGAAATCGTTTAAAGCGCGTCATAATTGTCACAGACAGTTCTAACAGAGAAACTGTATCGTGACGTGTGGAATCGATGATAAATGCTTCCAATAAATGCTGCCAGAGATGCGGTTGGGTTGAAGACAGAGTGATATATCTAATTCTGCTATAAGCAGCTTTCCTCACTCATGGAGATGAATCATCTTTCCCACCTCCAGATGCCCACAAACATATTATAGCCTCTCGAACAGCATTTCAGAAACACAAAGTTTTCAGAAGTTATTCCTGCGTTTAGTCCGATATAGGAGTTTAAGGTGCAGAAGCTCTGGAAACTCTACTGCAAGACGAGGTAGTGCATCTGCTGTCAAAAAACATTGCTACTAAAAAAAAAGCATGTCCTGAGGTGTGCTCTGTTAAAGTTGATACAGAAAAAGAAAAAGAAATCAAAAGACCATTAAGGTAGGAGGTGCCAGATTGTTACCAAGGAGACGGTGGAATAAGATCAGAGTTTGTCATAAGATCACACTAAGGTCACAACCTTGACACGTTATGCGGCCCTGAGCGAGAAGAAAACTACAACCCCCAGATCAACAGACTAAAAAACAGACCGGCAGGCCTTGCAACGGCATGAAAAGAACCATGGACAAAAAGTGTAGATGTGTACAAGATTTGAAGGAATTAAACACGGTCACTCACCGCAAGCAAGGAAAGCGTCTCCTCTCGCTCTCGTCCTCGGCTCCAATGGGAAAGATGTAAACATGAGCTGCTAGCCTGACGTGAGAAGCAAATAATAGCCTGTCAAATAGCCTGAGCTCCCTTCCCCTGCAACTGGTCTCTCTCTTCCTTTTTAACATACATGCTCTCTCTCTCTCTCCATCACACACACACACTCACACACAGAGCCACCCACGGAAATCTGATTTCAAAGCGAAGCTGTTAAGGTGTGCAGCACACATTAATAACCTAAGGCTTTCATTTAGCTTAAATACTCTACATACAACTCATACAGCATGCGGCTGGTCCCTCTCCTCTGTGCTCTCATCCCTCTCTTCCTTTCCCAAACTCTCTTCTTCTTTTTTTCTTTTTTCATCTCCCTCCTCTCATTCTATGGGTTATAGTTACCTAACCAACATTGCGTGAAGCTCTCAGCAGCCCACACACATGCTCCCTCCTCACAGTCTTGCAAAAAAGCACAGAGCCGGGGGAGGTTGTCATTGGTCCAAGCGGCTGCCAGTTGCACTGGCTGTGCCATGCCTTCCTCGTCCTACCAATAATTAGTCCTCACAGGCAGGGAGGAATAACACAGTTGTAAACACAACAAGCGCGAGCTGCCTTGCTAGCATGTAGTAGATGTGATTTCAAAGGCGTGGAACACCAAGGTGACACTGAGGCTTACCCACTACAGCTTCACTTAGAACTGACAAATATTTGTAAATGTGTTCATTAAGGTTTGCAATCATTCAGATTCAACTGTCTATGTTACCGATTCGTGTGCAAGTCCATGTTCTTTTATTTCTCTTTGGTAAGAGGTGCGAAAATACAACATATTATATTAACATGAGATACCTACATGAGTCAGAAGAGAGTGGATAAGACATACAGGTCACTATGGATCGCTATCTGAAGCAGTGAGTTCATTAATAAAGTGTATCATTGAAGCGTGCCTCTGAGGGTTTATTATACCAGGATGGACTGTTGGCACTTTGTACGAATTAACAGTTAAAAAAATCTAAGTCATATAGGAATGGCATTCAAAACACTACTCCTCAGCATACAAAGGAAAATTCTTGTCACATACACAAGTTTATTTTAGTAGTTCTCCAAGTATTTGATGAATAATAAGATGCATAAGAGTTATACGACTGGGTGGTAAGAGATGGGCAGACCCACAGGTCCTGGCCATTTTAGGGGTTGAATGAGCTCAACTAAATTTGAACTTTTAAGAACTTTTTAAGCAAACAACCTCACAAAGCTTTTTTAAATTGTAGTATTTCAGCAGTTGTTTGCTCAGTTTTTTCTTGAACAGCCACGTGTTACTGGATTAGCATCTACTTGATGTTCCATGTAATGTCTTTCAACATGAAGACCAGCATCTAGCCGGAAAGCAGGACTTCAAAAATCTGGCAGGCCATGGAATATTAGAGTAGCACATTAAGGAGCACATAACCACTTTTACTCATAGAAAAGATTGAAAAGATCAAATCTACTGTCCTTAAAGTAGGAATACATTTGTCAGCAATGACCATTGATAACACATCTACCTTTAAAGAGTTTATCATAATGACGTTCTTCTGAGGAGACATGTCATTTAATAGTTATATAAGGTGTAAAAAAGTGTGGGAGTCTTTGGACAAAATCTTATGTAGAGATGAAAACGAGCTTGTACTGAAGTGAACTGGGTGAAATGAGGAAAGTGTGTAGAATAAAGGAACTGCTACTGATCAGAAGCAAACATCTGTGAAACATGGTGGCGTAGACCACCTGCCCATGCTGACCCCTGGTTTACCGCCAAAAGCACCGTCAATGGGCCTGCATTCATGTAGATGTTACTTTGACATGGACCTGCTACTTAAATATTGCTGCAGACCAAGCACAGCCCATTCAAGGCAACACCATACCCTAATGGCATCGGCCTCTTTCTGCAGGAGAAACTGTTCAGGAACGGGTTAAAATTGTTGACTTGTTGTCCAAATTCCCTAGAACTCCAGAAATCGAGTATCTTTGGCATGTGCTGGACAAACCAGTCAGATCCTTGAAGGCCTCGCCTCACAATTTACAGGACCTGCTGTTAAATTCCTGGTGCCAGACACCACAGTACACCTTCAGAAGTCTTGTGAAGTCCATGCCTCAATAAGTCAGAGCTGTATTGGTGGCATGAAGGGGACCCACACAACATTAGGCAAGTGGTTTTAATGGTATGGCTAATCAGTACAGAACCATCTTGAATTTAACCTGACATTCCATGTTCCAGCTGGAGTATGCAGTAAAGAAATAACATTGTTGCTGCCCAATTACAGGTTGCACTGTGTAATATTCCATTACAATGCTAATGAATAATCTGTTATAATGATTTAATCTATAATCTATCTTCTTTAAATTGAACAGCATACGTTTTGAAAGGCCTTCGCTTCTGTTATTCGTATGTGAAAAATGCTTCACAAGTGCAAATGCTATCATCAGGCTTTCAGTGATGGTCTTCTGGGAGCTCAAGTCATTACAGAAGCATTAGGCTGATGCATACAGTAGAGGAAAAACGACACAACTGTTTAACACCAAGCAGAGTCAGACAGAACTCATAACACAGGAGACACAACATGTTTGGCAGCAAACATGCATAAGACAAACGACTGTCATGGAAAATAATGGACCTCAGTGATGCAGTTAACTACATTTTAGGAGGTCTAGTTTTTTATTTAATCCGTAAAGTCATCTCTTCATGAGTAAAATGGTCCCATGAGAATATATATATAAATATATAGTATATTTACATCATATGGACATGGGGAAGAACCTTTTCTATTCCAGAATGACTGTGTCCCCTGTTGGTGTAATGGTCACCCACCCACCGACACACAAGTTCTAAAGGAGTCTCAGCTCAAGAAAAGGGCTTGGATGAAGCCAGAATAATCAACACATTACCAGGGACAGATCAGTAGAAGTCAATAGGTGTCAGTAAAGAGATAAAGGAACACCACCCTTTAATAAGATCACTAGCTAAAGATCTATAGCCAGTAATGGGCCTTTGCCATTGGCTTAAATGGGACTACAGGGAGCCAAACCAGGTCAGGGTGAAAGGGTTAGCTCATTACAAGTCATTTATCATCACTGAGTAAGATGAGAACAATAAATAAATGGTGTTGCTAACAATGAATGAAGGTGAGTAGTAGGGGTGTGACGAGACGCTTTTCCCACGAGACGAGACGAGACACAAGACTGGGTTCACGAGAACGAGATGAGACTTTGACATTTTTTTTAAGAAATCCTCAATGTTTAAATATGTAGCAAAAATAGCCTTTTATTTAACTGAAAAACACAAAATGCAAAAAATGCAAAAATCCATTTTGAAACCAACTTTATGAAATAAAACTTCTATTTTGATGAATGATATGCAGTAATAACATGTAAACACTGC
>JBBPDE010000134.1:6871600-6881617 GCA_037974605.1 Nannopetersius ansorgii
GACCCAGGTTTATGATTTACTTGCGCTTTTTGGTCCCTCTGTGACTCCGTATTACTTCAATCACGTCTTCTCCGTCGTACCGTGTATTCTCTGAGAGACCCAGGGTACCGTGACAGTTCCGTACGAATATATGTACCGTTAGAGCCCTAATACACATCTATGCACTAAGCAATGAATATCTAGTGGTTTATCATATAATAATTGTAAACGTGTTGCCTCAGTCATTACACAAGGCTAAATGAGAAAACCTTTACTTTATCAGATGCATCCGCTTCTCAAAAAACACACCAGACAGAAATGCTACGAGTGGTAGAGTGTTTGTTCTACACAGAGGACAATTGGGCAAATTAAGTTTGTAATAGACAATCAGACAAGCTTTACTTTTTACAGTGAAACATTTTGTAAACATTTAAACATAAAACAAACTCTGAATATTACAACACTAGCCAATTACGTATGCAGATTGACCATTCTGTACTACATGAACACACCACAGCACACAGTGTGAACAGTGTGAAATTCTTCCTCTATATTTAATCCATTCATCAAGTAAGGCAGCGTGCAGCCAGGATCACAGTGCCCGGGCAGCAGTGTGTGGGGACTTTACCTTGTTCAAGGGTACCTCAGTGGTGCCAGTAGATTTCCTGGGATTTAAACCCATGAACTTCTCATCACAGGGTCAACTCTCTTAATCACTAGACCCCCAGATTTATAAATACAACTGCAAAAAACTTTCACTTTCACTTCATAAACACCAAGTTTGAATGTGTTTATAATGTAAAAGGTACAAACATGTACTGAACCACATTTTATTAAAATAAGTATAGGTTTGTGAGATGAGGCAAGAGGTTTGGTTCTCCACAATGAAAAGATATGAAGAAAAACTTTTGAGAGAGAAAAAGTTAAATATTGCATGTTAAATATTGTATTATTTTTATATAATGTGTTATTATGTATTACTTTTGTATTTCAGTATGTCTTGTTTTATATAAAATGAAAAGAGTGAAGAGTGTTATGCCCCGACAATTAATGACTAGAAATATGTTTCATAAAGAAAAATGATTAAAATGCGTAATTTTAATAATGTGTAATGATTTGCATTTATTGACATATTAAAATGAAGGTCATTGAAAAGATCCAGATTTGTATTACCTTTCTGAATGCTTCATTTAATTACCAGTAGTTCTTGGGTAGTTATTTTCATTTATAGTGGAGAGGACTGGGATGAGAACATTCTGGATATAGGCGTTTACAATACCGCAGGCTTTACTGTGTCTACGGCCAATTTACAAAATAATGGCTTTGTTTGCAGGTTCACTTTTTTTTTCCTCTGCTCGCTGGAGCTTTAAATGTACCAGAACAAGACAAGCAAGACCTGGACAATCCTCGTAATTACCAAAGCGATATGTACTTCAGTGAAAATGGGACCCTCAAGGCAGTGAACAGTGGCTGTTATTCAGTGGTTCTAGTCCCAAAAGGAATGAAATGCCTCAGCGTTACAGAACAATAAGCGCTACAGACCTGTAACCCACTTGCTCTCCACTGAGCAAGCACTGAGAAGATACAAAAGGCACTTTTCCACAGGTCTACAGGAACCGTGCTGTGCCTAAACTGTACTGCGATGGTACAGAACTTTGCTTTTCCAGTGAATCTCAGCCCAGTAACAAAGTTTCTGACTCAATTCCCTTCACACAGTTTTTGGACAATACCATGGAGTTGTACCAAGTTTTTCTATCAAAGCAGCTTTTGTTATTGTGGTCTTTTTTGAATTTTGTATAGTTTAATTACTCTGCATTCTTTATGTGTTTGATGAAAACTTAACCCAGATAACTTGTTAGTGATGTCCTGGATCACCTTAATGAAACACACACAAAAAAATATTGTGTCAAAAAAACTCCAGCTGAAATTTGTCTTCAGCCCACACAGAGATTAGTGCTTGTACTTTGTTGATTTTCCAGCTGTTAATTTATATCTCCATTGGTTTTTTTTGGGTTTTTTTTTTTTCATGGACAGTGGCGGGCAGCTCAAAACAGTACGACTCAGATAGGGTTTGTTTGTAATGAAAAACCATTTGTTCATGGTACGACAGGGTTACGTGTGTCAGTGGAAAAACAGTGGAAATTCCTTTATATTAATTTTTCATTTTTGATATTAGTTTGAGGGAGAGTTTCTGCTTTCATCACCAATATACAACTGAAATGTCAGAAAATGCGATGTGTGTGTAATCATATTTGTCTTGTAATCATTATTTTCTTTCAGCATTTTCTTTTAATGTGTCTTTCAGCATTTCAGCACTTACTAAGAAAAAAATAAACAAAGAGAAGGCTAAAGTAACTGTAACCTACAGTAAGTTCCCTTTACTGGGTTGAACAGATAACACACCTTGTAATCAAGTAATTCAGACTAGTTTGTGCAGCAGTCAAGTAGTTCAGAATGCCTGAAATAGACTGGTGGTAAAATCATAGTGAAATAAAATCATGGGATGATTTCGTGTACTCTTGTTTTAAAAGCTTAGACAAAGTTCAGGAATAATCTAAAAGAGGGACAGAATGACTCAGACACACAGTCAGTATCAGAGTGGTTGTGTGTGGACAGTCTGACACTGAGACAGAATAACTTAAGTACAACAAGGCTATAAATAAGCAGTTAATTAAACTTACAAAAAAACTACCAAACCATACCAAGAACAAGGCTAGCGGGTACAATAATAATAATAATAATAATAATAATAATAATAATAATAATAATAATAATAATAATAATAATAATAATCTTCCTCATTCTGTAGGTGATCTTTCTTAGCATTAATGTCATTTTGTTCTCACTCAGAGCATGCAAAATTACTCATCTGCTTTAATTTACTCATCTGTGTGTTACTGAATGATTGTTTCACCCTTTCATCACCTGCTGCTATCTCATTTTATTCATGGCACAAACACTAAGTCACTTTTCATAACCACTTGCAGCAATAATCTGCTATTTTATTATATCTGTTATCTGTTACTTTGTTAGAGTTATGTTGTTATTAGATTAGCACTACTGTTCTGTTCCAAAACTCTTTATTGTCTAACTTTATTCCTCTTTATTCCTCTTCTCGCATTGAGCATGTTTAGGATAGAAGTGCTTTCTTATCTTATTATTATTATTATTATTATTATTATTATTATTATTGGTAATATTAATATTAGTAATAATAATAATAATAATAATAATAATAATAAGAAGAAGAAGAAGAAGAAGAAGAAGAAGAAGAAGAAGAAGAAGAAGAAGAAGAAGAATATATTGCACACAATGTACCTATAAACATTCCTATATCCCGTTAATGTGTCTTTCTGCCAGAAAAGTTAACATTATAATAAACGTAATCAAACAAGAAAGCAGTAAAAACATCAAGAAAAGGTAGTTGTAAAAGTAGTTGATATTGTGTGAGCTGGTCAGGAGAACACAGGTTCGGTTCCAGATTCCTCTTTGGTTCCTCCGGCAGTTGTTTGGATTGTGAAACTCAACAGCCCATGATGTAATTTAATGAAGGATTGATCGAGTCAAACCAGGTTTCTGAAGGAAACTACAGTAATATTAGAGCTCCACAGAACACACTGATATACTGAGCATACCATTCCTATTTACTGTAGAATAGTATTAGCATTTATTCTTCTGAGTTTTATTTAGAAATATAAAAGTGAAAAAAAAAAATGATTTTCTCAGATGCCTGAGACTGCAGTGTTAGACCTCACTCTGTATGTGTGTAAATTGATTCGGTGCTGCTATTAGCCATTAACAAGCTGAATCTCAGTCACTGCTTTTCTCTTTGCAATATGTTTGTCCAGGGGACTTACATCGGTGTGACAATAACACTATTGCACACGTTGTGTATGTATGCTGGTTCACACATGAATCTAGAACTGAAAAAAGTAACAACTTGTCCATATGCATTAATTCCTCATATTTAATGCAGTCACAGAGCATCAGACGATCATGGGAAGAAACAATCCAATGATTTCAAGAGAGCTTCCAGTAGAGACAAATACTGTATATATATATAAGAGTGACAACATGACAGCCATGCCTTGACAAGGATGTATATGACTGGTGTCATGGTCTGTTTGTGCTGTGTGCATAAGTGGACCGTGGGTGGAGATGAAGACCCCTGCCCTTGTCAAGGTCTTTAAACTCTAGGGTGACAGGCCAGTCGCTCCTAAATGCACATGCATTAATCACAGCTGCTGTACTGTTGAGTGTGACCTCATCAGATATCACACAGAAGAAAACGACCGTGTATCGCGGCTTGGAGCAGCCTGGTGATCACATGGTCCGTGCTGGCTCCTAGTACATTGATGAGATCATATAATGAATAGTTTACAGAGAGCATTTTGTTCATCTTTATTCTCTCTCTCTTCTCTCTCTCTGTCTGTCTGTCTCTCTCTCTCTCTCTGTGTCTCTCCCTCTCTCTTTTTCTCTTTCTCTCTCCCTCCCTCTCTCTCGTTCTCTCTCCCTGTATCTCTCCACACACACACCCCTCTCTCTTGCCATCTCTGCACCCAAGTGCCATTTGGTCTGCACTGCAAGCCACTGACATGGAAGTAAGCTCCCATGACAACTTTTCACTTCCACTCTCATCAGCACTCTGTGACTCAAAAACGCCATCTCCTTTTTACCTCTTAATTCCGTGATTACACATTCTACCCGTGTCTCGAGCATGAAAGCAAGTTATAATTGGGCTTCAGGGAAAGAGGAGGGGAGGGATACATCAACCTTGAATTTAATGCAGATGTCTAAGCATTTTAATGCACTTAGGTGCCCCACACCTACTCTCTCACTCTCTTTGTCTCTCTCTATCTCATTCTCTCCCTTTCTCTCTCTCTCTGAAGTGAAAGGTGTTTGTTTCGTCAGGTAGAAAGGATAATGGATGGACCTTATAGTCCTTTTTCTCTCTTTTTGTCTGAAGTCACTTGTGCAGTTTTTCATTCTCCAACGTTTTTACTAGTTTCTGGTGAGCACACATTTCCACATAAGAAACTGTTGAGAGTTTCAAATCTAGAGGAGTCTGAAGGGCAAAACTTTCAGAATGGTACTTACAGTTGAGAGTAATTAGGAATGTTTATACAATTTTCACATTTGTATTAATTAATATACTAAATAAAATTAAACAGAATACATACAAATGCAATTAGAGTACAGTAAATAGTGTTGTAATGTTCAGTGTGTTCTTGTGGAAGTATTACTTGTAGTTTTATCAGAAACCTGGTTTGATTTGATCAGTCCTTCATTGTTTTTTAATGTCCTCACAATATTTATAGGACGTCTGAATTAGCCGTGTTTTCTGGCAATCATGGCATCAGGTAAGTGAAAACAGAACAAGAAAGATTTCTGCTGAAATCCCAACAAAAGCTATTGCACTAAATGGGGTTCTCCACTGACCAGCTCAGTTCAGTTCAGCTCAGTTCAGTTCGGTTGTACTCTGTTCAGTTTGGTTTCAGACCTACAGTGTTCCACTACAACTGGTTGCTATAGTGACCAAACATTCTGAGAAGCAGCATGAGTGGTCCACTCTAAGCTGAGGTAAACAGCCTGGCATAATTACAATCACCAGCATGGATGAAATCAGAGGGGTTTTATTTCCTAACCTTGGTTTGTGACTGTTTGCCACAAAACAGAGACAATTGGCACCAGACAAGGCTTAAAGAAGCAACATTAGGTTAACGCTAACGCTAATGCTAATGTTCAGTCAACAATACTGGCATAGCGAGGTTACTGATTAACCTCCAATATGTACACGCCATCATTTGGTATTGGTTCAGCGCGCTTGGAACCTCAGCCAAGGTGGAACCAAGAATGGTACCAGGTACCAGATTTTAGTTATGGAAAAGCAAAAAAAAGCAAGTTGAGTTGATCCGAACCGAGCTGGTACCAGTCAGTGGGAAAACCCCATTATATGGCATCTGGTTGACGTTCTGGAGGACCGGATATGCTCCATGATTTGAGGACGAACCCAATATCTGCTGTTTATTTCTTTCCAGTCTACAACGTCGTATAAAACAAAAATGTCGATGCTTAGTTTTAACAAAGAATAGGTATCCATGTTTTCAGTGCTACACACAATGACAACTCAAGTGTCAACAATTTGGAATAATTACAAAACTACAAATTGGGATGCAGTGCAATGCCTCACTGAAATCAATCAAGTGCAGCTATAAAATGCAACAAAACCACGTATGATGTTCAGAGTGCGTTCCTTTATCCAAGAATCAAATGTCTGTGTGGACGAGGCATTTATGTTTACTTCTTGTCTTCTTATTTTGTGCATGGCTCTTATGCATCCCACAATATAATGCAAACCAACAGTTTGTAAACCAACAGTCAGTCTGAGAGGTGGGCACTTTCTGTCTAAAAGTCTGCAAGGGATTCACAACCCACTAAAAGCAAGAGTGAACACTCAAAACTGATGAAAGATATATGTACACCACATGGGACATGCGCTTGTATACTTACAAAAACGTTCTACCAAAACACTTTTCCAGTATCATTCCACCCCAAGGCTGTCTATTAAAAATAGGTTAGGGTCAATTGAAAGTTTTGGTATGACCGCGTCCTGCCCTTTGTCTTACAAAGGCTCCAATCTGGAAACCTGTCAGTCATCCTGAATCCCAAAAACAGTGAAGCACAGCTGCTGTACACAGAAGCGTGGGCCCAGCTGGGCATAAATATGGTACCTTCAGCCTGAAGTCATTGCACTGGGGAGCTATTATTACAATACCACTGCTTATCAATAGGAAAGGCAGGAAAGTTATTAATAGTGCTGTCATCATTTGAATATTAGTTAAATACAGATGAAGTACAGCTTCACAAAGAACTTCTATTTGATCCCATTCATAAAGGATTTAAAATGTTGAAGATCAAGCTAAATGTACATTTAGGTAAACGGCTCATGTTTATCAAAAACAAACCAGACTCAGCAACAACTTCTTGGCATTGAAGATAGAAAATAAGTGTATAAATGTGTGTGTGCCACACAACTGACTGAACATGTAGTTAATGGTTGTCCTATTGGTGATTCTGTGTAGAATCATTTTTGATTAAAAGTGTTGCATGTGCTAATTGAAAATAAACATCTTAGCTAAGCAGATAATGCAGGCTGACAAGGAACAACAAATGCTGAAACACATTTCATAGTAATGTTTGCCGGCAATCTTCTAATTATCTTGCAGTATTATTCCAAAACTATTATACAATCTTCTGTTTTATTTCCTTCTTAATATTGCACTGATTATTGAAAAATTTGCTTGATGTTAGGGTGTGGTATGTTTATTCTTTGCTAGAATTTCATATTACGTTTTACAAGGTTAAAGTGGTTGCAGCTGTTTTTTATATATATTTTTAGAAAGAATAATGTGTTGTTGTTGTCAGAAATAAGATAAGCGAAACTATTTGAGATTATTAGGCAATTTGTATGGAAAGTGTTTAATGATAATGAATTAATAATTCAACACATACTAAATCATTAAGCACTAAATCATTAAACAAATCATTTGTGAGGTTCTGTATATGAGCTATAAGCTTCCAGAACATCTCAACTACCTTAGCCTTGTAGCTCCAGTGGAAAATGAAGGAAGAATCGTTGTCGTTCCTGAACCAACCTCATTTGGGTTCAGGGAACAAGTCGTGTCCTGTCACAGTGCATTGTCAAGACACTGCAAAACCCATTTACAGATTTTATCTGTGTCAACAGTGCAGTATCACAAGCCGTATTTGTGAAACACAGCTCATTAATTAGTCAAATACATCAGAAGCAGCACATTTGCTGGCAAGTTGTGAGAGGGAAGAATCTGGTGCCAGGAAACAGATGAAAAGTGCTGCAATGTCTGGTACTCAAGGAGTCAGTCAAAACAGCAATGGTGTCCTGCCTCTGGTTGATGCCTTTCGCACAGAACACAGCTGAAACCCCACTATCACTCTGGAGGCGGCCCCTCAGATGCGTTGTCAGCCACGTTACGCAATCCACATCATTCCGAATTAGTCATCCTTACTTAATCCGGCTTCCAAATTAGATATTATTTTCTTTTCACAAAATTAAGAGGCTGCTCGTCATGAGGAAGCTTATTATCAGCTCGTGTCTTCTGCAGAATTAGACATGTCTGAAAACATAACGTTTAATAAAAGCAGATGCAGTAAAAGTAGCATTGATGGAAAATAAATGTGAGTCATTTTCTGTACTGCATTTTCTGTACTTCGTGTCAGAAACTGATGAGAGACACATTTTTGCATTTATCTTGTAATTATGAAGGTTATGCAGGATGATGAAGGATGCAGGCAGAAAGGAAAAGTCCACACAAATAAAAAGCATAAAAAGACAGAAGAGGGTGTCAGTGAAGAAGGTTCACAAATACTAGACAACAATGTTTCAGTGAAATTATCTTTAGCTCCAACAGTAAAGAACCACGAAATGCTCAAGATGTATTCATTTAGTCAATGTGTAATAAAAACTCCAAAGTGTAATTAAGTTCAAAAGAATATAAGCACCAATGCTGTCTGTAACTGCCCCTATTTTTGGTTTTCTTGTTTATGTTACTGTGTTGTATGTGCTGTGATCTTAGCCCCGCCCCTTGTTATCTGGTTTCAACACCTTTGTAAAGAACTGGATTGGATAATGGAAATTTGGTCAGTGCAAACACACTACATTTCAAAGTAAAGTGACATATTTTTGCGGGAAATACTGAGTAATGTGATATCAAATGACAGACCAAAGTTATCTGAAGTCAAATGGAAAGACCTGTTAGAAAAGTCAGATTCTTTTACACCATATAACTATCCTGTACATTTAACCTAAAATAATTGCACAGTCTGTACCAAAGTCTTTACCTCCCACATATCAAGTCAATTTACAAAACACTTGGGGCATTTCAGGGTATTTTAATAAGTACTGGAAAATAACCTTATATAATGACCTGCTCACATTTATAAGGGACTGTGAGAAAGGCTGTTTACGTTCACGTTTACGTTTGCTCTTATCCGGTTGTTAGCTGTAATTGTTAACAAGTACTGTTTTGCAGATAGAGTAATGTAAAGTGGTCCGTTATAGTAACACGTGAACACAAAATAGCACAGCGCATAGTGTGAAACTGTTTCTCTGCATTTAAACCATTCACCAAGTGAAGCAGGGGGCTGCCACCAACAATGGGCGACCGGGGAGCAGTGTGTGGGAACGGTCCCTTGCTGAAGTGTACCTCAGTGGTGCCAATAGCAGTCCTGAAATTTGAACCCACAACCTTCTGATTGCAGGGGCAACCCGAACCCAGGACACTGGTATACAAAACAGCCACTTCAACCCATTGAGCCTCCCAGCCACAGAAAGTGTTTCCATTATGTTCTCATATTAAAACAAATGGAAACATAGTTGCAGACACTGTCGATACAGAAAATAAATGTATGTAAATGTAGATGTAAATGAATGGAAGTGCATTATGTAATTACATTCCATTTAGACCCTTTTAGATGCTAAATTAATGCACAGCAAAATGACTTGAGACCTTTCTCAGGTTCTACAAATGTGTGAATAATGTTGCAGGGGGGGAACGTGTCCTCGGGAAGTGCTGACTCACTTCCTTCAGAGTGATCCTGTCAATACTGTGTACAGGAGCGGCGAAATGGCACAGAACTACGGTCGAATAAATCAAAGCGGTTAAATTCTGAGCCACACAGAGCCAGTTACATCACACAGGCCATGCCTGGGAGCAAGAAAGAGCAGAGAGAGAGACAGAACGAGAGAGAGAGAACAGAGAGAGGGAGAGAGAAAGAGAACAGAGAGAGAGAAAGAGAAAGAACAGAGGGAGAAAGATAATAGAGAGAGGGAGAGAGAGGGAGAACAGAGAGAGGGAGAGAGAAAGAGAACAGAGAGAGAGAGATAGACAGAGAAGAGAAAGACTCAAAGAGAGGGACAGAGACGGAAAAAGAGAGAGAGAGAGAGAGAGAGAGAAAGAGAGAGAGAGAGAGAGAGAGAGAGAGAGAGAGAGAGAGAGAGAG
>JBBPDE010000134.1:6897068-6910354 GCA_037974605.1 Nannopetersius ansorgii
CGAATAAGACAATCAAACAGGGCAAGAGAATCAAAAACCAGAGCATCAGAATAGAAGATTTAGAAGTATGCAGGAACACATCACTGACAGTACTTTGCAGTGTTCACCAGTGAATCGGGTGGTATCAGAGGTACAGAGTCAAGTGTTCACAGCTTGGGTGAATCAGATCAAGAATTGTTTGTGTACTCTTGCATACTGAAGGTTTTGTTTATCTTCTGCTTTGATGATAAACTTTGCGGAGTCCAATAAGACAATCCATTGAGTGAACAGGCCAAGGCAAGAAACAAGGTCAAGAGAAATGGGCAAGGGAATCTAAAACCGGAGCATCAAAACAGACGGTAAACAAAACACTGGGAACACATCACTGACAGTACTAAGCAAAGTTCGCTGGTGAATCAGGTACTATTTATATCAGAGGAACAGAGTCATAGGTGCAAAACTCAGATCTAGTCCTCAAGTGTTTTTGTGGAGAAGTGGTTTGTGGAACAGATTTGGGTTCAGCATCTAGTAACATTGCACAGAGCGCAAGTTATGACAGAAACAATCTGATAAATAGACTATACAGCAACAGTAATGTGTGTAACAGTATAGTGTGAAAGGGGCATAAACCTTCCAGAGTGACCAGTGTTATAAGTATGATATTGCACAGGAGGTAGTTATCATTCGACAAAGTGCAAATTTACTTCAAAATTGCACAAGAAGTGCATTTTAATTAGCTAAATACACTTTGCTTTGGCCAAATACCTGTCTCAAAATATCTCCCAGAACTTGTTAGATTCCATCTCCCCCCAAACGCGAGCCAGTGGATTTAAAGACCTCAGATAAGTTTTAATTCTCAAAACATTTTTGTTTTGGTGTGTTTATTAACCTGCTATATGTAAAGATTGCTAGTTAGGGCTGCAAGAAATGTAAACGTAATATCAGTATTGCGATTATGCTGCTACATATTGTTTGTGATGCCTTTCAATATATTAAAGGGTCTGTATCCCAACTTTCCTGGAACTAAAAAGACTGAAAGTCTGTAAATATTTGCTGCTCCACATCATCCATATATGGAGACTAAGCTGCAAAAACTGTCTGTTTTCAAATCAGTTTTTGTGATGTCACAAAACCCACAAGTTATAATATGATGAAATATGAAAATTTTGGATACACAAACCCAACAAACATCAGGCAAAAACCGAAAAGAAAGGAACTGATTAATTCAGGGCCTTTAAAAACTGGGTAAAATTATTTTTATTGGACTACACGAAGACCTTGATTCATCAGAACTCCCGGTAACTCACCTGGAGCTGTGATTGATCACCCTGTCAGAAACACAGTGATTGGTTAGTGACTCATTTGTATATTAGAGCCTTTTGCTGTATCATTATTGTGGAGGCGAATATCGTAATAACAATTACCAGACGATATATTGTGCAGCCCTAGTGCTGGTGCCTCATCTGTCCATTATGTTAGTCCTTAATTGTTGCTTGTCTGGTACAACATAATATTCAGACTGAACTCAAAGCTGTGTTTATTGTCCTGCCACTTTAGCTAGCTATTGAGAGTTTGTTTGCTTCTGATTGGTTGAAAGTGTCCTATAGCATAAATAAATGTCTGAATAAAATTCCAGCCGTTATTTGAAAGCAGTGCTTTTGGTTAAAGAACAAGTAATCTATCTGCCCATGTCTGGCTTTCTCATTTTCCAAAAGAACATTTTCATGTATATTTTGTTTACATCTCTAATGAGGGCATAACTCTTTGTTTTTTGTTTTCAAATGTGCTGCCTTGAAATGTTGAGCGAGTTGAACTCACACATAACGGACGGTTATTGTTGGATGTTCAGTTAACTCAAAACATTAAGGCAGCCTGGACACCCTTTTATGTTAAAACACATTGTAGGACCTTTTTGATACTGAAGTTAATAACAAGCTTTAGAGCCACCACGGTGCATATAATATTCATTATAATTTCATAATATTCCCTTAATGAAACACTCAAAATGGGCATGCAGCCAAATTCACGCTAATAAATGACTGTCAAGCCCCTCTGGGAGCCTGTTTGTCTTTTCAGGCTCAAAAGAAAACAGAGACTTGCCCAAGCAGATAGCGGTGGCTATTATGGCCCCTTATTGAATCCGTATTGGTTGGAGGGTTGCGGACGCCCCAGCACATGCAGAGTGTGGGCTCTTTATGAATATTCGTCTTTGAATATTCATCTTTGCTTAATGAAGAAACTGAGCTCAATTAGAATATAACAGTCAAGAGCCCAACTGGGAGTCGCAGCGTGATTGGGAAAGCTATTGGAGAGACTAGCAATTGTTGTTCACAAGATCATTAAATCATTAGGGCCTAATCAGTGTCCCTTATGTCAGTGTGTGTGTCAGGTAGCCTGTGATTGGATACTCCTGTCATGTTTGCCCGGCTCCAGGGAGAGATGGAGGCGCGAATTTCCATATCTGCAAAACTTTATTTCAGACGTCAAGAAGGGCCAAAACACACAACAAACCGGCACACACAAACCAGGGCAAACTATACACTAAAGATGGATATAAACTCCAAACATAAGAAACCTAAATACACAGAGGACTAAATCTGGAACCAGTAGGAACATATACTAATTTAAATCTAAACACCAGACAGCTGTAACCTATGACACAAAGCTAGAAACTGGTGTACACAGACAAAGCAAAGTCCAGACAGGACAGGATGGCCTCTAGCGGCCGTGTAAATTTATTTTTAAGTAAAGAATACTGATTGTATTTTTAGTAGATATTAAACCAGTGACATGCAAATTCCCGTGTTTGACTGGTATTTTGTGTCTAAAAATATATATAAAAGTGAAAATTCCATTTGATTGTATATATTTTTTCCTAAAGATAAAAGCTATGTTGTTCTTGCAATAATAATATTTACAATGTTTATACTACACAGTTAGGCTTAGTAGTGGTACTGAAATGGTCATGGATTGAAACTGTGATGATGGGAGAGAGGCTGTGTGAAGCAATTCAGTGTGAGAGAAAGAAATCAGAACAGCCTTTGCTTATGTATAATAGAGAAGGACAGAGACATGGACAGAATTGCTATGATAAGTATTTCATGCCCTTAATGCCTCAGATCTGCTCTGACCTGAGGGTGCTTGCTCATCTGGGTTGCCGAGGATGAGACATGCTTGTTTGTGGATGGGATGCTGGTCAAGGGCAGAATTTGTCATAGCTCATCTTTTCTGGCCCCATATAGAGTTACACATCTCGTATTTCCTCTAACGGACACTTACAAAGCCAAGAACAGACATGTATGACATCACATACATACAGCTCCGGAAAAAAACGAAGGCAATACTGTACAGTTCAATACTTGCACCTATAAAGTAGCAGACCTCAGAAATTGCAGTGGTCTCTCATTTTTTTTTCGGGGCTGTAGATGCCACATACTGAGAACACTTACACCATAATCATTTTTTGTTTTTCTCCAGTCCAGTCTCTCTCCAAATGAGCAGTAATTCATTTGGTTCAGACATCCATATGTTTATTAACGTCTTGAACACTAGGCTGATTGTTTAGTCACTTCTTACCTTTGCAAATATGTCGTTCCCCTTAGAATTAAACCAGTTCTGGAGTGTCCTTTAACTTGTCTCTTGCACTTGTTAACTTGTCACTTAATAGCTTGTTAAATATCTAACACTTGTCTGGTGATCCACCTAATAATCATAATTATATTAGGAGCCTTTTATTGGTCAGTAGTAGTGATGAATAGAAAAGATAATCAAATGGTGAACTTACTGTAAATGTACCTGTTAGTAAAGAATATTGAGTGTATTTTCAGTAAATATTAAGTTAGTAATATACAAAGGTAGAAAATCTCAATGTGTAAGATGAGTTTAAAATGTTGTTATTAGATTAGGATGAGTGTCAGTATTTATCCTGGAAAACAGCATAGAAAAGTAGGTGATGCTTTACTACTGTTGATTAATGAGATAAACAGGCGAAGGTGAGAGATCAGTGGTGAACTGGTCTCTTGGAAGCATAAAGTCTCAGTGGAACTGTCCAAGGTCCTGAACACTACTAATATGTGGCTTTTCACTGTCACTGCAAAACCTGATACCACCCCTTTGTGCAGACTGAAATGCTGAGATAAAAACAGGACAGTTTCTGCCGTTTGATCTGTGCTTTTCCATTATTTACACTATTTCTCAATGCTGTGTTCCAACACAGCTGAAAATTCATAGATTTTTATTCCACTTGTTATTTGGAGACACTCTCCTACAGTTTTTTTTAATATGGCCTTGGTTCCAACGTCAAAACATCCATTGATTTACCCTTTAGTGTGCTAATCAATCAGATGATCAGGGACTGAGTATCGATTGTTAAAAATTCAATTTGTGTGATTGTGACACCATGCCTGTGGTGGCAAAGGGTCAAAACAAACACAGAGGAAAAAGCGTGGACTAAAACACACATCACACTCATAATCAGATTTAAAGACACTAAAGCTCAGGTGAGTTATAAAAATTAATATGATCAGACGCATTCAGCCATTCTCACCCATAAATGGCCTGGTAAGAGTCAATGAATTCGCTTGAGCCAGACCAGATATTAGAAGGAGAGGGCAATGAGGAGAGGTCTTGGATTAACATAGCAAACACATCAACATAAAATCATTATTTACTGTATTAATATTATTTATATACATTCTAATATTAGCTTTTAAAAATATATACTGCTTAGCAAAACAGGTTTTAAAGATACTTTTCTCCATGTAAGACGGAGACAAAATCATATTTCGGTACTTCTCTGTTATTCACACAATTTCTCAGTGTTGTATTCTAACAAAATACATTAGTTTGTATGCCTGACAGTACCTTTTTGAACAAGTCTCATTGGATTGGTCCAAATGAGTAAGCGCTTACCAACCTGAATGAGTTTGCTGGCATGCACTATATGGACAAAAGTATTGGGATGCCTGAATATTTCACCAATAGGGAGTTTAATGCCATTGCTTTCAAATCCATAGACATTAATATGGAGTTGGTCCCCCTATGCAGCTGCAACAGCTTCCACTGTTTTTACCTTTAAATCAGTACCTGCTATTAGGCTGATTAACAAGAAGGAGTCCAGAAATGCAGACGTTACAGGCAGAATAAACGATGTGGACAAATATTTTAGAATGACTAACCGTTTTGACACCTGGGACTTTAATGAAATTGCATTCACACTTTAATATGGAGTTGGTCCCCTTTGTAGCTGTAACAGCTTCCATTCTTCTTGGAAGGCTTTCCAATGTCTGTGGGAATTGGTGTCCATTCATTCTTCATTCTGTAGAACATGTATGAGGTCAGACACTGATGTTGGATGAGAAAGCCTGTCTCACAATCTCCGTTCCAGTACATCCTAAAGGTTGAACTGGGGTTGAGGTCAGAGCTCTGTGTGGCCAGTCAAGTTCTTGCACACTGAACTCCTCCAGCCATGTCTTTATGGAGCTTGTTTTGTGCACTGGGACACAGTCATGCTGGAACAGAAAAGGTTCTTCCCTAAACTGAGACCACAAAGAATAGAGTTGTCCAAAATGTCTTGGGCTGTTGAAGCATCAAGATTATCCTTCTCTTGAAGTAAGGGACCCAAACCCTGAAAAACAGGTGTGTCCCAATATTTTGTCTGTATAGTGTAATGAATTAAAGGGGCCAAAACTAGATTCTCAGAATGGATTGCCCTCAGAATGGATACGAATATGGTTATAGCGATTTCTGTGGCAGATCAACGGATGATGTCGTGACAGACCTGAACCCATTAGAAAGAACCCCGCAGTGACAAGGGTGAGAGAGAGTTTCCTCTATTTCTGTTCTCCTCTGGGCAAATGAACGCTGCTTTTATGAGTCACCTCATTAGCAAAATATTGACATCAAGCTTTTAGTCAAAGTAGAACCCTAAAAAATCACAGCTGTAACTCATGGATGGGACAAGGTCAAGCAATTGTTGTAGAAAAGCATTGTCAAGCAATTGTCATAAAAAAAAGTCACATTTGTGCAGGCCCACATGTTCCCCAGCAGTTCTGACATGTCACGTCTCAATTTGGATCAAACATTTACACCGTCCTCAGCTGCAGAGCTTTAATTCGGTCTGGAGCTGAAGGTAATTATAGCCAGCCTCCCTTCCAAGAACCTCTGATCCGTCAGATCCGGGGATCACGCTTTGTTTGTTCTCCTCAGCAATTGACTGAGGACAATAAACCAGTTGTGAGCTGGGATCTAACAATGCTGGTGTTAATCAGGGAGCAGCCTCCCAATATCCTCACAGTTTGCCGGAATATTAAAGAGGGAGGCACATTACTGGCTTTTGATCTGCCTGGCTGGGATGAAGGATGACGCCTCCAGGCAGAGTCGCTCTGCAAACACTGTCCGACTCCCAAAGTTTTTGCGATGGGATATTTAGTACAGGCTTTGATCAGAACCCGTCCTTCGGCTTTTTTTCCTTTTATATCGTCTCCCGTTTCAGTTTGAAGTCCTCCAGCTTTGCTTGCTAAATGTTTTAGCTGAGACTTTCTGGAACTTACTGTTATGTGAATGGTGAAGTGTCATATAAGTTTTATTTATTCTTTTTTAAAATATCATTTCCATAATGACGACCGAGCATAGCAATTAATTTTTGTACAGTTTATTAAAACAGCAGTTGATGTTTATGAGTTTTGTGAGCTGATGAGGTTCAGTTCCAGATTTCTTCTGGCTCTCGCAAGGGTTTGTGAAACTCCATCAGCAGCTCCTGATTCAATCTGGTGAAGGACTGACTGAGCTGAACCAGATTTTTGAGGTGTTTGATGAGAACTACAGTGTAAAGCTGGGCTTTCAAGAGAAGAGGTCTGGGAAACACACAAAATCTCTATTTACTGTGTTAATATTATTTGCATATATTCTAATATTAGCTTTTAAAGCATACATCACTTAGCTAAACAGGTTTTAAATATAATTTTCTCTGCATGGTATTATATGTGGAACCAGGTACATTATACAGCTCTGAATGCGACAAGAGCGAATAGTTTCTCCTCTGTTTCCTCTAATTTCTCCCCAGAATGTCTCCTACTGGTTGATTTATGTTATTCTCAGTCAAAAGATAAACTCTGAACTTTTCTGAGCTAATTTTCATGCTGTGTAAAAATATCCAATCTGAAACCATCAATCTGCAAATTAATATACACTGCCCTTCATAATTATTGTTTGTTATTGGTTAAGATGTGTTAAAAGCCTTAAAATAAAGTCAATTTTTATTGCAGAAGCATACTCTCACACTGAAAATGGTTGAAAAATGTAACCTTCAACTTCAAGTGAATTTTAAGGGGGAAAAAAAAACCCTGACTAAGAAATCATTATTTTTCATACCTGTTCCACAATTATTGGCACCCCTAACAATTCCTAGGAAATAAATTTAATTTAATTGAAGTATTTCTGTCATTTCTACAGTAGTTTACAAAGTTGATCAGAGTATCTAGGAACATTTAATTAGTAATTAATCACTTCCTGTTTCCCTGGGGTATAAATATGATGTGACACACTCTTCAACATGGGAAAGACAAAGGAACACACCATTCAAGTAAGGCAGATGTGTGTCGGCCTTCACAAGTCAGGCAATGGCTACAAGAAAATAGCCACTCGCCTGCAACTTGCAACGAGCAAGAGACCCCCATCTTACCTTGTGGCTGACCTGTGACACTATACATTATACATTTTTCGCACACATTTACAAAAAACGCTAGATTTCCCAACATGACATGCGTTCTATATCTAAAGCTTTGCAACATTTTCTGGGAAATTGATATTCTTTTATAAGACTACGTTTCCCATGATGCATCTCTGCTATGTGTTGGCCCAAGTAACAGCTCAAGACCAACTGTGGGTCCGCCATGTGTTTTCTTCACTACAACAACAAAAACTTCTTTCCAATAGCACGTGAAGGGAGCATTCAATTCAGGAGTGTTTCCTATTTCTCAGGCAGGTTGTGTTTTACTGGTTCCAGACCGGTCGCGTCTGAAGGGCCTGAAGCATTGACAGATTCTGATGGAGAGTTCCGCTGTTGTTATGGCAACCGCTGTGAAACAGAGGCCAGCCCTGTGGAACTCTGGCAAAGGGATTCCAGCATCGCCATAACAACCAATGTTGATGGAGTCAAAAATGTTGCCAGATTGGCGTTGTTTAGTAAGCAAGTTGCTGCAGAGATGCAAAAAATGCACCAGTCCACTCCTCAGAATATCAACTATGCACTCTAAATGAACAAAAGTATTGGGACACACTTTTTCCAGGTTTGGGCGATGCCATGTTTCCAACTTTGTAGACACAGTTGGGAAGGAACCCTTTCTATTCTAGCTGACTCTCTAGTAGACCTGGAATAATCTCCCTTCCAGTTCATCCCAAAGGTGTTGGATGGGTTGAGGTCAGGGCTCTGTGTGTGCCAGTCAAGTTCTTCCACACTTCCACCATGTCTTTAGCCATTCGACAAATATGTCCTAATATTTTTGTCCATATAGTGTAGTCAAAGTACTGATTACATTTTTTAACAAATAATGCTGTGTGTGTTGTGGTTCTGTTAGCAGTTTAATTCGCCCTTTTATTAATGGATGACAAATAAGCCGCTAGTGTTTGAGCACTGTGGTGTAGCTGTGACTTTCTGGCTTCACTTTTCTGTCAGAGTTGTTTGTGCCAGCTTTAGCAGGCTTAGATTTCGGCAACCTTTCACAATTTATCCAGATGTGGTGGAATAGAGCAATGCACACAGTCAACATTATCCATTTATTTTATCCATTTATTTTATAAAAAGGACATTTTTATTCTTGTTGAAAATATGGGAAATAAAACCAGTTGAAAGACTGTCCTTTAACTTTAAATGCCTTCGTTCACTGTTTAATCACTTAATAGCTGTCACGGCTCAGCCAGTGGCCGGAAGGGGCCACTGTTTAGGTTTTGTTTTGGGGGCTTTTATTTTGACGTTCATGTATGGTTAACCCCCGCAGTCTTGACAATAGCTCCTTAAATCTAACTCATCTGGTGATCCACATAAATAAATATATTTATATTTTGTAGCTTTTTATAAATGGTGAATAAAAAAATATGACAGTTTCTGGCTAATAAGGAGCCCAGATGGTAAACATACTGTTCAATCATTTGTTTTAAAAGAATACTGAATACTGAGATTTTTAGTACACAATAAGTGAGTAACATGACATGCACATGTAGAAACTTACCCCCCCCCCCCCCCAACGAAACATGAAAACTAAAATATGTTTTTTATACCAAACTGTTTGAGTCCTTTTGTATGTGGCATTGATGTACTAATTCTGCCATAGTAGTCTGAAGTAGAAGCATTTATAGTCTATTTAACACTTAAGTGAAAAGTAGAACCTATCTGTGAGAAAGGTTTAAAACAAACAATCTGACAGGCCAATGAACACTAGTGCAGCCAGCAGGGGTGCAGTGTGTAGGGACGGTATCTTGCTCAAGGGTAACTTAATTGTGCCACTGACAGTCCTGTGATTCAAACCCACAGCCTTCCGACCTCTAACCACCAGGCCACCAGCTGCCCCCCTCAAAAAACTGTTAAACGGATTTAATTAAAGTTAATTTAGGCATGGATTAAAATTAAAGTTAACTGGCCGAAAACAGTTGTAAAGCATGACCTGAAGCGCTGGTAGACCATAGAAACAGTGTAGAATAAAACAACTTGTGATCCAAAGCACAACACCTTAGCTGTGAGACATAATAGAAGAAACACCATGCTTTGGAAATGTATGGTAACCAGGGAAACTGGCTCACCTAGCTTTCCTAATGACGTGCTTGCTGTTACATGAGGTGTAAATGAAAAGATCTTGACCGCTTATATAGGAATAAATGCCTCTAAACTCACTGGTACCATTTTTCAGTAAAGCAATCATCACAAAAAATCAAAGCTAAAGCAACTGAGATTTTAAGAACCAACAAATGGAAGGCTCATTAAAGAGTAAAGGGCTGAAGGATACACTGAAACCAGACATATGCACGATCTAAAAAGGGCTGCATTACAGGCTTGGAAGAGCATCGCAAATAAATATAAACAAGAAGGCACCACTTCTGCATTCTGCACTAAGACATTTTTTGGCAGTACGTTTGCTTGTTTCACTATATGGACAAAGTATTCGGACACCTGACCCATGCACCAACAGCGACTTTGGTGACATTGAATTCAAATACATACACTATAAAATGGAGTTGCCACCTGAATTCAATAATTAAGAAAGGTGTCCCAATACTTTTGTTCATGTAGTCTATGATATGCTTGGTAATGGGTAATTGTTATTGGTCTTTGTATTTTCTTTGCATGTACACGGACAACGTTATGCAGACAGTTTAAAACGTATTTTTAATGCTTACTGTAGTGCGTAGCCACTAATATTATACTATTATTTAAAAGCTACATTCAGAATACACTATATAGGCAAAAGTATTGGGACACACTTGTTCAAGGGTTTGGCTAGATTCCTTACTTCCATTGAAGGACAATCTTAATACTTCAGCAGACCAAGACATGCTTCCAACTTTGTGGAACCAGTTTGGGGAAGAACCTTTCTATTCCAGCATGACTGTGTCTCAGTGCACAAAGTGAGCTCCATAAAGACATGGCTGGAGGAGTTTAGTGTGGAAGAACTTGACTGGCCATGCAGAGCCCCATCCAGCACCTTTGGGATGCACTGTAAGAGAGATTGCGAGTCAAGGCTTCTCGTCCAATATCAGTGTCTGACCTCATAAATGCTCTACAGAATGAATGGACACTAATTCCCACAGAAACTACAAAAGCTTGTGGAAAGACTTCCGAGAAGAATGGAAGCTGTTATCCCAACTATATGTATTTGAATGCGGTGTCATTAAAGTCCCTGTTGGTGTAATGGTCAGGTGTCCCAATACTTTTGTGCATATAGTCACAATCCTGTGTATATCCTGATATCATTAAAAGTCATTTCAATGACACTTTTATATTGACAAATGACTAATCATTGCAGGGTGTTTGATTAACACACTAACACAATGTTCTGAATGGACTAATGGTAGCATGGATTTAGTTTCTGTTTTCCAGGCGGCCTCCGAAAATAGTGGGGCCTGTTCTGTGTGCCCAGAATAGAAGTCAGGAGTCAGCTGTTACAACAAGGCACTTTTTGTGTGCTGAGAGGCGACTCTGGCCTCCCTGTCTATTGATTAGGACCAAATGACTTTGTTAGTGGCTGTGTAAGCTGGGGTGTCGTCTGTGTCAGGCTGTGCGGGCACAGGTCAGCATGACCATGCAATTCACCAAAAATTCACAGGCCTCTGTTTGATCACTGTTTACATTTCACTGTTTTCTGTTATGTCTCCTGAAACTGGAGTGAGCACACATGGCTGTAATTATCTTTTACAACAAAGGGAAGGCTTTAAGCATGATAATTGGTGGCTTCCCTGCCTGTCAGTGCTCACTTGCTGGAAAGTAAAGGTGGATTAAGTCAGGTTGTTTTAAGCCTGCCCTTGGATTTTGCCCTTAATAAGGTCTTAATAAGACTTCCACATAGTGGTACTCAGTCCGGTTTTACATGAGTATCCCTTATAGGCTGTATTCATTAGTGATCACTGCACTTCAGCGTTAGCAGCTGATATAAAATCTACACACAGTTTGTACTAATGATGTACTGGCAAGAAAGTTCTTGACTGAAACCAAAATTCAGGACACGTTGCATCAGAATTCTAAAAAAAAAAAAGAAAATAAATCAAGACAATAAATAAAATAGTTTACCTAAAATACTTTGTTGGCCAATAACTTGTGTAATATATGAACATTTAAACTCACCCAGTGGGGTTAAATTACATGTAGTTTAAGAGACAGTTTGAGGTCAAAGTCAGAGTTAAAAAAAAGTAGAAATAGTTCTGTTTTGTATTTGAATACAACATTTTTTTCTATTATTCAGACTATCAGCAAACACTTAAGATTGTATTTTTTTAAAATATTGGCATGTTTTGTTAGGTCAGCTTTAAGCTGTCATGAACTCCATAATTTTGTGCAGAAATAATATATTATATCTGTCTGTAGACATTTCTGAAGATGTTCTTCAATAGAAGGAATAGATGGACAATAGATGGAATTATTTTTTTAAATGAATAAAAAACATCTTTCCTTGCAAAAAGGCATTAACATTTCATTTTTAATCTAGTGGTAGAAACTCAAATATTTCATGTTTCATATATTTCATGTTCCTGTTTCTCAAATGTTTTTCAAAAATCTAAAACTTTATGTTGGTCCCAGATTTCCAGGGATTAATGCAATTGGAACCCCGTGTATGCAGAGTAAAAATAATAGTGTGTATGAATTAGATTTGTTTGTATGTATCGTTTGTTGATTAAGCCCATTAAACCACTACACATGATGTTAAGTTTTCCAAAACAAAACTCAGTAACACAGTATATATCAGTTTATACCAGTATAATTCCCAGAGAAAGATTAAATCTAGTTTTGGTCTATACTTTCCTTTTAAAAGAGAATCTTCATTCTGTAGGTTGTGTGGTCCGGCACTAGGCTTGATCCCTGAACTTACTCATCGGTTTCTTATGAACATCGGTTTTTATTAGGGTTCCTTTGTTTTCTGCAGAATTCTACAAAAGAATGCATGTACATTGATAATAATTGATGAACATGCAGCTCAAATCCTCCTTTATCTTGTAGCACAGGGTCTCCTCCTCTTCCTTGCATATGTCATGATTTGGTCTGCATCATCCTCCCTTCAATGCTCCCTATGGTCTTTTTCTCATCTCGTCCTCTGTCTTCCCTTGCATTTCTACAATTACGCTGCCCTCAGCCCCTCCCCTCCACTAATGGAACTGTGCTGTGACTTTTAAAGGTATAAATATTTAAGTCTGATTTGCCATGCACAATGTTAATGTGCAGTTATTATAAGGTTTGCCAGGGGTTTTGTGCACGCAAAATTTCTCTGCTGCACTAAAGGCGGTGTTCCTCATTGAGAGTCTCCCTCCCTCACTCAGACGAACACATGGTCTGATCTGGTCTTTCTGCCTCTCTGTGCATTTGTGGGTCTGCCGTGAACTTCAAAAGCTCAGGTTTCTGAAGGTCAGGGAGTTGCTCATTCATGCCTACGAAGATTATAGTGTCCGCTTTTCTCCTGGCATTTTGAGTTGTTCTGGCTGTTTTAAGATGTTCAGCAACGGTTGGATCTTTCTTTTGTGGTCAGTGTAAATTAATAGGAGAACCGTGAGCTAAGTGTAGCATTTTTACTCCATCCCATATTCATCCCACCCCACCCCAGATAGATATA
>JBBPDE010000134.1:6954712-6966792 GCA_037974605.1 Nannopetersius ansorgii
GTATTTAAGTCTGAGTCTGTTGTTGTTCTGTATTCTGTCCATCACTTTAGAGCTCCTTGGTTGTCCCTTATCCTGCCACGTCCTGTCTCCTGTTCCTTTTGTTTTATGACCACCGTGTCTGTTTATTTTGCCTTTTTGATTCTGAATAAAGTACTTCTGCCATGGATCCCTGGTTTCCTGCCTGTTCCCCTTTCCAAGATAGCTCCGTGTGTGGGCCTTACAGCCCCATACGTGACAACATCCACTCTGCCTTTATCCGAAGCAGTAAAAGGCAGCTACACTAACTACATGAATAACATTAATAACATTAATGAATGAATAACATTAATAAACATGCATTGTTTTCATTACCGTGCTGTTTCCAAGTATAATGTGGCTAACATTAATGTTATTAGCTAAAGCAAGCACAACATCGTCGTTTGTGATCTTCACTGTCTGTAACACGACACGACACTCTTGATAAAAGGAATGAACCCAGTTAAACTTATTATTTTCTTACCACTGTAAATAGGACGGGCTGTGGTTGAGTCCAAAGCCACTGCTTGAAACCTCGTTTCAGACATTAGCCGATCCAGACCCAGTGCTCTGATTGGCCTGTTTGAATTTAAGTGAGTTGCGTTTAAACGATGCAATAATGATAGGTCCCAACCACTGCAGGACCAAGATGTCAAATACCCCTTAACAACATAAATTTTCCTCTGGTATATTTGCGCCTCCATTCATTCACAAGCATTATAAATGTACCACAAATCAGCCATTCACAGGTTGGAGAATTCAGCAGATTTTCAGTTTCTAATATGGCTGTCCTGTGTGTTTATCAAATGGCCTATGACAATAAATTGTAATGTTTTTTAAAGCTTGTTTGTTTTAAGGCCTTACTTGTCACTGTTTTAATGGTATTTGAGACTATAATTCTCAATCTGTTTAATTAGTTCTGATGCATTTAATTCCTCATGGAAACCCAGTCTGAGAGTTACCCAGAAAAAAATTATAATATTTCAAGGAATCTGCTTACTTTGTAAAAGTGGTAAAATGGAGGTGATGATGTTGTTTCGACAAGAAACCACAAACATTTTTGTTATGTAGCAATTTGAAACACTGTTTAAAATTAAGATTAATTCAGTAACAACTTTGAATTACAGGAAATCCAATATTTTAGTTGGTAGGTTTTGATAGGTCCTGACCACTGCAGGACCATCTCAGAAGAGCTGGGGATTTGGAAATTCTGTGATCCAGCCCTTGAGTCCACCCAGTGCCAGATGCCACTGTAACCAAATAATCAATGTTCACTTGACCTGTCATGATGTTATGGCTAAATAGTGTATATCTTCTCTATTTTGCTACATTGTGCAGATTAATATACTGTGTTTATAGTGAAGTTCAAAATTCCCTAATATACATTGACAGTTTCACTGGCCAAAACTCTGATCTGGTCAAAATATCATCAAGTTCTTTAGCCAAATTAGGTGTGCTGGGCAATGGAAAACCTGAAACTGTGCAGTACAGTGAGCCATGAAACAGGATTGGGAAAATGTAAAAACACATTTTACCTCCAACAATTTTGCCAAGGGGTTCTCCCATCTTTCTTCAGCAGTCTTACGTGTCTGTAAACACATAACACATGTATGCACATATACTGTACTGATCCTGAGAGGTTTAAGATTGTAAAAAAAAAAAACTTGCACTGGGGAGTGCACAATATATAAGAAGCTAAATTATGAAATGTATTACTAAATATATTACACAATCACAAGATACAAATTCAGAACAAGCTACATACTGTTTGACCAAAGCTGAAGTCCCTCCTGTCTTCTAGACAATAGAAACAATAGAAAAGAAGTTATGCTATGACATAAGAAGCCAGGAAAGTGAAGCAGAGCATGAACAGAAAATTAATTCAGATTTGTCTAGGAGATTTGTACAAGTCTATATTTGATGTTTTATGTTGTGAATTGAAATTTTAAGCACTCCTTGTTGTATACACGTAAAATACAAAAATGAAACTACTTGATTAAAAACACAGATTTTAAACAAATGTATGAGGCACAAACTTTGGTAATGATAGGGTTCAAGTCAATTTCAGCTCCCTTGCAGGCAGTGGTGCACATTTTCATTGCACCCAGGGCTGACCTTACAATAGCCTGGTGGAAATATGTAGAAAAAAAGGAAGATTTTGCACAAAAAATGTTAGAATACAGAACAGTATATGCAGAAATACAGTAGCACCCACATATAATGAAAAACCATTATTGTGTTGCGGTAAAAAATGCCTATTTTTTATAGTATATCCTAAATATGCCCCAAATATGCTCCCAAAACACTTTAATTTAATTTTAAACTCAGCTTAATACATTAAAATGTAAAGGTAAATCAGTATAGGCGCTGGACAGTTTACACTGAACTATTGTCTCCCACAATTAATTCATGCAAGCATGTTTTTTTGGTATGCACTGCCATTTTCTTTGGTATGAGAAGGTTCTTGAAATGCAACTGTAAACATTTAATAAAATAATGAAATATGAGTTAGTTTATGGCTCTGTCCACGTTATTTTCCATTTTCAGGACTGTGTAATGCTTATAATGAATCTCTTTTGTTCCGGTATTGTCGCTAATTTTCCCTGCTTATTTTAAAGGAAGTGCTCTGCCTCCACACCAAACTGCTTGAGGGAAAGATCATGAAACTAAATATGATTCTGTAACCATGACTTAACAGCAGTAAGTCTGGGAATGCACAGTAAAAAAAAGTACAGTGCTTGCTATCAAACAGTTTACTTGCCTTTAGTTTTAAAATTAAAATTACGGCTTTTCTCAGCCCGAAGTTTTGAGGGAACAAGATGTAAACATCTGTGGAATCAGATTTGTGCCAAAATGTTCAAACAAAACTTCCCTAATATCAAACAAAATTCATTCAATATTCATTCTCGCCACTGAGACTTTCAGTTTCACTGCTGGATTTTTCGGCACTCCGTCCCGTTTTGCGTTTTCGCTGCTTGAGGATTCGTTTCCAGTTCTCGCACAGATCTCTCGTGTGGGCGGGACTTCGACAGCTCCATGCCCCGGAACTCTGCGAGATACGCGGGTTTTTTTGACACGCGGGCTTCTGAGACCAACAGCAGCAACTGCCGCCTGTCAGGATCATGTATGAGATTTGAGATTGTGCACAAGATCTTGCACAGCATAATGAACATATTTGATCAGTACTTACAATTGATTAATTGTGGAGTTGATCTTGTGTGTAAAATGGGGCGGGGTGACTGAAAATGGGAGCTAATGGGAGCTCTCTTGAATTTTGTTCGCAATTATGTTAATCTTATTGTCAGTAAGGTCCCTAAAATAAAAGGCCTCCCCTTTCAGACACTCTGTCATTCGCACCCTGTGTCGATTGATGCTATGGTCAGGGAGCGCGTCGCTTGGATCTGCAGATGTAGAATCCGTTACAAATACACGTTTGTAAGGCGACTCTACAGCCGAGCGACTTTAAATATTTTGAATTTTTAAAAACAATTACACCTTACTTACTAACAAAATGAGGGTTATTGAAAGGGTTTAAGTCTTGTTTGGGGTTAATAAAAGTCTCTTGGAAGAAAAATTACCTCAGAAGGTTTAGCTAGCTAGCCTTGCTAATTGGTAGCTCCAAATCTAAGTAAATTTAATATCTTAATACATAAACTATGGCCATATTTTGAAACGTATTCATAAATAATTTATCTTTTTTGTTTATTTCTGTCATTTTTGAGGACATAGGAAATATGTGAACATACCTCTCCATCTCTTCGTGTCTATGCCAGTTTAACGAAGGCTTGAGTGGGCGGGGCTAATTCATATGGGTGTTGTTGGCGCCTTTGTCCCCAACCAATCACGTTACAGATGCAAACCACTAAAATCTGTAAAGTGATACTGATTGGTCCTGCGGTTGCTGGGTAGAGCAAATACCTTAGAGATTCTAAGGAACATGTCCACCTCAAAGGTTTGCTCTTACAGAAAGGGAGATCAAGGAGGCAAATATAAGAGCAACTGGTATCATTGCTCCAATGGAGTCAAGTTACAATGCTGGACAGGTCTTCTCACAATATTTTCTTACTATGGCACAAAAAATTATGATTTCTAAATGCTTTTTTATGAAGTATTGTGAATATAACCTCCCCCAATTAACTAGTAACTTTTATAACCAGTGATTAGTAAGATAATTCAAATATTATCTTCTAATTATTCTAATACAATATTTCAGTATTTTTAAAATAATCTCCATTTGGTATTAGATCAGTGTCAGACAGTTTAGATTCTAAACTACATAAACAAGCTTTAATATGCCACTTAATGTCAGCAAATGAAATATGAAACTTGGAGTATTACACCTGAATACATCTTGACAAGCATAGTCACCCTCTGAATTCACACCTTAAGAATGAACACTACTTAATAGTGTCCTTCTAATAATAGAACCTCCTGAATTAACACCTTAAATTTAAGATTAAGGGGTTTCACACTCATGCCTTAAATTTAATTTTAAGGTAAAACTAAGGGGTCGGTTTCACAAATTAATTGCCACTTAATTCAGATTAAGGGGTTTGGTGTATTTTCAGGGGTAAATTAAGGGAAGGTTAAGCACATTTTAAGTAAATTAAGTAAATTGTGTTCCGTAGTGTAAAGGGAAGGTAAAATTATTGAAAAATGTTTGATCCCGGAGGAAATTGCTTTATAGAGGCAGAACCCGGTGCTGGACAGGGCATCGGGGCGGTGCGGAATCATGTTAGGGGAGGTGATTTCTAAGAAAAAGAACCGACTCAACCCAAATACAGTAAAAAAAAAAATACTTTCCTCAACAAAAATAAAGGTTAATAAAGGTTCCCCTGAATGTCACACATAAGCACAGAACATAATCACTGAAGAAAAACACAAATGTTACCCTCTTTATGTTTATTTATACCTTTTTATTGTGTGGACACATTTATTGTGTTGACTCAAAATAGAGAGAGAGAGAGAGACAGACAGACAGAGAGAGAAAGAGAGAGTGAATGAATGAAAAGATGCGAAATGCACATATAAAAACGTATTACAGAATCACATATTGTGAAATGGGAGACTGTGCAAAGTACGTGCACATAACAAGGCGAAGTGGCATAAAACTAATACAATACTACTTAATTAAGTTGCAAATGTGGAATGAAATATAGGTTTCATAAAAAATAAACAAAAGAAAAAGTCTGTCCGATACTCTCCAGCAAAACAACCCACGGATCACCGGCGGGATTCACCCCGGGCGCTTGATGAATGGGTTAAATGGGTTACATGCTTTATCATGTGCAATATCGCGTCATTATTACGTGCAGTTACAGACTCGATATAGAGCACTTTAAGCCATTAACTAGTGTTACTAGTAAACTCCTTCAGCAGTAATTGTATTTATCTATCTATAGTATTTATATCCAGCTCTCTTACTGACCACAGCATTTTGTTTTTTAGAGTTGTGTTTATGAATGTTTTAACTTTGTTTTTTTATTTTATTTTTGGGTTACAGTGCATGTACGTCGGGTCTAAAACTTCTAGGGTCGGTTTCCCGGACAGGGATTAAGCCTAGTCCTGGTTTAAGTAGATCTGTGAATGGAGATTTTCCATTGAATAGGAAAGGCTAGTCCAAGACTAGGCTTAATCCCTGTCTGGGAAATCGACCCCTAGCATGTTAATGAAACCTGGCTTATCCACAGTATGTATGGGCACCACATATTTTGCAATATACATCGCGAGGAACTGGATAGCTTGAAAACTGTGTCTGAAAGACTTCAGTCTAACATGGACAATGTAGATCACCCACTCCACAGTGTGGTGAACGACCTGAGAAGTACTTTTAGCCGCAGACTGACCAGCTTAAGGTGCTCCACTAAACACCACAGGAAATCCTTCCTTCCCACTGCCATAAGACTCTATTACTCCTCCCTCAGTCACACACGATAATATGTGCCTGCTGATCCTTTCTTTATATTTATTACTGGTTTAAAAAACTATGATTGTGTGGAAGACTATGTGCATTATTTTGCTGTGATGTGCAACAGTCTATGTGCAATACTATGCAATGTTCTCACCAGGTACCAAACATGATGTGCAATACCGTATGCTGTCCTCTACATGGCGCTAAATCACGTAATTACTGCATTACCCTGCATTATGTGCAATATTACTAATATTCATATTATAGTTTCAGATTTTACTTTATTTTATTTTGATTATTATTAGATTCTATGTAGACTTACATTAGAATTTGTTATTTAATTTTATTATTGTATTTTATCTTACTCTTTTATTTGACAGTATTCTGGTGTCCTGTGTCTCTCAGCGGGATAAATAAAGTTTTCTGTTTCAAACTCTGATGCCACAGTAGAGAAAATGTAATTTTGAATAAAAATCTGTAAAAACAAAATCAATTTGTTGCCTTGGATATACAATCCTTATGTACCACATGATTCCGCAACAGACTACGTCAAACTTAATCTTTGGAAAATAAAATAAAATTCCTGCATTTCCAAACACATCAACAGCTGTAAAATTGCAGCAAAATGTTTCTCTTGTATCTAATTTTTCTTATCTTTTTTGTTTTTTAGTCCAGTGACATTTTACTCTTCTTATTCCCTCCGATTTATATCACCTTTAATCTGGAGTGTGTTTTGTGTGCGTTGTTGGTGAGTGTGTCTGCATATTTAATGTGTTCATCTCTGAATTGAATTACCATGTATTCAATTAACAACAAATACATTTCAGTGTATAATGCATTCATTAATTAGTATGAATGAACAAGAACATTAGTAGATTAAAACGAACACCCGAAGTTTTTGCGTATATTTGCCTATACACTATATATAAATCAATTAATACTACAATAAATGAATATAACAGTATGTCTTTGATCTACTAGTAAATACATACATTCCACATAAATCCCGGGACTTTTATTAAACCTGTGTCTGAGAGTGTGTGTTTTTCCCGGCGTGCCCCGCGCTGCTCCCTCTCTTCCCTAGCGCTGTGTTGGTGTGGCGGTCAGATCGAGCGGTGAGTCCCAAAAAATCATCCTCCATCCTCCCCGTGGAATGGCTTTACTACGCCAGCCCTGCACATTTAAACACAAGATAGATCTATCATTACACACAGGGTTGTATTTTGTTCCGAGTGTCTAGATTAATGTCAAAATTTGACCAAAAACATCACCGACCGAGATGGCTACCGGTGTGTAGCGGCAGTGTGTTCTATTTTCTCTATTTTTAACCAGATTATTTTATTGCTGTGAACACAGAACATCTACACCGCAAATCTACACTGTAGTGTATTGACAAAACAAGAAATGTCTCGTTCTTATGTTTTACAAGTGGACAAGACCGAGTATTACTTCTCAAACTCAAGCTAGCTCTGCTAGTAGCTAATTCACAGAGCTTCGGATACACTGTATGGCCAACAGTATTAGGACACCTCTTAATTGCTAAATTCAGTTTTCGTGCTTCCAGTGAACTGCAGTCTTAATGCTTAAGCAGTTTGGGGAAGAACACTTTCAATTTCATATTAAAATATGTATTTGAATGCAATGTCATTAAAGCCCTGTTGGAAAGATCATGTGTCTCAATACTTTTGTCCATGTAGTGTAATGACTTGCTGCTAAACCTCACGAGCTGAATCATATGGTCACTCTTCGAAATGTACTTTGATGTAGAGAAGTGCAGCAGTCTTGGTTTTGAAAAGTCTTGGTTGTCAAGTAGTTGTGTTCTCAGGAAGGTTATGTTTAGTTACTGCATGAACTTGCCAAGAGTTGGTCTAGTGTCATCAGATCATGTCATGCACCTTCACAGACTTAAACGAACGTGATTAAATGCCATTAAAAGTCTTTTGCTTGTCAAGTTTTTATAAAGTGCCTTTTTTGTGTCCTCAGCAATCATGCCAGCCCTAAGACCTCTCACCAAGCCCACCATAGTAAAGAAAAGAACTAAGAAGTTCATCAGACATCAGTCCGACCGCTATGTTAAGATCAGGGTAAGGGTTGACCTTTTCATTTTCACTTTGTCTGTCCGGGAGCAATTTGCTCACTTGGGGGATCAAAGGTATCCCAAAATACCAGCACTGAGTTCCTGGGCAAGACCCTTAACCCCCAAGTTGCTCCAGGTAGACTGTCCTCTGTACTTAGGGAATGGAAGTTGCTTTGGTTTAGTAATAGTACCTTTGAAAAATGTGAATATCTGCCAGATGTTTTGTTGAGGAAGAATATAAGGTTTGCCCTGTTTTCAACTTCACTGTTTGACATGGTACCTGTTTGTTCACCTGGGAGATCAACTTGGATTATTAGATTTAGGCTCATTACTGCTTTTTTAATAATAACTATCCTAAAAAATGCAGAGCTTGTCTGACATATATTTCTGTCTGAAATGTATCCCAAATACAGTCTTGGTGTCAAAATAATTTCATTTTAATATTATTATTAAATATTAATAAGTAGAAACTCAAATAAAATCTGACAGATGTTTTGATGAGGATTACATTTTAGCTTTCTCTTATCTTGGCAGAAAAACTGGAGGAAGCCCAGAGGTATTGACAACAGGGTCCGCAGGCGCTTTAAGGGGCAGATGTTGATGCCAAACATCGGTTATGGTAGCAACAAGAAGACCAAGCACATGCTGCCCAATGGATTCAAGAAGTTCCTGGTCCACAATGTCAAAGAGCTTGAGGTTCTCCTGATGAGCAACAAGTAAGAACATGGATAGTTGTTCTGCTGGGATTATTCTAACCCAGTGATGTCTGTAGGAGCACAAATGTTGGTTATGCTATGTGCTGGGACTGTCCACCATCTGAGTGTTATTGGAATGTTCAGTAGGGAGGTGATTGTTTTATATTTTACCACAGAAATATTCAGATGACTGAATTTCAATTAAACGATATCTTGGCATCTAGTTTATCATATGTCAGCTGTCTAATGCTTGACCTGTTAGGATTACAGTGAGTGCAGTTTTATTGGATCAGTTTTTATGAGTCACATTTTTTGCATTGTAAGTTGAACGTTTTAATGCTTGATTTTTTGTTTTTAAGCCTCATAAAAAGCATTAGGTTGGTGTATAGCTGATAATGTGCAGGATTGTCTTATGTAGCCCACCAGAAACCAAAAATCACAGCATTCAAAGATCACTTAATGATACGCTAAGTAGACACTATCAAATCATGATTCCAGTAAAACCTTAGTTTTACACCCTGCAGTGTGCTCAGGCCTACTAAAATGTTAAACTTTGTAAGCTTGTCTGGTGATATGTGTAATGTGCTTAAGTGTGTTGACATTGCTATTATTCACTTTAATTGCAGCCTCTAGTTCAAAGTACCTGTTCTCTTGTCGTTTCTGTTCTCTTGTCGTTTCTCTTGTTGGTTTATTTAGAGGAAAGTCACTCCAGTGTCTTAATTTAATTTGTCCTGAAATGCAAAAGCTTTGCTCAGACTACAGTTGCCCTTCTCCAGAATTGTACCTGCCAGGTTCACTGTTCTTGGCAGGTATTTAATGTGGAGAGATATTTCAGCAGAGGAGATACCCATTCCACTTCTAGCTTTCCCCATAGCTAAGAAGTGGAAGATAATCTGCGACAAGTCATTGGTAGGAACTGATTACGTGGCTTGACCGTGAAGAGTACGAGATCTGTGGATTCAGGTTGGGGATTGCAAGATGTCCTTGTTTTTGCTTTATTAAATGGTTCATTGAATTGGGATTTCTACGAGTGAACTCTGGTGCAGTTTCATTGAACAGCATCTTGCTCTGTTCTTCACAGGAGCTACTGCGCAGAAATCGCCCACAACGTGTCCTCAAAGAACAGGAAGGTGATTGTGGAGCGAGCGGCTCAACTGGCCATCAAGGTCACGAATCCCAACGCCAGACTCCGCAGCGAGGAGAACGAATAATCTGGCCAGCGTTGTCTTTTCAATAAAGTTAAAAATGTTATCTGTCTTTTTTGCTTATTTCATTTCTTTGTAAAGCCTTAACACTTTCACTATAGCACCAGTTTTTAGGATATAGAGCAGGACTGCACTCCTAACATGTAATTACTGGTACATGGCAGTCATGAGACTGGGCTGTAATACTGATGTAGCCAGTGAAGAGTTTAAGAGAATAGTGCATAAACCATCTTTTAATTGTAGCTGCAGTATATCTACCTTTAAAGAAATACAGAAGTCCACCGTCATTGACGTTAGCCATGGGGTAGTGCATAATTCATTACTAGCTCATGTCCATGGATTCCACTGCTCCTGAAATGGGGTCTCCCTGAACGCTTTCAAAGATGGTAGCCATCTCTGCGTTCGTTCTGATCTGGTTGACGAAGTCTGCCATGACTGGGCTCTTCTCCACGTCGCTGATGGACAAAAGTGCTGCCACTGCTCGCATCGCTGAACGCCTCAGTTCCTCTTGCTTCTCAAACTCCTGCTTCACTGAGCCAGCCTTTACCTGAACGTTCAGAAAACTGGTTAAGCCCATTCATCTTACTAACGTTTGCGGTTATAGGTGAGGAGAATTAAGGTCACTCGACACAAGTTTGGCCGTGGTTACAAGCGTGGCCGAATTAAAACATTTTTCTGGATTTTTGGGTCTGGCTTTACCTTTGTAGTGCAGGTAGCTTTGAGAGGATCCACCAGCCTTTCTAACCTCTGTACCACGGCGGATGGACACAAAGAGGCAAGCCTGGCCAGCATTATGAAGGTTAACATCTGAAAGATGTACAAGACATTTTAGGAATCCATTTAATCAAGTTTTCTAACAGACAATGTCTATTAGATGTTATTGTTAATGAGCAGTTCTGCTTAATGATGCTTAAAATGGAAATGCATTACGCAGTTGTACAGGTCACAGATCTGGTAAGAAAATCTGGGCTATATGGAAAAGTAAAGATATTTGAAAAGATTTGGAGCAATCCTTCACTTTTAACGTCAAGTTTACCGTGTGGCTATTAGTATTTGACAGAACCTAAGACGTCCTATTCACACATATTCAAAATTTAAAAAATTAACTTGCATTTATTAAAAAATGCTAAGAAAATGATCTGCTAAAGTATTACATTTAATTATGTAAAATGGAAACCATGTTAGAGTAAATTAAAGTAATTTGAGTTTTGTATTAAATCAGGCAGACATTAATGGAAATATTCATGCAGGGGTGCCCAATTCTGGTCTTAGTAGTACCAAAGAGTTCAACTCCAACCCTGATGGAGCTCATCTAATTCAAGTATTGAATTTTATAACCAGGTGTGTTGGATCTCTAAGACCAGAATTGGGTACTGTTGTATTAACAGGATAGTACCATGTGGTGAATGTTCACACTTACTCGAATGTCGTAGTGGTCTTTTAGACCTTCTTCCACATGATTGAGGAATTCAAAGATGTCCAGACAATCCAGACAGCTGTCCAGGAGAGTGTACATGCATTCAAAGGCAGCTTTGCGGACATCTAGCCCATCATCCACTGTGTGCTTGAAGGGACCCATCTCCACCTGAAATAACATATACACTCAACCACAAGACATATCTGTATTCACGTCAGATAGTGTTCCTGTCCTTATCAGGTTATTCCAAAAAGGCCTGTAGTGTAGACTACCTCACGAATGAGGTCTTTCCTGATCTGGGTCTCGTTGTAGAGCTTAGGCAGGACTGTGGTCAGGAGGCCACGAATCAGGCCTGGTTTATTGTGAGCAGCTGAGTTAAACATCACCAGGGCTACACGTCGCACATTGAGGTCTGGATCTTGAATAGTTTTCAGGACATCGCCTAGTACAGAGAATATGGCAGATATGTTAACATACAGCTTTGGTTTCAAATCGAGCCAGTTCTACTATTCTATTTTTAGCAATTTTTCATTCCAATGTAGTCTTATTCAGTCACACCTGCTAGCTAAAACTCCCCCAGTCACACTTGTGAACGTATAAACTCGTGATCTCCCCATGATGGACCCAATGCTTAGACAGTTGTGCCACTCGGGAATCTAGTTCCTTCATCTGAATCATAACACTTCTTTACATTTACATTTACATTTACGGCATTTAGCTGACGCTCTTATCCAGAGCGACGTACATCAGTGCTTAAGAA
>JBBPDE010000134.1:6966892-6979220 GCA_037974605.1 Nannopetersius ansorgii
AATACCTAGCCAACACCTAACCCAACAATACATGAGCCCTAGAGAAGAACACCACAAGTCGTAGAGAAGTGGAAAGTTTTTTTTCTTGCGACGTTAAGTTAAATACCACTAAAGCAATGCAAAACAGAAAGGTCTTACCTATGCATTCCTTAAGAAGTGAGTCTATGGGCACAGGATGGTCTACAATGGTAAATTTCACAGCTGTCACAACAGTACTGCGGGCAACTGAGGAGCCTAGAACAACAGAGACCGCACAGTGAATTTACTCCAGTCTTCACATTTGATCTCAACCCCTATATTTCTCCACTTGGTTCCTTGGATCCCACCACAAGGTTTGGATGTTTTCTGTATCCCAGCTGCCAACACACTTCAAATCGTTTGTAACACTAAATACCTGGTTGAAGGGTTCGCGAAAAAGATTACGGTTGTGTTAGGTGAAAAATGCTGACCCAATTACATGGTTGAGGTAGGGTTAAAATGAAAATACGACTTTGACTTTGGTTAAGCGGCTCCTTACCTCCAGATAACTGCTTCTTAAGCCTGGGCAGAAGCTGAGAAGGGTTTACCAGAGTGAGTTTGCCAAGACATTCAGCCACGACATTCCGAGTGCCTTCTTCTGCGCACTCACAGTTCTTGAAAAGCAGCGTCCAGATGTTCTCCACATGAGGCTTGAGACTATCAGCTGACAGCGCACTGATCACTTCCTTCAGGGAATGGAGAAGCAGGTATTGTCTCTTTGGCTGGGCACCAATCTCCTTTAACAGGAATGGCAGGTACTCTTCCAGATTTCCTACGCAGATGTTGCCTAGGGCAAAGGATGCTGCAGACTTCACTTCTTCATTAGGAGAGCTGAAGGCCTCCATGATGACTGTCTTCAGCTCCTTGTGTCCTCCCAAGTTGGTGGAATGGCCCACTTCCCCGAGGCAAAGGAAGGACAGGATCCTTACGGATTCTGATGTCTTCTGGTTCTTCACCTCCTGGATGAGATTGGTGACTGTTCCGGAGGCTTCCTTGGGACATGCGGAGCACAGTGCTGCCACACACTTTGCCACTGAGTAGTAAGACTGTCTGTGCACAGACATGGAGTCAGACGATTTAGCCTTGTGGAAAGGACCTGTCAAGGCTTTCATGAGATCGCTGTAGCCTGTATTGCTGGCCTTGGTCAAAACGAGAGCCTGGAAGAACTCAACTATGGAGCTAAGAGCACCTCCTTGTAATAATGGAGAATGCACCAAGTGGAGTATTTCAGGCAAGATCGTTCCTCCAATCTTGGCCAAAGACGTAGGGCAAACTTTGGCCATGCTGGTCAGAAGCGTGATGGCTACTTGGGATACATGCATATCATTCTCCTGAATCAAAGCAGGCAACTCGTTCAACACAGAGTCTATCATACCAGGCTTGAGACAGTCACTGTAGTTTGTGATGATAATGTTCAAGGCGGTCAGTGTGTTCAGCTTAAGAGCACGTTGGTTCTTTCGTAGGAAGGAGCCAAGAATCGGGATCCCTTCGGTCAAAATAGGCCTCAAGTCAATCTTAAGTGGGGACGTGGCAATAAGGGACACGGTCTTCACCGCGGTGAGCCTGGTGATTTCGTTCTTGAGTCTTTCTAAAAAGATCTGTAGGGTGGGTTGCAGGTCTCCGGCCAGCTGATCGCCCATGTGACTGACGATGTAGCCCATGCAGGAAATGGCTCGCTCCTTCACCTCCTGGTCTATATCTGCCGCTTTTAACCTCTTCACTGTACTGCTGAACACATCTTTAACATACGGCTTTGCATCAAAAGAGCACTGCTTGTCCAGGGGTCGCATTATCTTGACCATCTGCTGGGTCACTTGGAGGGCTTCTGAGGTGATTTTATAGAAAGGGTCTTCAACACAGTGAATTACGGGGGGCAGAATGACTTTGATGTGTGGGTGAAAGACCTCTGGGCTATGGCTGGACAAGAGAACGTGGAGAAAGGTTAGAGCATCGATCTTCATGTTTGAGGAGGTGGACTTGTCGGTGAGGGAGTACACAATACCTACAGAAAGGGATGGAAAATTATTATTTTTAAGGTTTAATTGCATAGGTCCATCAACAGTTGTCCCATACCGTACAGTGTTTATATCTACCACAGATTGATCCAGATCTGTTGAATACTGAGTGCAAAAGAAGTGATTTCGTCAATTCTTTTAAAGAAACATACAAAACAAAATTGTAATCATCAGAAACCACAACACACTTTTCTAAACCAGTTTTTTATGCTGATTGCAGATCTGCTTTCAGTTTTTTTCAGTCACATTAACTTTTGGAATTATGAGTAATATTAGATTTGCAATAGACTTGCATGCGTTTTTATTAAACCACAGGCACCAATCAAGAACTGTTTCAATATTTTCAGTGTGAAGTCAGACAGGCCACACTGTGGCATAGATATAATGATCAGTGTCGGTCATCTCCCACTGTTTCTTCACAAACACTCAGCATATGATTATTATATACTAATTCTACTAACTATCATGCAGTATAGAACCATCACAAAAACTGTACATGTGGGAAAAACTAGACACAGATTTGAAATCAGCATGAAAAACACTACAGAACCCACAGAAAGTTATCTCTGATGATTTTGACCTGTTGACCTGTGTTATTAACACTGGCCGATGTGTGTAATATTTCAAATACTCTCTGTAGATATAACTATTTATTGATTTGTAATACATCATGAGTGGCATACCAAATGTTAGTACATCTCTTTTCATGAAATGTACATTTATTATTATGAGCAGAAATGATTAGGGACCTCACCTGGAATGAGACTGGGAATGTGTTCTCCTAGTGCCCCCGGAAGCACATTAGCCATCTCTGTTAGTATACTGAAACAGCCTTGCCTGGACTTCATACTTTTCTCCTTTAATTGTTTGTGTAAGGCTTTTATTACTGTGGGAACCTGTGAATGCAAGAAACATAGATTATCATGCATTTAGCATTAAAATAGACAGAAAATGCCATATTTAAGTATGTTTTATGCAGACCGTGTACATCCAATTATAATGAACAAAACATCTGTTCTTTGGTTTCAAAACGACGTAAATTAGGTTGTTTTAAATAAATCATGGGAGGTACAGGATAAAACGTCTTAACCACTTCAGTAACTAGTACATTTCTGAGTGCAGGGGGCTAACCCTCATGGCCATCAATTTATTCTTTTCCGGTTTGATGTAATCTAAAAGGGCCTAAATAAAAGTGGTGGCATTGTTAAATCACATATGGGCCACAATATACACTACAGGTCAGAGGTTTGGGCCCATGAATATCAACATGTATTCAACGTCACACAGTTCCTTCTGGTGGATGTATCGCTCGACAAAATTTCATTCTTGAAAAATGATGAAGGCCTCCCCAGTCTCTACATCTTTCTCATATTGAACTGAAGAGAAAGGCTGTTTTGAAATAAGCATCCAGCAAATGAGACTGAGCTGTCTGCAGGCTTGAAAAAGTGCTGAGGGTTTGGACACGTTATGCTGTGATAAAGGCAAGGGCTGATTATTTTGCTCAAACTCGGACATGAGCTCCCACATCCATTCAACTGCACTTATAGTGTTTATTGTTACACTTCAAAACCATTCAGTTTCCTATGTTTTAAATATTTCTAGTGTTTTAATAACATTTTGTAAGAGCAAGGCATCATTTCATTTCCTTTGTTAAAATCTGGGTTGGCCCTTATTGGCCCCCTTATTTAAGGAATCTTGTAGAATAGTGACTTTTACATTTCACTGCATCACTGCACTTATACCTGTTTCTTCAAGAGGGTAACTGCCGGTTCCTCTTTAGTTGCGGGATCCAAAGCGGAGCCGTGAAGAGGTTTGGTCTGTCTCACCAAGGCCACGAATGTCAGAAAAATATCCGACTTCACATTCTCCTCTCGCTCTTTGAAGCGTGACACCAGTGCCGGGCACACAGAGCCGTACAGCTCTACCAGCAGGTCTCGGCGGGTGCTGATCACCGCCTCCAGACACTTCACGGATGAACGTCTCACCTTCCAGCTCATATCGTCATCATCACTGTATTCATCGTCAGATTCTAAGGAATGGAAACATGTGGGTGAGAGAAAGGTCTGTCAGTATAGTTTTGCCTCCCGTTCTCTGGAATAGTGCAGACATGCAGAGAGATTATGAGGAAAGTAATTTCCTGTATTTTAACATATTCATCTCAAACTGTGGAAATTCTGTAAATAGGTCTTATAAGAGCAACTGGGTCATATTTAAAGCCTTAAAAATTAAAAGACGAAACTTATTACTTCCAATATTACACTGTCTATCCATGCCCTGCATTTAACTCTGTATATACATATATATATATTTATTACTACTACACCTCCTCATTCAAGTATTAGTTTTAATTATGGGCTACATTGTAGATTAATATTGAAAACATCATATGTTGCTCTGATGACAGCTTTGCACATTCTTGGCATTTTTTCAGTCAGATTCATGAGGAATCGCCTGGAATGGTGTTTAATTAACAGGAGTTTCTTCCTCAAGAGTTCATTAGTGGAGTTTCTCTCCTTCTTACTGTGTGTGGATCATCAGCTGTGAGGGTCGGTTTGGTCCACAGTTAGTGTCCTGTTCCACTACGGTTCTACTGCACATTATGGCAAGAACCACTTAACTAATTAAAAAACAACAGTCCATCATTCCCTTATTACAGAACATACTCTTTCTAATTCCATGTGTTTCTTTATCATTTTTTTCATTTTCAATATTAATCTACAATGTAGAAAATAAAAAACAAAATATTGAATGACTTTTGACTGGTAGTGTATAAAACCCCAGCAATAGTCCTACCAGCACCATACACACTCTTGTCACTACCATGAGAGTGTCACTGCTGTGCTGAGAACAGTCTACCATCCATGTAATGTCTATCCCTTACCATTGATAATGATAGAGGGTTCCGACAAACTGTGCAGCAAGTCATTAACTGCAAACCTGCAAACTGTACCTCCATTAAGAGACACTGCAGATTATTTTTAAATCAGCATCTCTGTGAGTGACAACCATTCCAGTCCAGTGTCTGTTAAACTCCTACACAAACACCTCATTCTGCTTTATGAGGGACTGATCAGTGATCAGCTGAATCCCATCTTATTTAATGAGGAAAAGTATAAAACCCTGCTGCAATCGACTCTCTCCTCTCACACTGAGACCAGTTGGATGGTAAAACACTACTAGAAGTTCGTCAAAGGTAATTATTGCCATTTAGTTTAAGAGAGAACGAGAGATTTGTTTTCTTTCAATTACTCAGGTTCAGTAAACTCTTATTTTGATGTTTTGTCATTTCCTTTAAAATGATGCTTTAAAGAAGAATATTTTTATTTGGAAATTAGGAGAAATATTGTCAGCTGTTTAGTTCAATACTCGCAGCTATTAAAGATAAAACCTGAGAAACTGAACATTTTTGCTGCGGTCTCTTATTTAATTAATTTGACTCAAAGTACTGTGATCCTCCTTTAGTCACAGAAACTATGAGGAGAGAATCAGAAGGAATTGAAAGGCACCCTGTTCTTCATCTTCTCCGTTCTCAACATCCATGGAGTCCTCTTGGTCGTCTTCAGCATCGTAGTTGTAGTTGGGGTCATGGGTAATATACTTCAGGCACAGCTTTATTACTGTCGGGGTGTGAGGAGACATTTCCTTTGGGCACCTTCCAAAGATGACTCAGAGTTAAAACGATGATTATTTTGAATGCAATGTAAAATAACGGTAGTTTTTAGCATAGATCAAAAAACGTACCTGCGAACGAAGGACTCGAAGGCCTGAAAGCAATTCTCCCTCAGTTCATCATCTTCTACGTTGCAGAACTTCACCACCATGGGGATGATCTTTTCCAGGTGCTCACCTTGAGGAGACACACAGTGCCTTTGAGAAGTCTGGAAGGACTGTTCTCAGTGACATAAAACCACATTTGTGGCAGAGAAACCATCTAAATGATTATAAGCTCATGCTAGGCCTCTGCAATGACACAACTGTCCCAATTAGACAATTATAGAAAGATGTATTGGATGTTCAGGATGATAAACAGAGTTAATGATCCTATAAAAAAAGTTGGAATCCTTCAGGATTGACCCGTCTGAATGAGACTCACCAACTCTGTGGCCCCCTTGGCGGGTGAGGGTGGTCAGGCACTGAATGTAGGTGCGAGTATTAGCCGCCGGGCCCCCCCGCTTCAGCTCCCCCATGAGATGTTCGGTAAGCTGGGTGAAGAGGGCTGGGCTACAGCTGGGCACCAAGTGGCCCAGAGCGATGATGGCACGTTTCCTGACTGCCATGCGTGGACTGGTCAACTGAGGGAGCAGACTGGTCAGGATGGACTGGTGAAAGCTGACCAGAGTGCTACTGAGCCTGAAAAGGAGACCAAATATCACATACAGTTACTCAACCGTGATGGAGGCAGGGACGGACTGGCAAGCTTTGCGTTCTGGAAAGGTCCAGAACGGCCGTCTGGTGCACGACTGTCGGACTACCTTTCTGCTTTACTGACTGTCAACAGCAGAGGGCGCTAATACGATCAGGTGTAAAATCCATAGGTAACAGCCAACAAATACGAGTGACTTCTTCTGTTGTCGACGCTGGTATATAGCTGTTTTTGTATTTGAAGCTTGGCGTCGGAACCATTATAGCATTTTTAAATCATTTGTTTTGCACACCACCCACCCCAACTGCCAGATGACACCCGAGGCGTAGAGATCTGCTAGTGGCTTTTCATGCATGTCCAGCTGGTGGGCCTATCTAGGAGAAATTTTTTTTTTTTAGTCCCAGTCCGCCCCTGGATGGAGGTCATGAGACATTTATGGTAAATACAAAAACACACAGAAATGAGCCTCATAGCTCCAGTGCAAGATGAAAGAAGCAAACATGTCTTGGTTGATTAACTACATTTAAGGCACTGGTGGTCAGTTTGACTTTCTGTCAAACTGTTCATTTAACAAGTAACTTTGTGTTTCCTTCTGATGGTCTAGTGATGGTGTTTCAAACAAGGATACCAACTAGTCTGGTATCTGTAAACAGGAAACACATCATTTGTTAAAGGGGACATATTATGCAAAACTCACTTTGATTATAAAAGGTCTATGGGCTACAAAACATGCTCATGAAGTTCTTTGCACAAAATCACTCTCGCATAAAGAGATTCACCAGCTTTATTCTTGTCAGTTTCAGTCCCTTTCAAAATGAGTCACTGCTTGGAGTGTTTTTAAGAGCAGTAGAGACTGCTCTTAAAAAAAAAAAAGTGAGTTTTGCATAATATTTCCCCTTTAAAGGCATAGTTTGGAGGGGAATGGAGTAAATGAATGCTGACATTTTTGTCTATTGAAGCTACAGCTGAACTGTACATTGTAAACAGGAGCTGTTGATGTTGACTGTTTGGGGTGCTCTGTGAGCTGGGATCCAGCAGAAAACCAGAGCAGGCTGGGGTATAGTGCTCTAATAAATATATAACACAGGTACCTTCCCAGCATATCCGAGAGAATGTCCAGCGCTTCCAGTTGCACAGACACGTCGTCCTGTTTCCCCATGGCACCAATCAACTGAGAGGTGATCTTTTTACAAACGTTAGCAGTCATACACAAACCTTAAAAAAACAGAGGAGGCCAATAAAATCTGATGTAATACAAAACATACAATCTACAAGAAATACACACCAATCAACCATAACAACAAAACCCTGAAAGGTGAAGAGAAAAACACTGATTATTACATTGATAGCTGTCAAGGGGTGGGCTGTACTAGGCAGCAGGTGAACAGTAAGTACTCGTGAGTGAAGTGTAGGAAAAATAGGCACGTGTAAGGCTCTGAGCCACTTTGACAAGGGCCAGATTGTTACAGAGCACTGGATCAGAGCATCTTCAGCGCAACAAGCCTTGTGGGCGGTTCCCAGGATGCAGTGGTCAGTACCTTCCAAAAGTGGAGAACTGGTGACAGGGTCATGGAAGATGAAGACTCACTGATATATATGATCCTGTGATTCCACCGAAGAGTTACTGTAGCACAGATTGCTGGTGAAGTTCATACTGGCTCTGATAGGCAGGTGTCAGAGCACACATGAGCTGTTCTGATTTTTAACATGGGTTAACATCTGCATTCCAGGTGGGCACAGAGATGTGATATTGCCTTTTTGTTTCCAAACAAGATCATCTCAATTCTTTTTTACAGAAAGTTTTGATGCATCCACGGTACTTTCTCCATGTACAATGAATCTCTGGGATCCAAGTCACTTGGTGAAAGAGTTAGAGAGAGTGCCATGTGCATATCAAGATAGCACACAATATTCTCTTTAAGAATTTGACCCAGAGAAAGCATGTTCAGATTGAAGAGAACCGGCCCAAGAATGGATCCTTGTGGGACCCCATGTTGTGGCGGACAATTTAAGAAAAACCCTGTCTAGCTGAATTTGTCAAAGGCTGCACTGCTCCAGTACATTTACATCCAGTACTATGATGTTGATGGAAACCAAACTGATGGTCATCAAAGAAGCTATTTGTGTCTTGGTAGTTACTGATGAAACAATGCTCCTCTAGGACCATGATGCAACACAAAGAACAAAAAAACAAACATCAACAGTCTATAAGTGTAGGACAGGACTAAAGAAAGAGTGTAAACAACAAGAACAGCAGTACAGAACCTTACAGGACGAGAGGACATACAGTGTGGTTGACAGGTGCAATAACAGCGCAAGTGTGAGCGAATACAGTATTATACTGTATTGTCGCAGCAGAGCCTTTCTTTGTGCAAAAAATGCAAGATAGAGGTAGAAATCAATAAATAAATGTCCAGAAAATGTCCAACAGCAGCATCAGGATTAGAGAAAATGTACAGTATCTAAATAAATACAGGGTATTTCCAGTGGCAATTTGGGAGTATTTCTTGAACCCTAAGAGCTGATCACCACATATTGACCTTTGTTGACCAGCATGTTCCGAGAGCAGTCTTCAGATATCAGTCCTTGGTTGGATGCTCAAGCTGCTGGGATGTGGAAGTGGATGAAGCGTTCCTATAGGAGGGCAGAGACATGGGGGATGGGGGTGGGGACCCTGATCTAGTGATCAAGGTACATGTCACTTCTTAGGTATAACTCTTTGCTGGCAGTTATAGAGGGGAAGCATAGCTCCTGCAGAAGACAGATCATACATCACACAAAGAATCCTGGATTCGGTGATGCAGAGAGGGTGGAGTGTAGCTAGGGAGTGTCTGGTGATTGGGGGAGAGGTTCCTTAGTGTGAGAAAGGCAGAGTTTCAAAATCCTCAAGATGCTGGAGGTCCTCAAAGTGTTCTTGTGCAATTCTTGTCCAGTGGACTTTCAGCAGGATACTGCACTGCAACAATTGTTCAGGAACGGTTTGAGGAACATCACAAAGAGTTCAAGGTATTGCCTTGACCTCCAAATTTCCCAGATCTCAATCGGATCCAGCATTTGTGGGACATGCTAGTCAGATCCATCGAGGCCCCACTTCACAACTTAAATGCGTTGGTGTGAATCTCACAGCACACCTTCGACAGGTCATACCTACACAATATTAGGTTGGCGGTTTTAACATCATGGCTGATTGGTGTATAAGCTACATAATCTATCAAGCAAAATCACTGACATCATTAAATTCACTGTAAATTTATATGTAATCAAATTGTAACATTAAGGTCTTGCGAGAAAATATTAGAGGCAAGCAAGTCTGGGCCATACTTAGAACACATTGTGGGAGCATTTAATGACCAATGAAATGGTCCAAACTACTTGTTACATTCACATACATTTATGTTAAGATTTATTTTCTCCTCCATTCAGAAGATAAGAAGTTTGGTTACAGCAGTGTTGGTTTTACCTGCAGATGCTGGAGGCAGCTCAGCGATTACCGTCTTCAGCCCCATGCTGGAGATGTCTCGGAGCTGCTCTTTGTCGGACACCATGTTGGAGCACAGAGTGTCCACCATAGTCTCCACCTGGAACTCCTTTACTTTGCTCACAAGAGGACCTAGGCTGCACAGACCATGAACAAGTCGTGTCCATTATTTTTGAAACATGATTGAAAAAAGTGAAAGTGGTCATTCGGTCATACGTGAACACGCCACAGCACACAGTGTGAACAGCACGAAATTCTTCCTCTGCATGTAACCCATTCACCAAGTGAAGCAGGGGGCAGCAGGAACACGGCGCCCGGGGAGCAGTGTGTGGGACGGTACCTTACTCAGGGTACCTCAGCGGTGCCTAGCGGTCTTGGGGATCAAACCTGGACTTTCTGGTCGCAGGGCGATTGCCCTAACCACTAGGCTACCCAATGAAATATGGAGCGTTGCTGATGTTGTTTCTATAATAATCATCTCCTGATGATTATTTCTGGAGCAGAAACATCTACATTTATGGCATTTATCAGACACTTTAATACAAAGCAACTTCCATTCCCTAACTACAGGGGGCAGTCTCCCTGGAGCAACTTGGGATTAAGGGTCTTGCTCAATAATCCAGTGGTGGTATAATGAAGATAGGATTGAAACCTATGACCTCCTGGTCCAGAGGCAAGTTTCCTACCCACTAGACCACCACCGCCACCATGAAACTCATCCCACCATGATCAATCCATCACTCCAGATAATGCAGTTCCACAACTTCACAGCACCTTAATGGATCTCAGTATACTGAAAAGCTGGGGATCATTTTGGACACACAGTGTAGAACTGGACATAGAGGGTGAAATGCATTTACAGTGATTATTATACTTAATTAGATTAAAGTAACCAGATTACCATCTAACCGCCAGGTTCTGGACTTCTCCGTTCTTGTCCTCCAGAAGCTTCAACAGCATGGTCACCACTTTCCTCTCACTGTCCTCGTCCAGCTTTATGGAATCCTTCTGCAGCTCCATCATGAGGTCATTTGTGGCCATAAATCTAGAAATAAGAGAGAAACGGGTCTAGTCAAAGTCTACAAGGTGGCAACCAGGTGGTAACACCTCTCATGAAGCAAGTACAGTAAAAGTATGGAGCGATTTCTTTATATTTTGCTTCGAATCACCTCTCAAACTCTATTATCTTTGGCATATCAAAGGGATTAAATTAAAGAACAAATTTGCCTGAACATACAAGGAGCCTAGATAAAGGAGTTCCAACCACTCAGCATTCAGCACCACCAGTATACTGATCACCGCCTGATCGTCTGGAATCATCAGCTCCTGGTTCTTCACTGGTTCAGAACTTCAGTTAGATGCTCTTTGTTCTGCTTGAGTGATTCATAAGTAGGTTACTGTGTGTCTTAACCAACAAAGACTGGAAATCTTTGAAAAGTCCTTCAGGAAGCCTGGAGAACTGTTCCTCAAGACCACATTAAAATACAAGAAAGTCTGGATCTCTGGAGGAAAAATGGCAACATGCTTTCTTGGCCAAAGGGCATCATAATGCAGTCACATGACTTAACATCGGTGCCATACAGCTGCCAGATCAAACATGAGTGATTGTTTATTAATTGTTATTAATTTATCAGCTGCATAATCATTAAAAATGTCCAACAATGGAGAGTTAAAAGATGGTGGACCATCAGTGTAAAGGACATGTGGGCTTAAACTATTTACAAATGTCACCAGTGACAAAGCAGCTGTTGTGAAAGGGGTAGGGCTGTGGATAATAGCACAGTCGAGTAATACCGAGTAGAAAAAAGTTTAGAAAGTTATTTTATTGTTAAAAACAGCCACAGGACGTTCCATTAATATCCTATTTTTGCAAACATTAGTCATGCTGGGTCCACTCCAACGTGCAGGCGGTCTTACCGAAAATCTTTGTCAGTGGATGTCATTTTTTCCAACAGGTTGGAAATATAATAGGTGACATTCGACATTTTGACTTTGTTTCAACTCCAACAACGAGAAATGAAGTCTGACAAAAGAAGGAGGGTTTGAAAACTTCAGCACACTGACGTTCCGTGAGCTCTCAGGGACGCCGAGTGGCGCAGAGAGAGCTAAGAAACTCGAGCCTTCCAGACTGATATAAATAGCATGGGATCAGTCAGAGTGGCCCAAACAGGAGACATGTGGCCTACAAAGGGCACTTAACAGGGAGGGACCCTCTCAGTGGGACCCTGTGTAGTGGCCTTCTGACATGGGTACATTCCAATCTGTGACCGTGTAACTGTGCAGTTTCTTTCTGTCTGTCTGTCTGTACATCTATCTATCTATCTATCTGTCTGTCTGTCTGTCTATCCAGCTATCTATATCTATATCTTTATCTATCTATCTATCTATCTATCTATCTATCTATCTATCTGTCTATCTATCTGTCTGTCTGTCTATCTATCTATCTATCTATCT
>JBBPDE010000134.1:7011767-7047024 GCA_037974605.1 Nannopetersius ansorgii
AATATCACAGACCGCAACAACGCTGACCATAATATCACAGACCGCAACAACGCTGATCATAATATCACAGACCGCAAGAACGCTGATCATAATATCACAGACCGCAAGAACGCTGATCATAATATCACTGACTGCAACACCACTGACCTTGACACCATTGACCATATCAATAAAAAATACCACCACTGGTAGTGACACCACAGACCATAATGCCACAGACCGCAAGACCACTGACCATAATATCACTGACCGCAACACCACAGACCATATCACTGACCATCCCATCACCGATCATAATATCACTGACCGCAACACCACAGACCATAATATCACTGACCATCCCATCACTTACCATAATATCACTGACCACAACATCAAAAACCGTGACACCACAGACCATAATACCACAGACCGCAAAACCTCTGAGCGCAACACCACTGAGCATATTATTGACCATGACACCGCTGACCATATCACTAAACATACCGCCACTGACCGTGACACCACAGACCATAATTCCACAGACCGTAACAATACTGATCATAATATCACTGACCATACCACCACTGACCGTGGCACTCTTGAATGTAGAGTGTGATCTTTATTAAAGTAACAGTGGATTTATTGTAGACAAGCTGTGTTGCAGTCAGTGGTGTTACTGTATGTATTGAGATAGGAAGCCAGATATGTCCACCTGAAGCCCCAAACCTAAATGTGTGTGATAAGGTACGATGTCATGTGGATGATTGACCAATAGGGAAAACGATGTACCTCCAGGCCTCTGACCAGCTCACAGCGTGTCTCTCGTAGACGGACAGTTATCGCTCCAACTCCCCTCCAACGTTTTCTAAATGGAGAAATCTCCAAAAAAAATAAACAAAAATAAAATGTGCTTCCAATATAAATCCAAAAAGGGAGACTTAAAACAAATCAATGATGGTGTAGACTAGCGATGGATTCTGCAAGCCTGGATCCGAGAGTCTGTCTTTCCTCCCGCCAAACTCTTGCTCATGGCTTTAATTGACCCAACCAGCTCACCTGGCACCCCAGAAGCAAACCGGTGCCCCCTTGTGGGTGGGATGTGTTTGTCTGTGAAAGTGTACTGTCTACTGACTGTGCAACTCCCCCCACCAAAGTGTCAAATGAATGCATTAATTTTGATCAGTAAATCAGAATAAATAGCACATTCTGTTGAAACATGCTACCCATCAAGATGTGCTCCCCACAGCCTGGGGATTCAGTGCCACACCCACAGGGTATCGGAATCAAACACCTTCTTCACGGGACCATTTCTCAGTGTTAGAACCGAACTGTGTAAACTCTATAACCTCTAAAGGTCTGTCTGTCCGCTCATTTAAATACAATATATTTTATTATGCAGATTATGCATATTATTTGTCTACTTCTCATTATTATCGCTGCTAAACTGACTGTATAAACTGTAGAAGCTTCAAGGGAGCATTTTTCGACAGGGCAGCATAAATCGATGGACTGCTTATAAAATATATTTTTTACATACAAAACATTTTTCTAAGATTATCAGTGTTATAAACTGTACGACCTGTATAAACTCGAAGAAAGCATCTTTTGATAGTGCCGCATGAATCGATAAGACATTTTTGTTTACAGCATTTAGTAGACGCTCTTATTCAGAGCAACGTACATCGTGCTTAAAGTAGTTCACAACTGTTCTTTATACCTATAAAGCTATACTTAAATCAACAACAGCTATTTAACCAAGTGACTGCTGGCTAAGTTACACACCATAACAAATCATGTCAAAGAGAAAAAGCAAGTCAGATATTACTACGCATATAGGGATCAACAGTTAAGAGAGTGAGTGACTGAGGGATTTGTTAAATATAAAGGAAAAGATGTATAAGAGATACGCGGTAGGACTGGTTAGTCACCAAGATGCTCCTTAAAGAAAAAGAGGCGGGTCTTCAGACGACGCTTAAAGAGGCGAAGGACTCCGCAGATCTGATCTGAAGAGGGAGTTTGTTCCACCACTGGGGGGCCAAGACCAAAGAGAGTCTAGATGCATGTCTTCCTCTTCTTTTGAGCAACGGAGGTTCAAGACGAGCTGTGCTTGATGCCCTGAGAGCACGAGAAGTGACACGCTGCAGTGCAGAAAAGTAAGGAAGTTCATTCGTAGCCTTGATGGCAAGTGTTAAGGTTTTGAACTTAATGCGAGCACCACAGGGAGCCACTTCATTTAGATTCATGAATCAGAGAGCTTGTAATTAATTAAATTATTTTTTAATCATGTGACACCCCTAATTAATATATATACATATACCTAAATGATATATTAATTATATAAAATCTCATAACTGTATTTTATTTTTTATATTTTGAAGATGTTTTATTACATAAAGAGCATTTTCATGGAAAGTTTTTCCGTGAGCCTCTCTGAGTTATTTCCCCAGCCAGACCACCTCTCTGTCAGCACTCACCTCCTCCCCTGGTATACCGTGATGGATGGGGACGAGCCAAATCAGGTGACGGCACTGGCCTGCAATTTAAGCGAAGTGCAGCTACTTATGGCATTGCAGGCATGCTACACATGAATAATGCACAACAGCTGTATAAAGTGCACTCCTGAAGCATCACGTGTGCTGAGGTTACAATAGCATTAAGGATGATCAGTGTAGAGTTATATTTAGTTCTGAGCGACCCTCATTATGTTTGCAGAGAATAACCCAAGATTGCATCGTCCGAATTAAGAAGTCAGAAACAGAACAGAAACAATTAAGAAACAGTGGTCTCGGCCTTGTCCCAGTCACAGTGTTATTTTGACTTAGTTTTGTCGAGTCTAATACAACACTACTCACTCTGAGTGCAAGACAGAGCCTTGAGTCTATTTTTGTGCCGCTTGCTTCTAACAGTGTACAAAATACAGCAACATTTTTGCTTGTAAGAAATAAAAGCAGAAACCTTTCACTTTACTGCCATGTGTTATAAAACAAGATTGCAACACTCACAATGACTCATGCGCAAAAGTTATGATTTACTGATTTTCAAAGTGTAAATAAGTTCAAATCCTCAACAGGGAGTGCAGTACTGCACAGATTGATACACAATTTGTGGTAAAACATAAAATGTGTGCAAAAATCATGACATTTTATATTTTACGAGAAATTCCAGAAAAAAGGCCATTTTCAATTTATTTTTACTTAGAAAATCAACAAAATGTGCAACTGTCAGTGTTCAAATGTTTGCATACAACTGTATTTTAATGACTATCTGGATTGAAAAATACTCAGATTCCTTGATTACTATTATAATTAATAGTTCCAGTCCTCAAATGTGCTTATATATGTGTAGTTTTAGAGAATTTAACCTCTTTCCACCACTTCCAGTCTCAAAGGCCAGGAATTCGGATGATCAGGCAATATATGGGACCTCGAGCAGCTTCAAGTGAGAAGAAATAGTGGAGCTGTTGCAGAAGAAATGGTGAAAACAAGTGGAAAAACACTGGACAGGAACAGAAAAAACAGCTTCCTCAATTTCGCCTCGCACAAACCCACAAAGCTGATGCTGCTCTGCCAGCTAAAGGCTGAACGAAGATCCAGGATGAAAGAAAAGGAATCTTCTGGTCCAAGTGACCCAATAGCCGTTTGCCTGACGGTGAGATCATAACAGGATTAGCCCGAGTAATCTCTGCACTCGAAAAAGAAAGTGCTTTTGATGAGATCATAAGGCGAGGTCATGTTTCTAAATGCGCAGCCACGAAGTAGACGAACGTTATTGCACTTTTGTACTTCAGAACTCGGTCACATGCCTCTTGTGGGACAAAGGGGAAAAATCAGGACCCATCCCACCTCGAAAAAGTCCGATCCAGCCACTTATTACTTGGTCGCTGCCAGTAGTTTTCCACTGATAAGGCCTAGGCTGATAAAACGTGAGTTACGGGTCATCTGACCGACCTCATAAAGCATCGCGCCCATTCCTTGACCAGGTGTCACGTGATCCGCCAGAGTCAACAGCTTAAGGGAAACGACACTGAGGTCATTTGGGAGGAAAACACAAACTTTCTCACTAGGAGACCAAAGAGATGTTTACTGAGAGTGTGATGTCAAATATTCATGTTTTGAAGGAATGCATGTGTTACAAATCAAAAAAACAATTCCATAATTAATACTAATTCTACAATTGTCATTCTAAAACTAATACATAAAAAAAAAACAAGACAACCTTGTATTTAAAATCTTTTTATTCACAAATTTGCCAAATTACAGGTATTTTCTACCAAAGCACATACTAAAATATGTTTTTTTTTTGTCAAATAAAAATAAAATATGCATTGTAAATAGTTGTGACATAGACGAGATACAGTATGATGGTATGACGGTGTGTTAGTGGGAACTGCAAACAGACGGAGAAATGAGGATCATGTTTTGAAATCTTATTGAAATCAAAGGCCAGCAGAAAAGCTCAGGACGCTTCTATAGGAGTATTGATTATTTGATGCAAGCCAATTATGCTTCATCTGCTCCATAAATGGACCTTCCGAAACACAGGCAGACGTTAGGAGAAGCTGAGCGTTGGAGAAGCTAAACGATAAGCTTATATGGTTTCACTCAGGACTTTACGGTGGAATGCTACTGTATGTAGAACTAAGAAAAGAATCATGGATGTTGTTGATGCTTTCTACATGTGGGGCTAAACCGGGGCTCTACACCTTTGAACCTTTTCTTTAAAGGAACAGCTCCATCATGCTAATGCTGCTAACAGTAAACGAAAGCCAAATTAGTCACCAACTAGCATTTTTCAACATCATGCTAACTGGTGCCTACTAGAGTTTATACACTGCTAAGCAACGTCAGAATCTGTTTAAATGTTTTTGCGTTCTTGGTTAGGTAAACTGGGTTTATTATGAACAAGTTGGTTTCCTCTCTTTAGCTAAGTGAATAAATTTACGTCAAGTTTGAATCAACTTTGAATTTTCTTCCTGCTTTGAGTAAACGAATTTGTTCTAAAACAAGAAAACCTGTTTTTCTTTAAAGATGTAAACTTTAATCAGTAAAATACTACCCATTCATTTTTTACAAACCTATTTAGGACTTTAAAGAGTTTTTAAGAGTGTAACGCTGCCTTCAGTGCTAAAACGACAAAACTGCATCCGGGGCCTCGGAAACAGAATTCTGAGCCACTTTTCATCGTTTGTGTAAATTAGTCTGGGATGAAGTTAAAGCCTCTTAAAATGCCTCATTAAGCAGACTGCAGAAAACCTGGACGGTGGGTAACTGGATCCTGAGCCTCTGGCTTATCTTCAGGGCCTAATCGGGGCCGTACGGCGCGAGCCAAGAGGATGGTTATCATTACTGCGGCCTCACGCCGCTCGGGGCTGGATATTTATAACAATAAGCTTCGCTGCGGACAGTATATAATCCGCCTCCGGTGGGAATCTGGCTCGTCTTGAGTCACATCTGTCTTGAGAAAGACATTCTTCTCCCTGTCGAAAGCTGAGCCTGGGAAGTTTTGTGGATTTTTCCATGTTCTACAGGACAGCATGCCTGTTCTTTATCCCTGGGGTGCGATCTGTTCCGTTCTTAATGGCCACTCGGCACCGGCAGCTGCTGGGCAGGAACAGTCCGGACCGTGGGCTCAGCTGTTCGGGACGAGTCGAGATTTCAGTGACCCCAATGACCTCTCCAAAAGAATGGGGAGGCACGTTTATATTTATATCTCCCTCTGTTAAGTCTGTGCCCGCTTTTCCACTGCCTCAGCCCCGTCCGTTATTTTAGGAAGCCGTGCGTGTGTTCGGATACCCTGGCTTTCGGCCAGCATTGTTGTTGGGTCATTTTAAAGAGACGGCCCGAAGAAGATCGCCCACACTTAAGTGCACGAGGAGGTGACGGTGCGGGCAATGCTCGAAAGCAGAAGGCTTTTTCAAAAATAAATGTTTATTAAGAAATAAAAAAGGGTTTTTTTTTTAGGTACTCCAAAATCTTTTTAAATACACTTTTTTTTTGCTTACAGGTCATCCTCAGAAATTACAACAAAGAAAAACATTAGTGATTTATCTCATGGATTAAGTTATCTCATGGATTAAAAACACTTTCTTAAAAAATACAAAGTTCTAAAAGGTACTCTACGATGCAATTCAGTCAAGCCTCTGTTTCTGGGGGTCTGTGCCACTATTATAACCCTGAGACCGGTGCTCTGGTTCTGCAACGCTGTGGAAAACAACAGGGCCTCTCAGCGTTCAGTTTCTATTTTTCTTTTTCAAAAGATTGGAACATTTTTAACAAAGCACCACTAAAATATATCAACTAAAACACCCCCCCCGCTCCGAAAATGTCCAGATGAAGTCATTTGGCTACGTTTCGTTATGTAACTTCGAGGCCCAGTGACAGAAACCGTTCTTAACAGTGGCTTCCTTCGTCGTTTCACGTCTAATTAAAAAACAGTCAGTTCTGTGAGTCGTCGCAGTTCAGTAAATTTGAATTTGAAGTTTTTTTGGGAGTTAGTTCAGAGTGACTTGGGTGTTAAATTGGCCCCTGATGTGCCTGCGTCTTGATTTCATCACTTTTAAAAGTACCATCATTTCGAAAAAGAACAAGGAACAATGCATATCGTTCTACAAAGTATTGCACATTACAATTTGCAGCAAGCTTTTCTTGTGATTAACAGTTGTAGATGAAATTCTGTCCTATGAAAAAATAATCGCTAATTAATGACAGAAATCAAATACAGTCTTGAAATGTTGAATACAAAAGGCAAAACGTGAAAACAAAACAATGCGTTGAATATGATACAATGATTTAAAAAAAAAAAAAAAACACTTTTCTGAAGGGCAGCATTAGTAAGCGCTAGAAATCACCTACATAAGACCTTCCTGACTACTGGCACAGACCTGCATAAGTCCAACAGTAGTCCATTTTACAACTTCAGTATATGTATTCTCTAGGTTTGAGTCAGTTGTCATGAATGGAGCTCTGTGGGTGTGGTGAAGCCTTATAAACTCTGCCCTTCTAGAAGGTGTTTCACAAAAAAATATGCACTTTTAAACGGATATAGCTTAAAATTTGGGGACGAAATCAAATTTCACATTTCAACACTCCGGACCAGAATGTGTCGAGAGATTAGATGGGCCTGTATTATGAAGGAGTACATGAAGTGAACTGTGTGGTGCTTCTGAATGGTGTTTAGGAGTGTTGAAAGGTGGGTAGGAGTGGATCTGCACTATCATCACTTCGATCAATTTCTTCCAAAGTCCTTTGACTTCAGTCAGAAAACCTGATAGACTTGCGTGAGCATCTGCAGTACGTTTCCGTTTCTAGTGGTTCCTCCAACGTGATTCAAGAGATACAGTGATGGTAAGGATTAGTGTGACCGCTTGAAAAAGCACGTTGAAGCGTTGCATTAAGTGCAAAGGCGGCTTCAGTGTGTCAGACTTGCACTGGAAAAGAGAATGCTAGTGTCCTTCGATGCAACTGTTCAACATAATGCTGTAGTTTGAAAAGCCCAGTTATAGTTTGGATGCTTGGGCTCGGGGTCGACTCGACTAATAAACACGACTGCAAGACGACAGATAAACTCATCTTACCACACGAGATCACATCCACGAAAAAATATTCAAAATACTGCGGGTGAGGACGCGAGTGGCGTTCACTCTGGATACGCTAATATCACTTTTAAAACACGAAAACACATTTACAGTAACAGTCAAAAGTTTGGACACACCTTCTCATTCAACGATATCCTTTGTTTTTATTATTATTGGCTTCATTGTAGATTAATACTGAAAACATCACCTGTTGCTCTGATGGCGCTTTGCACACTCTTGGCATTTTTTCACTCAGATTCATGAGGAATCGACCTGAAATGGTGTTTAATTAACAGGAGTTTCTTCATCAAGAGTTCATTAGTGGAGTTTCTCTCCTTCTTAATGTGTTTGGGATCATCAGTTGTGAGGGTCGGGGTGGTCCACAGTTAGTGATACTGTTCCACTATGGTCCTACTGCAGATTATGGCAAGAACCACTTAAAACTAAGTAAGAAACAACAGTCCATCACTACCTCACAACATAATCTGGTTTGTTTACTGAATAATTCCAGGTGTTCCTTCATCATTTTGTTTGTTTTCAATTTTACTCTACAACGTAGAAAATAATAAAAACTAAGAAAAATTTAATGAGAAGCTGTGTCCAAACTTTTGACTGGTAGTGTATGTGTTTACATGTGTCACATTCCACATACATGACTAAATGGGTTGCCGTTTTTGTGTCCACTCCAATAAAAACAACGAAATGCCATTATTTACATGAATATAAAAAAAACTTTGAGATATTGTTGTATGATTTGAGAATTTGAGTATTCCCTCTAATTACGTTGACAACAATAATAATAGTAATATAATAACATAAAATGATAAAAATATTAAAAGCAGAGACAGATAAAAACAAATGTAACTTCCTCTGTAGAAAACAAAACAAAACAAAAAAAAAGGACTCCTAGTGCAGATACGGAGATATGTAAACCTGGTCCTACGACTATATATATATATTTATTCATATATATATATTTATATATATATATAAATGGAAAGCATATTGAATTCTCTCATAGAGAGCGCTCACATCATGGTTTCTACAATAGTGTGGGTGGGCTTGATCAAGCCATTGTTCCCGTTGGGGTCCAGAGGATTCGCCAGCTCGGGGTTCTTCGGACGGTACTCTTGGGGACACGAACTCGCCCCGCCACGCACCGGGGCCGCCACCGCCTTAATCCTCTGCAAAAAAAACCCAAAAAACAAAAAGATTTCCGGTCAGATACATAAGAAGATGACAGATGTTTTAAGCCTTATGTACGTTCAACATCTCACATTCTGCCCCACAAAAGTAGCATCCAAGCCTACAAATGTCAAAGTGAACTTTTTTGCCATATCAGCTATACACAAATAAATAGACTATAAATACTATATACATTTAAAAAATGTGCAATTTGGTGCAAAGCTGTGCAGTTTGTTACAAGGTCCAAAAAAAGGTCAGTAGTCATTTGTGGAAAGCAACAATACTGTCACGGCTCGGCCAGTGACCATTAGGGGTCACTGTTTTGTTTTGCGTTTCTGGGACTTTTATTTTGGCATTGCTCTGCTTTTTGTGTCACGTGTTTTTGGTTGCCATCTGTTTTGTGTTCTGTTCATTGATTTCTGGGGGTATTTAAGTTCTGTTTAGTACTGACCAGGTTGTCAGTCAATCGCCTCATTTCTCGCCTCGTTTTACCCCTTGTCTGCCTGTTTTTCGTTTATGTTTCCAGCGGCCCTTGAGCCTGGTTTTTGTTTCCTGTTCTCATATCTCGTGTAAATAAAGATCCTGCTTCAATGGATGCCTGTCTGCCTCATCCCTGTTACCCCCGAGGTAAATCACGGCAGTGGACTAAACCCCCCTGTCATGACAAATACTGGAATACTGGATCATATTGTTACATTTCTCCCCTTTACCTTAAGGAGAGCAGGCATTCAGGCAGGCTTCCATTTTCAGGTTCAACTTTTTATTTTTAGAGAAAAGAAACGATGGCCAACATAAACTCTTTAAACAAAAGGAACTAAGGAGCAGCACACTAAAGGCCTTGCATATCGGTGGACTGACAATACTGATCCACCTAAACTGCACTTAAATACTTGTTCTTAACTGAGTCCCACCTCCCACATATGCTTAACCCGCCAAATTAAACACAGGTGATCTTCTTTAACATTTCATCCAACACACGTGAACCTCCCAGCTGCTCCACCCACATAACCCCCTTAACCCTTACACATATCTGCATTCTCTGAAGTTTTAGTGGGTAGTTTTGGGTGACTTGCCTCTTTAAACCTGGTATAAATTGGCAGCAGTGTGGCCAGATTGTGCAGAGAAAGCAGCTAGATAAGGGCGCAGGGCTCAGATACAAATAAACAATATGACCAAACAGAGTAACAACTTTAACAGTCCTTCAGAATTTGTCGTGTGACTCCTATGGCACTGACTAACTGCTTCTCACATTCAGTTTTGAAAGCAAAGTTTGGTTGTTTGGTGGTTTTTATCATCACCAAACTCCCAGTCTCTGTTTTATCTCATGGTTTGCTGCACCTTTCACACTTGCGTTTCAGCACGGCTTGTACGACAAGCTACAGATTTACTAAACTGGGCAATAATTAAAGGTGCAGAGTGAATCTGAGCTGCCGCATTGAGGCACGTTTTGTGTTGCACCATCTCATCTGTTCCACAATCACCTCCTTCTGTTGCACAATCTGTTTATGCTGCTGGGAATGTGGTAACATCTCCAATGGCTTTGCAACTGTTGCTATGCCTCTATTTTGGGTGGAGATTTATATTATTTCCTCTCCTTAATCCATACTGAAGTCAAAGAGCTGGTAAGAACAATAACTGAGAGAAAGGAGAGTTAAAACTGGGAAACTGGAGAAACAGAAAAGTGGCAGAGTCTGTGCCATTAGTGCCGAACATGTGAGAGTCTAGAAGTGATTTGCATAAACCTAAACGAGGCCGTTGAGCCGGGAGGAAGATGTAAATTTTAGGGTCAAAGACAAAAAGGGTCATTATACATTGGCTCTAGCTCTAAGGATTAAAGCATAGCACATAAGCTCCTTTGCGCTTAGTATAGACTTTAACATAGAGGGCAATACAGTAATATTTGCATATATGTGTCGTTTAAATACACGATGAAGCTCACCTCAATGAGAGGTCCGTCAGATTGGATGATCTTTATCACAACCACCATTGGTATGCAAATCATGGAGGCGAGGGCAAGGGTCCACCCGACTCCAATAGACCAATCAGGGTACTCGTAGACTTTGTTGTACGTCAAAGGCTTGTATTTGACCAAGGAAAAGATGAAACATCCCTGTAGAAGAGGTTAGGAGAAGACGTTGACATCATTTTCAAAATATATCATTGGTCTAAATGTGTTTAGTTCGTCAGGCTGCAATCACACTATTGTTCTTCTTAAGTTTTTTGTATTATCATTAATATTCTTTAATAGTCAGAATGTGGTGCCTCTCCTTCTATTGACACGGTTTAAAGATAGAAACATCTGTTAATACTGGAAAACTGGAGGGACTTTTTTTTCGGTTGATCAGGGGAGTCTTGATCATTAAAAACAAAAAAAACCACTTTTTGTGGTCGAGTCACCTCCGTAATACATGGGGAGAGAGAGCAATGCCAAGTCGCCTTAAAACTGGGTGTTGAGAGAAACAAATAAGTTTTGCTGAGCTCATGAACAGACACTAAAGCTCAGGTCAGTTCTATAAAAAGACGTATCGCTGTTTGCTGTGGTTTAATTAAAACTGATCAGCTTGAGAATGTGGCCACAAGTTCAGCCATCCTTAACCGTAAACTGCATGGTAAGAGCCAGCGAGTAATTTATTTTCTTTTGAACACAAACTTTTCACTTAATTTCTATATAAGGTAATTACTTGCAGTAACTTCTGTGCAATAGTCTTCATGTGCAATATTACTACTTGGTCAAAATTACTTTACATTACTTAATAGCACTGAATTACTACTAATTACTACGTGCAATAACTTATTCCAAACCACCATTTGAGTCAATCGTTTTTCACTCAGCTGTGTTACTTATAATAATAATAATAATCTTTATTTATATAACACAAAAACAAAGTTACATAGTGCTGTACTTCTAGATATTACACCAAGCATTTCTGTGTGTAGCATCGTCTATTCATATTGTGGTTGTTTTCTTTCTACAGATTTTTATTTAGATTTTATTTCTTATTTTATAAGAATTATAAGACTTATTTTATATTGTTCTTGTGTCTCTGTGTGTTGTGGCAGTCATCGCATAAGCAATTTCCTCCGAGATCAATAAAGTTTTCTGATTCGGATTCTTTTTTGCCCATTAAGTCCATGTTTATAGCGGCGACGGAATCGCACCGCATTTTCTCACAGAAACACAATGCAGTTTTAAGGATGTGACTTTACTAAGACTGATTAGGTCCTATTTAAATTAAATCTGGTGCAGTTAGTCGGTTGCCACGGACAACAGTTCCATAGTTCTAAGTGCAGGAACAGAAACCCCTGACATGAAGGACATAATGATGAGCAGGTACTTCTGGAGGTTCGAGGCCGAAAAATTTGCTCTTTTAAAGACATAAACATCGTCTGGCATCCAAGAGGACTGCTCAACTAATCAGCAGCACTGAATGTCTCAGCACTAAGAAGAGAACACTAAGGACACCACTGAATCGTAATATATATGTGCGAGAACAGTTTACCCTTTCTAACAGATAAAGGGCCGTTTTGCCCTTTAAAGGGAGAAATGGGATGAATAAACAATTCCCTTTTCTTTCACACTGTAGGTGGCACTCTTTGGGACTGCATTCCTGCTCCCACGGAAACTAATCTCATGCCCATCCTCGACTCCCCATTCATCCTTAGCTAGCAGGCAGATGGCCACTCCATCTGGACCTCAGCACTGCAGCGAGCAGAAAGTCGGATTTTCGCAGCAAATCCAAAGCGGAAAAGTCTGCAGGCGCTGTAGTTTTGCGGCTGGACTTTAGTTGGAGGAGGAGGAAGAGGAGGAGAAGGAGGGGACAATGGGGGCTAGAACCGTGTCAAATGTCTTTTGAGGTATTTGATGTTGACATTTTTCTCAAGCGTTGTGTAATGCCAATTCTGAGTAAACTCTTTGCGTTTTTGCATTCGGAACTCAAAACAAAAAAACCCACCACACATAGTAAAGGCGTGATTACAGTCCAGCACCACTTCATCCAGGGATTTGGTCTGTAGCCAATCATGTCCTCGACTGCATCATAGAAATTATCAGCGCCTGAACAGGGGAAAAAAAGAGAGTTTGGTCGTATTACATAACTGCGCTCAGGAAAACACACAATGACATGAATCACAGATCCTATAAACACACGCTGCTGGTGGTGGAGGGGCCCATGGTCCTGATATCATGGGAGCAAGGTACATAAAGCATGCAAAAATCGCGTGTGCTTGTGGCCCGACTGTACTGCGATGCAAATTCGGGCTGCCTAGCTTACGACAAATTGTAATATTAGGCAACATCTGTAATTAAAAGAATAAAAGAACAAACGTTTCCTTCTGAGAACATGGCAATCAGTAAGAAACAAAGATTGACTATTCAAATGTTTACTCTACCTGACTAACGCTCTCTTTCAACAAAGCCCGGCCCAAATATCAAATATTTCGCAACGGTGGCTGCTTTCGCCTTAATAATAAAGCGATTCTCATTGACGGAGATATTGACAAATACACATATTACTACATCTGTGCAGCGTTTAAAGATATTTTCTGTTCTGTTACAGTTTACATACATACATCTTGCTTCGTTTTGTAATGTAATAATTCTGTTTGAATCATTGATAGCTTTTTTTGCACAGGCTCGACTTCACTACTGTATAACTGTGTATGTGACGAATATAGAACCTTGAATCCTCAGCCACTTACCATAAACCCAGGCTACAGCAATACATTCAAAGAATGCAACCCACAAAAGGCACACACCACTGGCTGCATAGTAGTCAAAGAGTTGAAACACATACATGCCACCCTGGAAAGAGAAAAATCGCTTTATTAGTACAAATAAGAAAAGTAGAGATAATGCAAGGCAGCCTAAGGCCCCTCCCCCTCCCCTCTCTGAAGTGGTACCGGCCTACATGAGACACATCAAGGCTTAAAAATAGGCCTCTGGGAGACTAGGCCTTCATAAACCTGTGACACTTTTTTTCCACTTTTAGTGGTCAGATGCTACGTTAAAAAGAAGGACTGGAAACGTGTGTCACATTATAAGTCCGGGCCGGATCTCCTAGTATAGCATTGGGTTTCCTCTTTGGGAACAGCAGGGCTGTATAACCATAAAAAGGCTTGGCAGGGGAGATAAAGACCAGGGAGATACCCGATTACCAATGCGAAGCTATTCCTTCTAGGTTTGAAGGTTCGGTGGATGTACAATATATCATTGACTCTAATAATAGCTCTAAGTGTCCAGGTCTATTTGTAGAGTCCCTGTATATGATGTGCAGACAGGTGGAAGAATTCCACCCCGAACTTATACTTTAGCCCTTAGAAAACTCTGATTTCAGTAAATATAAACAGTGTAAAACAGTCTAGAACCGGTGTTTACTCTCAGAACTCAGAGTGTATCAGTAAACTCTGATTTCAGTAAATATAAACAATGTAAAAAAGTCTAGAACTCTCCTACACTCTTGCCGCGCCGCCACCCAGACGCTCTCTGGAGCCCCTCCTTCTGCGAGTTTTACCCACCCACTTGTGGGCGGAGACTATTTAAAAGTTCTCCTGGGTTCAAGGATCTTGTTCATTTTTGTTCTTTGTGTTTTTTATCCCCCAGTAGTGGTTTTTAAATTACAGTAAATTTGGTTCTATGTGACATAGTAACACCAAACGTCTGACACCTCGAGCACCAACACAAACTTCCGTATGAGGAGGTGTTTGGCTGTATAATGATGATTTACCATTTGCTCTGCTCGTGTTCTAAGGGTCAATTGTTTCAAGGAAATGGAACAACCTAATGGTGATGCAGTGAAATAATAAAGCCCTATAGGTAAGTGAAGTGAAGTTACCATTCTGTCATATGTGAACACACCCCAGCACACAGTGTGAAATTCTTTCTCTGTATTCAACCCATTTAATCATTCACCAAATGACTAAGTGGGCAGCCAGGAACACAGCGCCCGAGGAGCAGTTTGTACCTTGCTCAAGGGACTGGCCACTAGCAGTCCTGGGAATCAAACCCATAACCTTCTGATCGCAGGGGCAACTCCCTGACCATTAACCCCAGTGATGGTTAATCATTGTCATGAATGAGTGGTGTGTTAATTGTCTTGTTTCATATTATGCTACAAAATAAAGAATGTTTTTATTTCCAGTACATACCTCAGTGACCATGGTAAGTCCCAACAGGTAGCTCACAAAGCATACTATAGCTATAAAGATTTCTCGACGGTAACCCTTCCGTAGGAAGGATGGATACAGATCCACCAGCGATGTGATCTGTCCTTCCACTTCGACAAACTGGAGGAGGGAAACAGAGGAGAAATGTCAGGCCATTACATAAACATCATGCTCTACGCTCTTTAAAATAAACGATTCTTGGCTCAGACGAGTGGTTCCACTACGCCTCAGTGGTTCTTGGCTTAGACTCCCCTTCAGTGTAATCAGTGTAGATCTTTAATCAGTGTCCAGCCTTTTCAGGTTTGCAATCGAAACATGCAGGAGCTCCAACTGGGACGTCCCAAATGTAGATTCTTTATTATGTGATGGTTCTTCTCATTTACAAACAAACCTCTTTGGAGAACCATTCTTTGGTGCTCAGGTATTAAAAGTAAAGCAAACTACAACAATATATTATCCAAAAGGTAAAAACAATGAAGTTTGAGGTACAAATGTGCACCTTAAATTAGTTTAGAGGGTACAGTACATATACTCTGCCAGCAGAAAGTGGAGAGTGTTATGTGGCTTAACTTTTAATTCGTTTAGGTGCTAGGTTATGTTTTACCTCTAACTTGTGTTGCTCCTTGTTTAAGCTGTTTTACTTTTTATTTTTGTATTTTAGAAACTGTAGATTTAGATCTACAGCAATCCCTCCTTTTTAAACGGATCAGCACTCACGGACTCAGTCAAACGCAATTTTTTTTCTGAGAACCGAACTGCATTACCGCCACAAGTGCTGCAGTCCAAGTTATCAACCACCATAAAAAGAAGAAGAAGAAGCCTGCTGACGCATGTAGCATGCCCCCCCAATTTTCAATAGTTATCTCAGTTTATTTAGTATTAGTATGCTGTACCCTGTCTAAACATGTGGGTAGAAAGAGTTAGTTCACTGTTTCTTTTGTGTACGAGTCTTTTGGCAAGCTGCTAATGCTTACTGCTAATGCTAACTTTTGTTTTAAGCAAAAGTTTTCTGATTCTGATTATTTATTTACCTTTACATTTACTTGAATTTCATTTAAAACTTAGTTTAATGCATTACCCTTAAAGTGTTCTGGGAGCAGATTTGGGGGCAGATTTAGGGTTTACACTATAAAACAGGCATTTTAGGCTTTTTTTTTTTTACCAAAACACACACAACAACACGGTTTTTCACTATACGCAGGTGCTCTTGGAACGTAACTGATTACTGGACTTATTTTTATAATGTTTGCACATAAAGGGAGCATTTCAGGATACATTTCACTGCATGTTGTTCTTGTGCAACTATGCGTGTGACAAATAAAGCATCTTGAATCTTGAATTTGAATAGACAAAATGAGATTTTAACTGAAAAAGTGCAAAAATAAACCATTTCTACTTTTGCAGCCCCGTCTTTTGGTTCCAACTGTACATTTCTTGTACTGTACATGGACTACCTCACTGTGCAGCTGCGCTAATTCCATTTCAGAAAGCCAGATTCAATTTAACTGGGCCAGCACCGTGCCCGGCTCAGTAGCTTTCCTGGACCTGCGAGCCCACTGACTTAGCAGAGTGTTCAATTTCACCGGGACACTGAAATCTGATCGTATTAGAGCCCTGCTGACACAAGACTGAACAGTTGCCATGAAAACGTTTTTTGTTTCCTCGTCCTGCTGTGTGTGAACTTTGATGATGTGGAGATTAATTTTCTATAAGTCATAATTATATACATCCATTACTTAATATCTGAATTCACATAACTATGACGCCAGTACTAATGTCTAGTTTTATGTATATCCGATATCACTTACAGCCATTATGTAAGTCAAACCGTACACAAAATCTTATTTTTGATTTATCACTGTTTTATCAGCCCCAGTTGAAAGGCATTAAGCACTTAGGGCAAGACACTGAAGGCAGAAATGAGGCATTTTTCAGATTTTATCTATATCTATAAAAAATAAAACAACAACAGATATATGTATATTTTTATGTGTTTTGAGGCCCACCCACACTCAACACAATCATGCCACTTTCCTGCAGAATCTCTTGAGTACATTCCAATGTTTTTTTAATCCTTGTACTAATAGCAATAGACACACAAAACTGAGATTTCAATGCTTCATTCAGTTCTGAGGCTTGTTTTTGATGATAATTGGTATCAAAACCAGCTTTTATTAACTTTCAGAGCACAAAATGGGGAAAAACTGCTCACTACATTTTAAATAATAATCTCTGACCCTATTCTGAAGGATGTTACAGAAGAAATATATTGATATTATCAAGATGCTTTATTTTAGCTCATTGCTAAATGTATGTGAAATTTTGTATTACAAAATAACCTGAAGAGCATTTTATAATAGTGCAGTTTTTTTCCTACTGATCCTTTCTGCTCTGTAAATTCCTTTCTCAGGAGTTCAATTAAATAAGCATTTTAATTCTAACCCCATCCAAAGGTTCAGTTAATAAATAAATGCAAATATATTTAAAGTTATGCAGGTTTGATTAGGAAGTCTCATTTGCATGGCATTTTTGGGAAATGTGCCGGAAATAATTAAAACATCAGCAATCACACTACTGTTCTTCTTAGGTTTGCTTTTTCATTCTTCTTCTCTGCCACGCTCACCCCGTTCTGTCAACAACATCTCAGAATTTAAATCATTACTCAAAACTCACCTGTTCTCTGAATGCTACACCTCTGATCTGTAAACTGACTGCTCTGTATTATCTACCCGTCACGTTTTTCTTTCATTGTTCCTTGTTCTCTCCAGTTTGTTGTTTCTGGCTTTTGTATATTTGTTATTTGTCTGTTTGATCACTATATGCATTGTAAAGCGTCCTTGAGCACTGGAAAGGGGCTATATAAATAAAAGATTATTTAGAATAATGTCTCCAAGCCACACTCGCTTGCATGGGCCTGGCATGATTGTTCTGAAGCAGGAGACGATCTGAATCAAGTTAACCGTTCGAGAGCCACTGACCTGACTGTCGAGACCTAGTAGCAGAAGCATGATGAAGAAGAGGATGGCCCAAAACGTAGGCAGCGGCATCATGGACACAGCTTTAGGGTAAGCAATGAAGGCCAGGCCGGGACCTAGAGGGGTAGAGAAGAGAAAAGGGGGAAGGGAGGTGGAGGAAGTCCAGTCAGCAAAGCCAGTCACTTGCACACTTTGATCCAGGCTGCTACGTCGCGAACAGCAGCACAGACCAAATCGAAACATGAAAAAAAAAAGAAGGTGCGAGTGGATCCTAGGTGTCGAAGCGATTGGGCCAGGCAGATTACTGCCAATGACTCGAGCTGTAAGGTCATGATGTAACTAGACAAGAAAACGTTCTTAAACTGGATAATATAGAAGACATTCTCAATCACTTAGTATTTTAACAGGGTTGGTCAGAAACGTTACACAGAAAATACACTGACCATCACTTTTTTTTTTTAGCTAAAATTGTCACAAAAGCTTGCTAGCCTGGCATTTAAAAACAATTGTGAACACAGGTGTGAACAACAGCAAACACATAGCACCGTTTAGCTGAGGAATATAAACCAAAAACAACAGCCAAACAAATAAGACGTCTATGTCCAGGAACAAAATGAGCAACTTTCTGGAATTAAGGCAGGATTAAGGCCACAAGAGCAGCGTCTTTTTAAAAGAAGCCCTGTTCACTGCTTACCTTCCGTGTTGTCTAGTTAAATAATATATTCAACACAGTCGTATACCAGAACTCCTGTGGCTAAGTATGGCATTAAATCTCGTTCTTCTGCAGAGCATTCCATGCAAGTTGTGTTCTATAAACACGCCGATAGATTTATTCTTTATACACAGCATGTAGCTACGTAGGCCAGAGGCTCCTCGGAATAAGGTCAAGGCAGAAACAGCGTTGCAGAAGAACTAAACAATGAAGGGAAGAAAAACAAAAAAAGCCAGGAGCTCAAAATCAGTCGATTCCGCCAAATAATTCTCCACCTCTTTAGTCTAGCCACTGCAAGGTGAACCAGAAGAGGAAGGCGAAAGAGCTACGAAACTTAATGGAGAGAGCATGCGAAATGAAGAGCTTGATAATTGAAGATCTTGACAATAGTCCAATATGGTCTACAGGATGGAGTGAAAAGAACCAATAGAATCCACTTGGAGCAGCAGCCAAACATGACAAATAGTTTAAATGGGAAAAAATGCACTCAATTCATACAACAAAGAAGCCCAGGGTTCCAAAACTGGACCTGCGAATTTGTTTGAATGAACTTGCACAAGGCGTTTCTTGGTTTCACCCTCGATATCTGTTTCAGACTAACTGTAGACTCTTCATCATTTAGTGAACTGGACAAGATCCAATCAGAAGACCTCAGTTTTCCCAGGGTCTCCATGCACATTCTCTCAACACATTTCCATTTTTTTTTTTTGTTTGTTTGACGAATCCAACCGGAGTGAAAATTGGCTCCCGGACGAGGTGATCCGATAAAATCTACGTCTTCCGCTTGTTTGTTTGTTTGTCAATTTGTCAAGGAGTGTTTGATTGCCTTTTCTTTTTACGTGAAACTATTTACTCTGATTGCCGTTGCTGTTTTCTACAGGACCAACTCTTTTTGATGTTTTTTTTTTTTTGAAGTAGCAGTGCCCACCATCACTGCTACTTTTACCCTCGTACCTGACTCTGCCACATCGGCAATGTCCACCCCTTGCTCTTGTGCCATGAAGCCCAGGACGGAAAATATTGCGAAGCCAGACACAAAACTGGTAGCGCTGTTCAGGCCTCCCAGCAGCAAACAGTCCCTATGTCACACATACGTCATGGAGCTTGTTAATTAACACAATAGGAACCTACGTCCCCACTTTTTTTTGCCCGTTGACTGGACTAACCCCTCGCCTCCCGCCCCCAGGTCGCGGGAGCTCACCTGTAGCAGTTGTATTTGTACTTGTTGTAGCTTCCCAGTGATGTCATCGCTCCCAAGCAAATGGCGTAGGAGAAGAATATCTGTGTCCCTGCATCAATCCACACCTGCACGGACAGAAAGGAGCTATAAGGCTTTTTGCTCGTTTGTTTCATGAGCTTGAAACGATGTGCGGTCATCCATTTACTAATCGTCTTCCATGTGATGTGATTAATGTGCCGCGAAGGCGGTTACAGTACTGATATGGGAGGAGGCCTTACTTCAGGATCTTCGAGGCGGGTGACATTCGGATACAGATAGAACTTGATGCCCTCGGCCGCCCCGGGAAGAGTGACGCCCCGAACCAGGAGGACAATCAGCATGACAAACGGAAAGGTTGCTGTGATGTACACAACCTAAAGAGGGAGAACATAGAAACTAAATGAAAAACTAGATTGCATTTTCCCAAGAAAAGGAGAAACATGATACCATTGTTTGCAGACACCCAAACGTTGCGTAAACATTTTACTGAACTACTGAGAGGGCGGGGGTTAACTCTTATCCAAGCCATTCACGGTTAAGGGCAGCTGAAAATGGGTGGAGCGGAAAATGGGTGGAGCAAAGCGCTCACCTAATGGGTGTACGTGTACCTGATCATTTATAATTTACCCACAACAGAGTTTTTATAGCTAACCTGAGCTTGAGTGTCTGTTTATGAGTCTGCTGTGTCTAAGACTGATTTGTTACTCTGTGTTTTGTTGCTTTCTGATCACCATAGCTGTGACGTCACAAACACTCTCTCCGTTACATACCTTTAAGGCGACTCACCCCCGTCGCTCTCTCTCCCTATACATTACAGAGGTGACTCAACCACAAAAATCATATTTATAAATGGTCCGCCCTTTGCTCCTGTTTGACAGATGTTGTAGCCATGACAATATTTCAAAACCTGTAGGTGGTTTTGAAATATTGGTATGATAATAATTATAAAAATAAAACGTAAAACATAAAAAGGTAGTGTGTATGCATGTGCGTGTGTGTGGATGTGTGAGTGAGGCTAAGCCACTAAAATCTGTTCCACTGTTTGGAAAGTATCACATCTAATGTGGAATTCTGAGCTGATTTTTTTTTTATCAGTGTGCTTCTGGGAGAAAAATGAGAAAAACTGTCCACTTTCCTCCTCATATTCTTATTCCTGGTTTGGATGGTGATCCAACAGTGACCACAACGCAGAGATCTAGACAGTTAATTACATTATGTACTTTTCCTACGACAGTTAAGGGCTCATTTGCTCTTTCACCACAGTTCCAACCAGAAAATCCTGCCAGTGAAGAGGCAGAAACCATCTCTTATCTATATAATAGCTGAACTAGTGCAGTCGTGTTGTGGGTAAAGGGAAATTTGAGTTGACAGTGTATTGGCCGGCAGCCTCAATGATGTTTACAACTGTATACTCGGGAGGAAAATGCGCACCCAGGTCCAGCAATCAATAAATGGGGATTTAAGCCTCCAGACAAGGCGGCTTTAGATCGACTTTGTGGTCAGCCGTCTGCTGGCGGTTGCTCGGTCTACTAGGAACGTGTTTGCTGTCATTATCTTGGACATTAATCACTGGGGAGGGTTGTTTGTGTTCACAACTTTGGCTAAAATGTGCTCCACAAACACAGCAAGTCAGATGCAAACTGATAAACAAAGGTGAACTTTTCTTTACTTGGTATTCCTTGACCGGGTTGGATTCAGTTGCATCAACAACTCACCTTCCCTGTGGACTTCACGCCTTTCCAAATGCAGAAGAAGCAGATGACCCAAACACCAAGGAGACACAGAGCCAGGTCCCATTTGACGGGGCCCACCTTCTCGATGCCGTCAGAGATGCTGAGGACGTTGCGCCTGAGGGGTAACCCGAGAAAACCTTGAGCTATTTCAAGAACCACGAGAGCCTTCTCTTCAGATAAACAAATATCACAGAGCAGTGAGCCCTGGGCAGTCTGTGGAGGAGCACGTTTGAATGGATGTTTGAGTACAAGTGAAAACAACCGGTCAGGCGGAGTAGAGTGGATGAGGCTAGTTTATGGCCGCAGCACCAGCTCCAGCCAGTCTCGTCCAGCCCTTTTTACTATGTAATTGCTTTACGCAAGCTGACTGAAGCCACCTCGCTTGGCAAACAGATGTTAAAAACTGAGGGCAAGAGACTGGACACTTGTAAAGGCGATGTTGTCCAATCTTAAGGAGGTCGGATGCTGTTGGCAAATTAATCTGCTGCATCTCCTACTCTGCAGTAGTTGCTACAAAATCGTACGCATGTCTAAAAGCCACTACTTTTCTCCATTTCACAGAAAAGCCTTCCTTCCCACCGCCATCAGACTCTATAACTCCTCCCCCTGTCACACACCCATCCAACTCTATAACTCCTCCCCCTGTCACCCACCCACCCATCCAACTCTACAACTCCTCCCCCTGTCACCCACCCACCCATCCGACTCTGTAACTCCTCCCCCTGTCACACACCCATCCGACTCTGTAACTCCGCCCCCCCAGCATTATATTGAGTATTTTATGCAGAGGTTTTCATTGGATTTGTTGAGACATTATGTTTTTATCTTGTACTTGTTTCTGTCCATTTGTAACAATGAATTCAGTAATTAATGATATCAATCAAGCTGTATCAGATCCAGAAAACAAGTGCAGTAGAAAAGCGAACTGATCTCGCAATCAGATACTCACTCCCAGAACTCAGTGACTGGCGAAGTGAAGTTGGTAGCGTTCATAGCACCCCAGAGGGTCTTGTTCTTGCGGAGTGTATCCTCGATACAGTTCTCTGTGTTCCACGCGTTATTGCAGCTGGCCCAAGGGAGCTCCGGCTGAAAGCACTGGAACAGGTAGTACAAACCCCAGGCCAGGATCACGATGTAGTAGATGTTCAACAAGGAAACGATCACAATGGAAGCATAGCCGATACCTGCATTGCAAAAAAAACAAAAAGAAGAAACATCAACAGTTACCACAGATACAGCAACAGCGTATTGATGGTGGCCGGAGGTGGATGTTCTTAGAAATAGGCAGAATTCAGAAGGGCCTCAACCGCCTTTTCCATTCCCTGTGTAGCAAAAGCTGCCATTACCAGGTTTTGCTCCAGAGAACTACACAAATGCAGGAGAATTGTGCAGCTCCTACAAGTAAATAGGTAGTTTTTGTGGAGAAGATTCTACCAAATGCTGCTAGAAAAATCTAGTAACCACTAGTGTAGAATTATTAGGGTCATATTGCGACATGACTGTACAGATGGTTACACCGTATCAGCAATTGCAAGTCTTTATTGTTTTTGGCTTATTTCAATGTCAAAAACTTTCCCCAAAGCAAGCCAAAGTGTACAAAAACATTCCAGCAACTCAAGTTCCACCAAAACATCCCCTCTTCTACTTATGACCACAAATGGGGTATTAACTGACAGGGCAAAATACACAACTTAAACAAAATTATGGTTTTTAAATGAGCTATAAATGAGAAAATCACAGCGTCATATTTATTACAGCTTTCAACGTTACAATATGACAATATTTTATGAAAATGTACTAACAGGTTACTGACGAGGCATTTTGAGGCCAAAGGGAAGCAATACTTTTGGAGGAAGGAGGGACTAAATCAATCTGACTTCGCTGTGGGCTTCCGTGTTTGTTGGTTTGTACTTTATAATCAGACCTAAATCAGTCCTTTCACTGTTGAGTGCACTGATCAATATCTCTGCATATAACAGAGAGGCTCGTGTTTATACAGTACGATACGTATTGCCCCACTCCTAGACATTACCATGCTTTTGCTATAGAAAGTGTGAGTGCGAGTTTGAAGGCCTTGCAAAAGGCCCTTTTTGCAGTTAACCTGCCCAAGTGCAACCTTACATCATACAGATAAGCAGGAATGAAAAGGTGTTTTCTTATCTGCAGGAGCAAAAAGCTACTGACGCACGTTCATGAATTGCATCACTGTAACCTGTGTTGACTTAAAGAAGAGTCATGTGACCTGGCGTGGGAGGCAGATAGAGGCATCCATGTGAGCGACTTCCTTTCTCCTCTCAGATCAGGTGAGCCGAACACTAGATGCCCCGTTTTTATCAGGCAGAGTTTGCCAGCTGTCAGTGTTTGTCTCAGGTTGATGACTCTTCTGTTTCAGCAGTCGCACCACTTGGCCAACAGACTCATTAGCAGCTGCTGAAGGTCTAAACCCTCCTTATTTCCACTAGCTGGCTAACATGGAATGTATCTGTGCAAACAAAACTGCACAGCATGAGCTAAAAACGAAACCAGTGAAACTCAACTATTGCCAAACTATTCTTTTAAGCTGTTTAACCCTCAGAACTCAGTAAATATAAACAGTGTAAAACAGTCTAGAACTGGTTCTCCTACACTCTCGCCATTTGTGGCTCTTTCTCTCGGCGCAACGCCACTCAGCCGCTCTCCGGAACCCCTCCCTCTGCATGTTTTCCCCACCCACTTGTGGGCGGAGACTATCCTGAAAGATGTCCCGGTTCAGAGATCTTGTGGTTCTCTCTTTGTTTCTAAGAGCAAAAATGTGTTTGTTTTTGTCCTTTATGTTTATTTGTGTGTGACAATGTTTTTAACCCCCCATAGTGGGTATGATTATGATTAGTATTGGTTCTACGTGACACAGGAACACCAAACAAAGCTCAGCTTGACATCTGACACTTTGAGCATCAACACAAACCGGGGGAACTTCCATATGAGGAGCTGTCTGGCCGCATGACGGCGATTTACCATTTGTTGTGTCTCTGGTATGGCTCTTTGTTGCTTTAAGAGTTAAGCTGCCAACCAGAGTTAATAGCTTGCATCTCCGGCTTTACTTAAAAAAAGGATTTCTGGCAAAGTACAAGAAGAGCAAGAAATAAGAGCCACTGTCTACTGTGTGCTGCTCTTCACTTGCACTTTTCTTTTTCTGGTTAAGGTAAGTCTCTGTGTCGGGCTTGGATCTCATTGCTAGTCATCCCTTTCATGTTTTGCCACCCGGCTGCTATGGCAACGCTGAATTTAGCTGAACGCTCGCTACACCGCACGACTGAGCCTCGAGGGCCGGGCTGAAGTATGAGTAGGTGCGATTGAACGTGCCCATCTGAGGCCGCATTCCGAAAGTGCGCGAGTGCATTAGCCGCTTAGGTGCGTTCGGGAAATTACATTTCCTCAGATTACTTTCAGTCAGACCTAGATTCTTGTCCAAGGCAGATATAGCACACGCCGACTGCTGAGAGATGTGTTGAAATGGCTTCAGCCCGTCTATGACTGTTGCCTTTTAAAGAGAACAGCCTAAATTCTAAAAATTCTAAAAAGACAGACTCCTAACCACTATTAGTGTCCACTGAACTGTAAGTTATTTACCTACAGTATTACCCAGTATTAGTGTATGTAGCATGGTGCGTTTCATATTGTGTTGTTTCATCTGGTTCTCGGATTCTGATGCAGGCCGCACATAAGAGGGAAGTATGTCTGCTCTGTCGGAAACAGTCTATGGCTATTGGGTTCATGTTCTAAAGACCTATTTCCTGCATGATTCATCTGCTGAGGAAAAAGGTGGGGATATCCTTACTGCACTGATCTTTCCTTTATTGTTCTTTATTGAAAAGCAATTAAATAATAGTATTCCTATCCTATCCAGAGCACTGAGAGCTGGCCTCCATGTTCTCTTATCTCCTTTTTCTCATGGAAATGATGTTCAGACAAACCCAACTCATGTTCGACACTCACCAGTAAAGATGGGGCAAAGTTTTTCCCAGCAAGTGATTCCCCCCTGAGAGGTGAACTGGCCAAGAGCCACCTCCAGGAAAAACACAGGCAGGCCTCCTCCGAACAGGAAGATGAAGTACGGGATGAGAAACGCACCTAGGCGTGAAGAAGACAAGGTACACTGTGATAAATTTGTTTAAATCCACTAATCATTAAATCCCATTAACAGCGTGTGCACAATTATTGACTGCGAGCTCTGAACTGCACCTCAGTCGACCATTACAGTGTGAACCTGTAACACATCCTCCTTTCTGCACTTCCTGTGTGGCTAATCAAAGCACACACATTTCTCCAAATATGGTCTTGCAAAGCCCCGAAAAGTGACAGAGCAACTTTTGACCCACGCAAATGTATCTGATCCGTGGAGCTACTGCATGATTCAGAACGATTTGATCTCAGATTCGGCCTGAATCATTCAGCAGCTCGGCTGAAGGTAATACAGAGCTTCATGACAGAACAGATTCAGGTACATCTGAGGGACAACAAACTTCGAATTCATAATTGACAAGTTTCAAGTCCATTTGGAACAGCTGATGAATGGCAGGCATTGTAAATACTGTACAATAAAAATCACATTTTAATTTCTCTAATGAAGGCGATGCTGCAGCAGTTTTTTTTTTTTGCTTTGTATGTTATTTGCTTCAGAGATCACTATTTCAACTCTCTGCCTTGCGTATGTGGCTGAGCTGACAGTAAACTCTCTTGTATCTTGAATTAGTCAATGTATTTACTTGTATGTCTGAAACTCAAGCTCAACAGTCGATATCGTAAAATGCTTATATACTATATTGATGACTCAAATGCATTTTGGAATTAAACACTATTTCATTGGTGTTTGAGAACCTGTTCCTGTGATGCAAAACATTATCAATAGTTTACTCACCTCCACCATTCTTATAGCAGAGGTACGGGAACCGCCAGACGTTTCCTAAACCGACGAACCCTCCAGCCACGGACAGGAGAAAGTCAAGCTTGCTGGCCCACTTCTCCCGCTGAGGGTGTTTGCCCTCCGCCTCGTCCTCGGGCCGGGTTCCAGGACTTTTTCCCGGGGATGGCTTCAGGGTGTCCTTGTGGAAGTCCTTCAGACATTGGAGCTTCTCCTTTTGTGCCATGCTGATGGAGAAAAAGCAGGACGGGGTTAAGCTCAAGGCTTATTCATTATTCAGCTATTACTCTCATCATCCAACGACTTCTCCAAATGATTCATTAGAACCTCCATGAAACTAATAGTGGACGGAAAGCCAGAGTTTAACACTTGGGAGTCATTTTGCTCTGCTGTTCACACATAATTACAAAATGAAGCGACAACACAGTTATGCCATGATCACGTGCGCGTTCTATTTCAACAGACGCACTTCAGATGAACTAATAAAAACACCACAGACTGACCATTTAGAACCACTATCCAAACAAACACCCCGCTTGTTTGAATGAGCTAGGAGGGACAAATATAACATGCTTTTATCAGCGGGGATAGCTAAAAAAAAAAGAAAAAGTGTCATGGTGACATACTTGGGCTGCAACCTCCCAAACGTGGGCCAAATATAAACAGTTAATTTCTAATGTCATAAATGAACCATTTCATTGGATCACTGCCAGCCCCCCCCCACACACAGACACACACATGCAATACCATAAAATGCAGCATGGGTGTGGAAGTGGCAGTGTGTTAGTCTTGGGGTTTTAACACAGGAACCCATCGACCACACGCTCAGAGAGAAGCACCGGGTTGCAAGTTTGCATGGTCGGATGTTGCAACCAGACGTAGATCAGATATAACTGAGTGAGGGACGAGAAAGAACGCAACGGCGACTTCATTCAAGCTGGGTGCATGCAACATGTGTTTGGTGCGCTCTGTCCCTTTAATTAACACAGCGGTTATGTGTCAAGACGCTATTCAAAGAGGGAATTGTTATTACTGGCTCAGGGTGTCCAGTGTCAAAGCGCGGGCCAGGAAAGCACCGCGAAGCGGCCCAAATGCAGTCCCGAGGAGCCAGATTGCGATGTCAGAAATGCTCTGGCGCCCCTAACCCCCGGCTCCTTTTCAACTTGGCACGGGTAGAACAAACTATAGCCCCCGGTTGCAAGGTCGCTCCGTTAAACACAGCTCCGATTTAGAACGGCCTGGTTCATTTACTTATTTTCTTGGAAACTTACATTGGGCTCCACGGTGAGTTTGAGACAGCGGCACCAGAAGGGAACTGGGTTTCTGTGTCTTTTTAAGTAACAAAAGAGGGGAAGGTGGAAAAATACAACTTCCAAGGTCTCCCATCACCTGACATACTTTATACACCTAGTATTAACATTCACGAGACGCGGAGAGTCGAGTCGCAGTGACCCCTGGACAAGGAGCCGAACTCGATATATATCGCCGTACACTGGACACCGGTGCCCTTGGTGTACAGGTCAGCCTTTGCTTTTTCTTCAGGGGTTCTGACATTACGTATTCATCACAGGGAGCCCTCAAGATAAGGGCGACAAGCTGGTGGAAAAGATTACCCAGATAATGCATGCAAACGGAAAGAAAAACTTTTGAGACAAAACATGGGACTGTGTTTACTAAACAGTTCCTCCCGGGGTAGCGGCTCTGGATCTACGCTGAGCACATCCCTGATTCCGCAGCCTGACCGTCCAGTTACACAACAGGAGCTTTCGAGTTTAGAAGTTCAGGAAACGCTCACATGACGGGCGGCGCTCATCCTCTCGCGCGGGGTTAAAACTGTACATTTCAAAAGCTTAGCGGCTTTCTACAACTCAAACACATCGCATTACATAAGCAGGCGAAATCCTTCAGAGCGGGTGTCCTGTGTCCTTGTTCATTACAACGATGTCCACAGCGAAACTTACTTGGCAGGGGGTCAAAATGAGACGCCCGTTAAGTACTGGGATTCAAAACGTGGTCAAAAATGCAGAGTCCCATGTGCTGCGGATTAAAATTTGCCTTTTTTCCCCCCCAAGATTCATCCCATTTATGCAATTTGTCAACGCCAGCTGTCAACAGAAATGTCCCAAAACGTCTTAATTCACATGCATAAAGAAGTTACCATGTCAAGAATTTCAATCTGATCCTGGAATGGGAATTCGTACATTCTAGCACTATTCAAAACAGTAATAACAACTGCATGACAAGTTTATCTCAAAGTTAAATTCAGATGTAGCCGTCAAAATCCAAAAGACAAATGAACGCAGTCATTATGATGTGTAAAGTCCCTCCTAATGATGGTCTCGCGGCGTCAGGACAGTCACTGTCCCCTGCACTTACATTTCCTTCATGGCTGCGTTGAGTTTGGTGTGTGCCGCTCTCCCTCCGTTGTCACCATGCCTCAGCTGCCACAGCCTAAATGTCTGTGCAGCTCAGAGTAAGCCCAGATTGACAGCGTGACCCGCCCCCAGACTAAGACAATTAAATGCAATCAGCAGATTGGGCAAGGCTTTGGAGCTGGGGCGGGGGAGGGCGGTAGTGGGGTGTGTGTGGATGACATGGACTGGGACAGTAAATTTCCACTCCCCAAAAGCATTAGCGGGGACGTCTGCGAGCGCTCAGCCTGCATGTGCCGCGTCCACTCGTGGTAATCTGAGCCGCAGACGCCAAACAGGAGTTGCAGGACAGCCACCCCTCACCTCCGTTTCATTTCACTAGAAGTGCCCGAGGACCGCTGTCTATTTAAACCCGCTGTTGTCATCCCCTTTCCCTTAATAGTTTTTCCAGTAACACTGGGGGGCTTGGCTAAGTGAGTAAATCCAAGAACGGAGGATTCCGGAGTGTGGCTATCACTTCAAGAACTTCTATTCTAAATATAAACAGTAGATATAAACTGACACGTAGTGTGTAAATACTGTGATTATCACGTTATACTAAACAGCCTGGACTTTTAAAGTATTCAGGGACGTTTATATGGGTTGAAGCGTTTTATATGACAATTATAACCTGGTATGGTTATATAAATCTGTGCCCCCGAAGCTGCCCAGAGATGCAGCCTAGGCGAGGTTCCGTGCATTTGCATAAGTGTGGCTGATGACAAAACAGCCATTGTACGGCCGGGCCTGGCTTTTTCCTTGAAGGAAAAAAAAAAGAGAAAAAAACACTGAAATGCTGTTGAAAAACAACCTTGGCCTACATAGAGGGGGGAAGAAAGAAAAATAAATGTTTTGTATGGGCTATATTTTAGGAAGCCAAAGTGACTCAATTCATAAAACATCTAAGTTTTGCTCTAAAAATTGCTTCCCATTTGGTTCAAAACAAGAGGCAAAAAAAACCTCCTGAGCTTCCAGAACGCTCCAGGAAGCCCCTAATTAGAAGTGATTAGCACTCCTAGGGTCAAAAGTCAATGAATGAGTCAAAACAGCCCCTTGTTTGCTCCTGCTGCGAATCCGGGGTCTTCAGGAAGACGTGAAGGTCTTAGTCATGCAACCTCATGGCTGGCGCAGCACTGAGGAAGACTTCTGAAGGTCCGGCTTCCACGTGCAGCTCCCGTTACGTAATGGCTATTTTAAAACTGTGTACATTTCCTGAGGGTAACTCACGTTAAACTCTTTCCTGCCCTGTTTTATCGCGCTCCGCTGCTCCACAGTGGCCAACTGCCTCGACCTCAGACTCCAGACTTTACAAAGGGGCGATGCTGGGAAGAGGCAGGAAACCTGGGCAACATGTAGATTCAGGCAAACTCGAGGCTGTTACTGACAGCGGCTCTGATTCGCACTAGTTAATGCCCTTGGGTAAACTCCAGCACCCTTTGTTCGGCTTCCGCTTGCCTTCTCCAGTTTACGCCATCAAATCGAATGCTAATGACCATGTAAACAAGGTAAGGGCTTAGAATGGACCAAATTTGACCATTAACTAAATCTTCTGGAAACAGAGGACACTGCCCTTGCGTCACAGATAAGCCATGCCTCCTTTTTTTATTATTTGGATTCTCACAGAAGTCTCTTATCAAACATGGTCCGCTTTTTTGGCAACAAAACAGAAGAATTTGGGTTAGTAGTGCTGGTTAATAATTGGTTCGTTATCTGACACACTCAAGGCCAGAGTGGCAGTTACAAAATACAGAGAGAACAGATAAATCAGCCTTTGCTGCCTTGCGGAAGCTCAAAATAACCCAAAAATAAAAGAAATCCAGGAGTAACCTTTGATTCAAACCTCTAATGACCCCAAAATTGCATTGCTCATGACCCTTCTCCTGTTTATCATCCGTGCAAGCAGGACAGAGCATGGCTAAGACCTTGTGCAAACAGAAATGGCATGGTTGGTGTATTTGCTACTGAAAGAATTGGTTAAATTACCACTGAAATAAACTTCTGTTCAAGCTCTGAATCTGAATCAGTGGTGCAGCAGAGCTGCTGCTTTCCACAAAGCTCGGTTTCTGCAAAACCCAGATCAATTCTAATGACCATCAGGTTTCTTGGCTGTTGTCTGCTTTGGCCACCAAGACCGTTCCTTCCTCCTGACCTTGTCATAATACTAACATGATACTAAGCTGCTCCAGATACCTGTCGAAAGAAAGTCCCTGGAAGAGGGGGTTACCTGTCACAGTCTGCCCCGTCCCCCAATGAAGACGTGGATTCAGAGGCGCCTAAACGGTCCAGCTTGACTTAAGAGTTTATCCACGGCTGCCAGAAGGAGACTGAACCCAAAACCATGCCAGTGCAAGAGTAGGGGTTCTTGCCACATTGTTGAACAGAGGGGCAACCCTTAAATCGCCTTGAGGGCAGAGAAAGGAGGGGGTTCTGGCGATGGGGGAGTGGACCTGGACACTTAACTGACTCATTCATGCCAAAAAGAAGAGAAACACACACTAAAAAAGAGAGAGAGAGAGTGGGAGGAGATGGCTGAGTGCCCAAGATCTGGACCACTCTTTAGGCGGTCCTATGTGGATTACCTATGCATGCACACGTTTTGTTCATGCAGGGTTTAAAACTGGGGGCATCAAAACACGCTGAAAATGATCAACAAACCATGTTAAACTAGCTTGAAAACATGTCAGTCCATCATAACCAGTGTTGCTTTCCCCTTGCATTTGGCTGTGAGAGAGTATTTCAGGCAGCATTAAGAGCTGATAAGGTTGAAAATGCAGTGGTTGATGAGAGATAATTACTTGCTCACTGCATTTACATCAAGTCATTACAGTATGGTCCCCTGCTTAGTCTTGCCTCCTGTTTGTTTGACGTTCTGGTGTTTGTGCAGCACCAGAATGAAAGCAGTTCATTATGCTGATGGAAAAACAGCTCTGTTTCACCAGGCTTAGACTTGCTTTGACTTTTAATCTTGATATCAACAAGCTAAGCATGCACAGGACCTGCACAGCCCATAGCCAGAAAGGGACAGCCGAGTCTTAGACGTAGGAGATATTCTCATAGATAAGGGAAGCATGGATCTTAGCACTCCATTAAGGAGAGGATATGATAGAACAGACAGAGAAGCTCAGCATCATGCAGCTTCCATGAAATGAACAGGTTTATTTCCTTTCCCTCCATGGATGTGGTTAGGCAAACGATACCTACGTTATTAAATAGCACCTCGAAAATCAGCTGATTGTTCAAAATTCAGCCACTGTATGGCTCAGTCTTTGTGAAACAAAGTCATCCAGAGTGGTCTGATGCCAAATTCTACATAAAATAAAATGGAATGTGTTTACAGCGGTGCTCAGAGGAACCGGGGACCATAAAATCACATAACTTCCTAGTTTTTGAAGGCTAACAAACAATTCAGACGTCTGGTTCCATTCACCACCATTGTAAACAAATCTGACTGACCATTCTTTAGACAATTCTTCCTCTACTGTGGGGCATTTTACATAAAACCACCCTGACTCACTTTGTTTACATGTCTGTGAATTAGATTAGGCATATCTTTTTTTTTGTTCATTGGACTTCCCCTTTAAATATGTATCCTAAGTCTTCAATCGAGAAAGGGAAGTTGAACGGTAAACGAACGTTGTTTTCCACCCGTATTCTCACAAGCCCCGTCCCGCCGTGCTGTGATTGGCCAGTGAGCGTTCCGCACGCGGTTGCTATAGTGACGTTCGGGCCCCCATCAGGCGTCTGATTGGTGCGTATCTTCAGAACGCGGACTAAGAGCCAATCGCAGCGAAGGGTGGGGCTAAGCCGGAGAACGAGTGGGAAAAGAAATAACTCAAGAAAATTGAGGTGGGCGAGTCTCGTTTATTGTAGTACAAACTTTAACAACGTTACAATATTGGAATTAATGGTTAATTTCAGATTCAGTGAGTAATTTTAAGGGGCATTTTTTTAAAAGACAAAACAAATTTTCAACACACAGTCGTAATATACACGTTTGTGTATCTTACGGTACATTTGCTTTAAGTTTATTATACTTGACCTTAATTATTACTATGGTTCATTACTTTAATTTCTATTTCATAACGACTTCCCTGGCCAAACAAATCCCAAACCTGACCTTATTTGCACCCAAAACTCCTGGTTTGTTGACATTAACTGAACGTCAACAAAACGTCTAGTAACGCACACATGGGAGGGATGAAAAAGACTAAAAAAGAGATAAAAACTCAAATACTTCTCTTACTAATTAATTCCAACCACAGTCACCAAATAAATGAGCAGGAAAAAAGAGAGAAAAGTGAAAGAAATTGAAAAAGTTTCAAAATAAAGCCTGAAAGTAACTGCAGGTGGGAGAAAGTCAAACTCAGAGAGGTGCAACAAAAACAAAAGACCACAAATACACTTTTGTATACAGATATAATTACAAAACGCACGGAGTGTGTATTAAAATGCTGAAAACATGTGATGCTGTGTTATTTCTCACCTCGGATGCTGGATTTTTGCTGTAATTCCTCAGAAGTGGGTCTCGCGGGTGGGTTCGGAGTCGCGCGCTCGTGGAATGAAGAGCGTGGCGGTAAAATTTAATTTATAAGCTCTTTCTTTCTGACCTTTGTCTCTTAAAAAACGGGTGACCATTAGACAGGAGCATGAGTGGAAAAACACCGGCCTGCCTCCCTGGGTGCAGCAGCAGCCGAGCGGGTTCTTAAAGACGCAGCGCCCCCAGTCTCGCTCTCTCTCACTCACACACACACACACACACACACACTCACGCACGCACGCACGCACGCACACACAGCGTCTCCCGAGGCAACGCGCACGCGCGCGCACACGCGCGCGCACACAGTGTATCTGTGGCGCACCATCTCATCAACTTCAAAATATCATTTTAAATAATACCAATGAACATTTCGAATATACACTATATGGACAAAAGTATTGGGGCAGCTCTGTTTTTCAGGTTTACTTCCAGCGAAGGATAATCTTAATGCTCTAACAGACCAAGACATTTTGGACAACGTCATGCTTCCAACTTTGTGGACCCAGTTTGGGGAAGAACCTTTTCTCTTCCATCATGAATGTGTCTCGGTGCACAAAGCGAGCTCCATAAAGACATGCTGGAGGAGTTCGGTGTGGAAGAACTTGATTCCAAAGATATTAATGTCTATGGATTTGAATGCAATGTCATTAAAGTCCCTGTCGGTGTCTCAATAGTTTTTTCCATGTATTGAACTTTCCTTCAATATACAGTACTGTCAAAATACTTAGAAAATGTTTAACAAAGAGCAGTATATGTTGATTATAGTGGTTCTATATATTTGCTTAATCATTCTCTCAGTATTACATTATAGTTCTCTTCAAAATAGTTCAAAAACCAGCTTTAGCTCAATCAGTCCTTCAGAGGATGAATCTGGAGCCGAACCTGTGTTCTCCTCACCAGCTCACACAGTATCAACTACTTTTACAAACAAACAAAAACATCTTGGTGTTAATTTGTGTATTTGCTGGCAGAATATCCATCAATTCTCAGATAATTAATCTAAACAATTTGCACAGATGATCACATTTCTTTTTAGAATATTAACATTACAATAAATACACGAAGCTCGGGTTGATGTTCTTCTGGGAAAACTTGGTCCTGCATTCATGTGGACGTACATTTTGCAAACTGAGTTCACCCTTTCATGGAGACCCTGTTTCCTAAAGGCAGTGTCCTCTATCAGTCACACTGCAGACACCTTTCAGGAGCCATTTGGGGAACATTGCAAAGAGTGTAAGGTGTTGACCTCCAAATTCTCCAGACCTTTGGACAGACTAGTTTGATCAATGGAGGCCCCTCCACAGAACTTGGGGCCGTGGTGTACCTTGAACCAGGGTGGATCTACCGGGCTGGCATCTAACTGATTATGGGGGGGCACTATCGATTGTGAACTATATTCATATGAGCAACACTAGAGGGTGTGGGGGGTGGTTGGCGACTTGCTAGGGGGGCAATGCCTTCGAATGCCCCCCCTTGACGCTGGAAGTGCCTCGAACCATGAACAAATGTTTTTTTCCTTTACAAATGAAGCGAAATTAACTCAAGCTGAACCTGAGCTGCGCGACGGCAAGGCTGAAAGTGGGCTGCAGTCGAGCCGACTGCAGAGCTGATTTTTAATTGGTCGAAAATTACTGTCATGACAGACAGACTTGTTTTTTACACGTATTTTTACTGTCCAGGTAAAAAAACAGCAACTGAGAAGGGGATGTACACTACCGGTCAAAAGGTTTAGAACACCCAAATGTTTCAAGCTTTATTTAATTGAATTTCAAACAGTTCAAGTCCAATGAGTAGCATGAAATGGTACAAAAGACAGAGCTGAACTGCGAGAGGTTTAAAACTTGTAAGGTTACCCAGAAGCAGGAAAT
>JBBPDE010000134.1:7147091-7157740 GCA_037974605.1 Nannopetersius ansorgii
CAGTGGTGGTGCTGAAGGTAGGATTCGAACCCATGACCTCATGGTCCAGAGGCAAGTATCCTACCCACTGAGCTACCGCCACAATAATGCGCTCAAAGGATCATTTTTAGTTTTGGCTAAAGATGTGATGCTCTTGAAACAGGAGGTGTTCTGTATACATACATAATCATGTTTATTAGAACTTCATGTTGGATATTCATTTTTATTACAACTTTTTCAGGGCTTGTATTTTATTAGAATATCATTCTGGATATGTATTTTATTTGGACATTATTCCAGTGCTATATTAAAACCTCACACTGAATGTTAATTTATGTTAATTTAAGTGTTTCATTCGGGACACTTTTATCTGGATATAAATATTCTGGAATCAGTTCTGTTGATCATTCTGAACCATAGAGCTTCCTGTTGACTGGGATTAGCATTAGAGTGGGATTTCATGCCTTTTTCTGCAGTAAAACTAATTTTATATGATCAAAAATGTAGACGCACATGCACACGCTGTGCACACGCAAGATCAGAAAACGATGGCGGAAGCTAATCTGGCGTCAGGGGGCGGGAGACGGAGGGGAAGGAATTATCGACACTGATAGCTGTCGCCACGGGGGGCTCTGAGAGGAAAACTGCTTTGGACTGGAAGAAGCTGAAGCACGGCTTGATGGTGTCGACAGACTGATTTCTTATTAATATTTGAGGACGGGTTTGATTTGATTCTCTCCAACTTGAACTATGCAATTTTTAGATCCTCAGAGTTATGAATATGGTTATGAACAGCATTTTGACCCCTAGAACCCCCCCTGAGGCTTTAATTTGCATAAATTATTCAGGAACTACTGTGTGCATTACAAATAACAAAATAGCATTTATTCTCTTCTGATACTGATATTGATATTAAAACTAAGAGCACTAGCTGATACTGATCTCGATCTGATTACAATATTCTTTCAAATTTAATTATTAAATATGTCCCAATTCGATACTCAGCATCGGTATCGATCCGGAGCGGTCCAAAATCACTGGATCCGGTATCGGGAAAAGCCTGAACGATCACATAAACGCTGAACTGAACTCTGATCAATGTGTTCTAAAGGGAGACAGATGAGGACACCAGTAACACAGACAAGAAGCAAGGCTGCATCCCAAACAGCTCCCTGCTCCCTACATAGTGCACTAAATTACAGACTCCTGCTCAAACAGTGTAGAACACAGGGCCGCTGGAGACTCAGAACTTCCGAATGGACACCCTGGGGACTGTATGGGTGTAAAAACTGGAGTTTTATCATTTACACAGCGCCCCCTAGAGGAAGCGGGGAAACAGATTTTCGCAATTGAAAATGATGGAATCCGTATCAGCAGATACTTTCAGTTGCAGTATTAGTAGTGATGGATATAGAAAGTGGTTTCATGCCACCCCTAATATGTAATGAATTTAACTTAAAAACACTTACTAGGTTAGGTCATTAATGAGATATTCTTAATTGAAGCACCTAATTTTACATCTTAAGGCAGGATATGATTCACAAACTCTCAAAGTTCTTTCATGTGTGCATTAGATTTATTATTTTTTCTGATCTTTCTGGTGTCTGGTGTCTCTGGTATTGGATCAGTGACATCTCTAGTTCTTTGACATTAGTTCTGTGGTTTTCACAGTAAAGAAATGAAGTGTGGATGCAAATACAGGCCCTTACAAACAAAGGGGTTAATAGACGTTTCATAATATTTTGGCATGCATTAAATATATTAATCACATTCATATTATGGAAAACTGTACTAATATTAAGTTTGACTTTGTTTGAGATGCAAACCAAACATTTTAGACACAGCATGGAAGTTTTATAAAATGTCAAGACAACTGCTTAGTTTGCTGAGTCATACTTTTGCTGTTAATGTGTACAGTAATCCATAAATGCATTGTTGTGTTTTGGTAAAAAATGGCTATTTTGATAGTGTAAACCCTAAATATGCCCCCAAATATGTTCACAGAACACTTTAATTTAATTTTAAACTCAGTTTAATGCATTAACCATTTAAGAAAATGTAAAGGTAAACCCGTATCATGCAGTTTCCGCATTATTGTGGGGATTTAAGCGTAAATCTATGCGTTTGGTTCTCAAAAAAATCTGTGTGCCTGAATCCGTGACTCCTGATCTGCGTAAAACTGGGGGTTTACTGTATTTATACGTGTCATTCTGCATACACCTATAGAGTCACCTCGCCCTGTCACACACCCACCCATCTGATTCTATAACTCCTCCCCCTGTTCCACACACACAAAACAACCTGAAGCTACTTTGTTGTGTAATTTCTTACTCGGATAATCTTACCAAGTGGAATATCACTATGTTATATTACTACTAAGCTCTTACTATAGCAATACTCCTCGTCACTATTGGTGTTACTAGTAATTCTGTCTGTTCGTAATAGCTGTTGTCTTTTGGCAGTTTCTACCAACAAGATATTTTTCGGAACCGATGCATTTTGTCACTGCTTACAGAGGTGTGGCGTCAGATTTTTCCTCAGGTTTTCTAGACGCTTCCACCTGCTCTCTCCTTCCTGGCCTGGAACACATGACAAAGTTTGCAAGGACAAGTTTGTCAAAACCACTGTGCCTCTGTATTAAAACCCCCACATCTCCACAAGCACCGAGCACCCGGTTTCCTCCTGGTTCCCTCTGATCAGTTGTGAAATCTCACCAGGGAACGCCGAGCTTGAAAGGCGAAACATGTTTTTGGGGCGACCAAACCTGAGCCTACTGTTAATGATAAAGACAGAGGTGAGCAAATTTCCCATCAGAAAGCACGGGGCTCCTGCACGAAGCCGAGCAGCACCACGGCGAACGTTTATGCAGTCATTAAACCATGTCCCGAGGAGCTCTGCTGACAGCTTCAAGTGGGGCTGTGCTGCGCCGCCATATCCAATTTAGCTGAGACATGATAGCACGTCAGGGCCACCGCAATACCCCTCCGGTCTAAACACTGTTACGGGAGAGAGTGCAGCATTTCCATATTCCCCACACCAGTCACATAAACTCTTCTGTTTGTCACTGATTGTGCAAGAGCCCCTGACTGGTGTGCAGAGCTGGGAAAAGGTTCCTCTTTTGCTTTTAACCCTTGCGAGCAACACAGATCCATGCCGGAAGTGTAACAAATGGTAAATTGTCATCATACGAGTTCCCCCGGTGTGTGTTGATGCTTGAGGTGTCAGGCGTCATGCTGAGGTGTTCCTGTGTCATGCAGAATAATAAAACAATCACTGCAGGGGTTTTAAAAATGATGTCACACTCATATGCCCATAATGGACAAAAATGGTCTTATACCAGTTTTACATTGGTATTATTAGTTGAAATCACATTTTCCTAAATACGCCTTCTAAGGGTTAAAGAAACGTTACTATTTGGCTGCCAGACAACTGCTTATAAGTTTGCTGAGTCATACTTTTGCTGTTAATATGTACAGTAATCCCCCGCTTTTCATGGATATTGTGAAAAAATGCCTTGTTGTGTTTTGGTAAAAATGCCTATTTTTATAATGTAAACCCTAAATATGTCACCAAATATGTTCACAGAACACTTTAATTTAATTTTAAACTCAGTTTAATGCATTAACCATTTAAGTTTAATGCATTAACCATTTAAGAAAATGTAAAGGTAAACGTAAAATACATTGGTATTATTAGTTGAAATCACGTTTTCCTAAATACGCCTTCTAAGGGTTAAAGAAACGTTACTATTTGGCTGCTCCTTGCATATCTACGTAGACCAGGCTTTACAAACGTCCTTCGTGTGTGTGAGATAAAAACGCAAGGCAGCAATGCTTCAACGTCACAACGCCCTGTCGGTCTCGCCGACGCTTTCATGAGCATGCGGAAAATTGTGATTAAAAGGGAGCAGAGTAATTGATATTCCTCGGGGAACAACGTTGGTGCTGCCAAGAGCCGCAAAAAAGAGAAAAAAATGGAAATGGATTACTCAACGTCAGTAATGGCCATAAACATATAAATCACCCACGGCTGGAGCTGAAGCCCAGGAAAATAACCTCAGACGGGAGGCTGGAGGGGGAGCAGAGTGGACCGTACACAGCCACACTGCAGCCAAATGACAAAATAGCTCCAGGCAATTAGCAACTATTAGCAAAATAGCTTACCGTGCTGCACTGTAGCCCTGGAGGGATGCAGCACACGTTAACTTTCGTCGGACAGGTACAGGCTCTCATTAGAGCACATTTCCGTGAGAACCCTCAAACATGTGGACGCAACTTGCTGAGGGTCATGGCGAACATTGGTTAGTGACCACACAGTATTGATGCCTTTCTAATGGTACTGAAGAACAGAGAGATAACAGGACATTTTACAACTGATAGGTACATCCATTCCTTGCAGTCCAATTACAATACAGCCTGTTCTATGCCGGGGATGTTGGGTGCTATGGGATCTGGCCCCGGGAACACGCTTATAAATGATGCCTAAAGGATTTCTGTTAAAAAAAAGTGAGAAATTCAAGTCTGCAAGGCTGATTCAAGGCCTGCTACTCTTATGTGCAGAACGCTGACCTTTACAAACCAACAGCTCAAACTTGTTTGTGTTGCTAATGCATATAAACAGTCCTAAGACACCCACTGTTTATTTTATATTTTGCTTTAAATCAAATTGTTGGTGCAAAAATACAATTTTATGCCTGTCCAACCATCTTATCTTTGCCATAAAGAGTAGATTAAATGAAAGAAATGCGAACAAATGTTTACTGCGACAGACTGCAAAGTGTCTAAAGACACAAGGAGCCTAGATAAAACCGCTCTGATTTGGATATAGTTTCGTTCTTTGTGTTGCACCTGGTCCTGGAGGACTATTGCTTCGTTTTTCTGTGTGCTGTATATCCATGGTTGTAGTGACAATAAACCTATGTGACTTGAATTCCAGACTCACAGTACAACAGAGTTTCAGCCAAATCATCACACCAAAGAGACGAGTCCAAGAGTGAACAAATGTTTTACTGTGACAAAGTACAGTAAACAAAGTTTACAAAGTGTCTAAAGATCCTAAATGGAGTTCCAACCACTCAGCATTCAGCACCACCAGTATACTGATCCCTGCCTGATCATCTGGAATCATCTGCTCCTGGTTCTTCACTGGTTCAGGACTTCAGTTAGAGGCTCTTTGTTCTGCTTGAATGATTCATACGTGGGACAAGTCCAGCTAAAGTTGCAAATATGAGCCCAACACCCTCTACAGAACATCAACTCAATTTCAGAAGTCAATATGACAAACTGGAAATGCACATTTTAAAAACTGGCCAGAAAAATGCAGCTGTATTTGTTCAGTCTCCTTCGAATAGCGACAATTGTTTAGCTACAATCACGGCTTTGTTCACACGACTGCTAAATTATTAGCTGTCAAGTTTACCGAAGAGCTTGGAACTCGAAGCAAACGCAAAAAAAAGGGGGGGATGTCAGTTCAGCAAAGCAACTGCATCCATCCTCACTATATGTCATCAATATTATTGCCACTCCATTTGAATAGAACTCAACACAGAGTCAAGACAACAGTCTTATCTCGGCGAGGAGACGCGTCCGAAATACAGAACACGGGATAATAAGCAGTTGCGGCACCCCGGGAACATTAGCACGAGGGAAAACATTCGGTTTGCCCAACCGCATCATTCATAATGTCTCGAATCTGGCAGAAAATCAACACTTAGCTCTAAGTCAATTTTGCCTTGTGCTCACTTTTTCAATCATATTTCCACCCTTGGCAAGACTCTCTGCTTCTTTCTCTCCGTCTCAGCGGCTGAAACAGGCAAACCCTTGGGACATGACCACGCTGACTGATGGAAGGCAAGGCTCTCACTTTTACCTCAGTGAGCAAAATGTCTCCTTGATTACATTGTGAGAGTCTGTGTGTGTGTGTGTGTGTGTGTGTGTGTGTGTGTCTCACAGTTGTTGTCTTTAATAGAAGGGCCCCTGTGGCTAAACTGTCTCATTAGCTAAGTCAGGGAAACGCGGTGTTATTACACCTGCCCCAATACATCTCCATTTGCCTCAGCGCCATGATCCCGGCCTTTAGGCAACAAGCAGCCTCCATACACACACAGCGCACATATCATCACTCCAAAACAACACACACTTCACACCCAGCTGTCAAAGTACACTGAACTATATAGTGCATGTATGTATAGTATATGAATACAATTTTCAATGTGTGTTTTTTTTTAAATCCAAGGGCAGTTGGTGGTCTGGTGGTTCGGGTGTTCGTCCTGAGAATCAGAAAGATGTGTGTTCAAATCCCAAGACTGCAAGTGGCATCACTGAGGTACTCTTGAGTAAGGTACCCTCCCCACACACTGCTCCCCTGGCGCTGTCTTTCTGGCTGCTTGGGTTAAATGGGTTAAATAAAGAGAATAATTTTGTGCTGTTCATGAAGTGGTGTGTTCAGGTCAGGCAGAATGGTCACTTTTTTTGTAGTCTGTAGTAACAAATAACTTAGCTCAAGCTATTGGATCTGAAGAGACAAATCAGGCCTGTCTTTAGTACCTGCTTGTTATTTGCCACTTTGTGCTGATCATGTGACAAATAACATCTCACTCAGTTATTTACACAATTACTTCTGGTTTAAGGATCACCGGACAAAATTTTATTCTTTAACAGGATAATGATCCCAAACATCTTCAAAATTGCGCTAAACCTTATTCAGTCAAAAAAGCAGAAGGTTTAGAAGGCGATGTCTCGTCCTCCCCAGATCTCCAAATCTTTCTCCCATTGAGCCACAGGGTCCAGCTGGAGACCCACAAGTTCCAAATGATCCAGAAAATCAGTCAGAACTATAAAAAAGGTGCTGGGAGGGTTTGGACACAAAGTTGCTGGAAAGGATGTAGGGTAAATCTGTGCTGCTGTGATAAATGTAAGGGGGGTTATTTTGATTAAACTCAATTGAACGGCACTTTGTATATTTTTTTTTATCTGAAGGTGGGCCCAAACGTGAATATAGTTTCAGATTCAAAAAAGAACAAAACATTTTTATTTTATAGACATTCATATACTTATTGATCAATCCATGGCTACATGCCGAAGTCTTAACTACTGTTACAGACTCCGTCTCTCGACAATGAGGGCAGGCGCAAATGCAGACTTCCATAATGAATAACTTTTATTTTCACAAAGCAGACACGAACGAGGGTCTAAACAGAAATCAAAACTGAAACAAAGGAGAAAGGAGCACAAACGAACCCAGCACGACGATGGACCTACGGTTCAACACAAAATGAACTAAATACACAAAGCCGAAACTCACAAACCAATAGACACACAATATCATTTTAACTGAATACACCAGTCAGCTGAAACAACTAATACAAACAAACTAAAGACCGGTGTGCTCAGACTTGTCAAAATACAAGAAGAAGAGAAATACAAAAACGAGAAAAGACTGGCCTCTAGCGGCCACCAGCCATTACATCTATAAGGTCAGCAAAACACTACCCATTTCATTTCAGACTATGTGGACCACAGATTTATCTACGACTAATTCTATCCAGCCTTTCATAAAAAATGACCTTCTTAGTCCTTAGCCCTTCCTGACCAAGAGGTGAGTCTTTCCACTGAGCACCTTTTAGTTAAGCATGACGGCCCCACTGAGCTGGGCCTATTATTCCTCAACACTTTAGTGGGATGGAAACACTTTAGTTTCTAAGTGATTCTGCAGCACAGAACAATCTAAAACATTTCAACTTGAAAGAAGGCTTCCGTGTTCTCTGAGACATAAAAAATGTCTCCAAGAACCTAAACCTTGAATTCTTAAAGGAGAAAAAAATTGTGCAGTAGGTCTGGCCAGCAAACAAGGTCTCATCTTCACGAACACCTGAAGCAAAGTGCTAAATAATGACTTAACGGCCAGTGGGAAGAGCTGTGCTGGCTCTCTATACACCCAAAGCTTTTTAGACACCTGCTCAACCATAATTTCTTCTGAAACAGCTTATGCCACCACTGCACACATATTTTTCAATGAAAAATATTGTAATACAGTGCTGAGCAAAAGTCTTATGCACTTGCTAAAACAATATTCATTTCTGAGCAGTGAGTGCCACAGTGTTTTTGTAATGTTACTAAATATACCAAATAACACTAAAAAGAAAAATATCATTCAACAGTAAATAGTGATTTTATGTTCAGTATATCAGTGCTGAACAGTCCAGTATAAGTCCAGTATTACTGTAGTTTCATCAGAAACCTGGTTTGACTCCATCAGTCCTTCATTAAATGAAATCAGAAGCTGCTGATGGAGTTTCACCATCCAAACATAGTCTGGAGGAACCGAGGAGGAACCGAACCTGTGTTCTCCTCACCAGCTCACACTGTATCAACTACTTTTACACACAAAACAAATCTTGATATTTTTCACTGCTTTCTTTTTTATTTGTAATTTTTCTAATGTTAGTTAGCAGAAAGTCACATTAATTATTAAATGCTGAGAAAAATGTCTTTAAAAATGTACACAGGTGCCTAAGACTTCTGAATGATACTGTACATGAGAAACGCTTACTGTTATGTTTCTAATTACAAATGCATCAGTGCAGCTCAGCAATAATGGCAATCTCTTGTCATCAACGAAATTGTCCTGATTAATAGAGAATTAATGGTGTGGTCCTGAACTATGGAGCCGTAGTTTCCCCCCTTTTTGCAAAAATGACTGAGAAACCACTTATATTATAAATGAACCCAACAAATCACTTGCTGGTGGATTGCTTGTGATGCATAAGTGTGTGCTCAAATGCACAGTCAAATGGAATTCAGTTAATATCTATACGTCTTTCTTCACTCAGCATGATTTCCACTCAGCCAAAAGCTAAACTAACACACCACAGGTTTTTACCACTTACCCATTTATTTCCAAAACTGCAGTTTTATTCGTTAAACACTAGAACATTGTTGAGTGAAAAACAACAAATTAAAATCTGTGAAATAAACCCAGTTTCCTTTCTAAGATGAAAGAATCTGGAACAGTGCAGGTATGACTTCTATTACCTGGTTGTTGGTGACGCAGAGTCAAATTCTAGACTGTCCTTTAACTTTAAATGCACTCGTTACTGTTTCATCACATTGGCTGTGCCTTAAAAGCTCGTTAAATATGTAGCACTTGTCCGGTGTTCCTCACTATAACGCAATCACACTACTGTTCTTAAGGTTTGTTGTTATTATTATTATTATTATTATTATGGCTGGAATTTGCCACCTCTTGTCTTCCTACAGTTTTTGAGATACTGTCATGGTTCCAATGACAAAACATCCGTTAGTATTTGGTGTAGTGTGTTGGTTGTTTGGGGCCGAGTATTGATCACTTTAAAATTTGATTTTCATGGTTGATTTAACCATAAATGGCTTGGTGATAGATGCCGAGTTAAAACGCTGCGCTGAAAGAAGAGAGTCGAGAGAGCCGCCGGCTCAGTGCCCCGGGGTGAGCAGAGTTTTTTTCTAACACAAACTTTTTTGGGCTATAAAACCAATGGCTGTGTGTCACCAGACCAACACAGTCACACTTAGCATTTTCTTTTGGAAATGCATCTAGTTATAATTATGTTAGGCTTTTATAGGTCAGTAGTGATTAATAAAAAAAATGAACCTACTGTAAATGTATTTGTTAGTAAAGAATACTGAATGTATTTGTAGCACATATAAAGTGAATAACATGCAAATGTAGAAAATCTCAGTATGTGACTTTTGACTGGTAGTGTATAAATAATGCATCTGCATGGAATACCCTTGCTTTGAAGGGAGCTGTTTGCCATTTGTTGTCAGTCTGTGGGATATTACTCATCAGCGGGGGGTCTCCCAGCACTGACTTGCATTCGGATGATTAAAACGGCCTCAAAACTGGCTTTGAGGGGGCAAACTCTTATGCTGCTAAAAAGGCGATTTTTAACATTTTTCGTTACTCATGTTCAGGCTTGAAGGTTGGACTCAGTCCAGTTCCTTAAGAGTCAAAGCCCCCCCACAGCTTCTTTGTAGAAAAATTCAAGTGAGAATGTCATGTCTCTGCTCTGCCGAGGCTAAGAAAGGCGACAATTCAATTTTTCAGTCGTTAACTAGGTTCTTGCGTGGACCAAAGGAGAAGAATGAGAAGAGTAAAGGGCAAAGGGTGGGTTTTTCAAAGCTGAGGTCTTTCTGTTCCACTGATCAGACTGACCGGTCGCTGCACGGCTGGAGGAGGCCGGAGCACCGAGACCAATTAAAACACATGCAGACGTCTCTGCAGGGGCTCAACAGAGTCAATCTCTGGCCAAACGCTCAGGCAAAGAGAGAGAGAGAGATACAGAGATACAGATACAGAGAGCGAGGCAGACAGACAGACAGAGAGAGAGAAAGAAAGAGAGAGAGAGACAGAGAGAGAGAGAGAGAGAGAAAGAAAGAGAGAGAGAGACAGAGAGAGAGAGAGAGAGAGAGAAAGAAAGAGAGAAAGAGAGACAGAGAGAGAGACAGACAGACAGACAGACAGAGAGAGTGAAATAAAGAGAGAGAGAGAGAGAAAGAAAGAGAGAGAGAGACAGAGAGAGAGAGATACAGAGATACAGATACAGAGAGAGAGAGACAGACAGACAGACAGAGAGAGAGAAAGAAAGAGAGAGAGAGACAGAGAGAGAGAGAGAGAGAGAAAGAAAGAGAGAG
>JBBPDE010000134.1:7190521-7205666 GCA_037974605.1 Nannopetersius ansorgii
CTCCAAAAGGTCATCAACACCGTATACAGGATAGAATCCACAGTGTGGTCATTTTTAAAACACATTTACCAACGTTTACACCACCAAACTTATTTCAAAGAGTTTTTGTTTTCCCAGAATACGACACCTTTAATTGCCTTTGCACTGTTTCCCCAGTTAAAGCCCAGTTAGAAGTACGAGACAAGGGTAGATCTCCACTAACAACCTCTCCTCTAATGTTTTCAAAGCTCTGTTGGACCCCTCCAGCGCTGAGACAGAGGCTCTGCTTTGTCTGGCCGGTGTGCTGCAACATCCCCTGAGAAGACGCTGTGGTAGCCATTAAGCCTGTATGGCATGTTGGAGAAAACACAACAAACACAAATCTCACATATAGATAGATGTTCCATAATACGCAGGTACTGAACCATGAATTTCTGGGATGCTACTATTTACGCAAGGCTGAAGACAAGGACAGAGCAGCTGAAATGAGATATAAAGACTAATGCTGGACAACAATTAATTGTATGATTTCCTGCAATTAATTGAGAATTTGTTATATGCAAAATTAAATAATTAACTAGCACTTTTAGTAGCACTTTTATTTTAAAAAATACTGCAGTATTAACACTTTAAACTAATAAAGAGCTTTTTAACATCAGTGTTCCCTTTAACACAGTAATTTAACACAGCTACAGTTCAAATATTTCTGTAAATCTCAGCTTAAACATGAATGTAATCAAATCAAATATAAAACCAAAGGTATTTGCCCCTGCAGGGCATTCACAGGGCAAACAAGTTCCCCTCAGAGTCCAAGGCATGGAACCATTATAGCATGGTGGAACGTGTCCCCCCCATGTTTTTCTGTCCCTGACGACACTATTTCACTCCTGGACGCCCCGCTGACATCCCACCCACCCCCACCCCCACACACACACACACAAACACACACTTAGAGATGAAGAGATTTCAAAACATGTCTGTGTAACAAATAGTATTCTTTGCAGAAATGGTGTTACAATTCTTTGTGTATCAAGATGTATATCAATAAGGCTGTGGATATTAGATTCTAATTTTAAAACAAGAACACACTGTATGAGCGATGAAAAACACCCCTGTCACTTCCTGCACGAAGCCCATCTGATTGAGCTATAAATAGCAACACTAACCAGGGAAAAAACATTGTTTCAGGACTTTTACTCCATACGCTTCTAACATGAAACTCTGCTGGTGTTTGCTAAAGCCAGTTTCCTCTCTTTCACACCCATATGGACATGTTTTGCTCATTATATTAATTTATGCATTTCATTTATGAGATGCTGTGCTGTGACTGAATGTTTTATACCACTTTTATTTTAAAAATACATTTTCCCAAGATGTGCTGGTCTGGCCCCGAGCTGGGCGTGAGCGGCACCCCGGAGTCTACCTGCACCTGCGTTCAGCTCTTCAAAGGCCTCCATCAGGGGCTTAATGCCTCTCGTGAGCTCTGAGCTCCAGAAAGCAATTAGCCGGGGTTATTTGCCACCTCCTCTCAGCTCGAGCCGGGTTCACCAGTCCCGGCATTTATCGGGGGCGGCCGCGATTAACATCACCTCTGCCTCTGCAGGCACGTGCGGCATCTCTCCCCGCGACACCACGCACCAGCCATCGCAGCCTCGCCGACATTACAAAGCCGTCCCTCACTAACACCATGGCAACCAAGGTGCTATGGCAACCGTGCCGGGGCCCTAATTAGAAGCCTAGTGTCTTTTTCTGAAAGGGGGAGCTTGAGTGGGCCAAAGCATCGAGAAACAGAGAGAGGGACGGACTGGAACAGGATGTTTCAGAGAGAGCTACTTAACATATTGAGCTGTGCTTCAACCCAAAACTCTACCACATCTATCGCTTAACCATTAGAACGCGAGTGTAGCAAATGGTAAATCGTCGTCATACGATGAAACAGCTCCTTATATGGGATTTCCCCGGTTTGTTTTAGTGCTGGGGGTGTCAGACGTCAGCTTTGTTTGGTGTTCCTGTGTCACATAGAACCAATATCATTGCAATTTAAAAAAACACGTAATAATGATAAAGACAGCGTCACACGCAAATGAACATAGACTGTATACCCAGTGTTTACTGAATTCAGAGTTTACTGATACACTCTGAGTTCTGAGGGTAAGAGAAGTGGAAGGATATTTGCTTGTGTTCAGCCCTTGTGTTTTCTGGAAGTCAAAGAAATGTCTGAGAACTTCATACAACTACGCTTGTAGACACCTCCTCTTTTTGCTGAAATCAATGGAGTTAATCAGGGAGTGATGATCTTGTTTTCCTCACCACCCATAAAGAAAATGGGACAACACTAAAGTGGTGGAATGCTTTCAATGTTTTCATGCAAATTAGCAGGGCCTTAAACACTATAGACAGATAACTCCCCATAGCTACAAAACCAATATCTGATTACTCTCTAAAGGACCTAAAAAATAGCAGAAAACCCCTCTAAAAACGAGTGAATAAAACATGCAACCCCCTGTGCGCAAGAAAATCGACATTAGATTTCAACCCTCTTAGTCACAAAGAGGAAATATGTGGTGTTGAAAGCCATAACATTATCTAAGGACCAGCCTTAGAAATCATTAGAAATAATGGAGAGGGAGTCCAGACTTGTTAAGGATCCGCCCAAGCTCACTAGCCTGGATGTGCTATCATAAAGGTCTCTGATGCCTTACAGATCAGCTCCACTGGGCAATATGGGGGAAAAGATCGGCCTCCTCATCTCCTTTATTCGTACACGACATTACTTCCAACTTTGCTTTACACACACATAATGAACGCACACACACATCATATATACATATATATATATATATACTATATCTTTTATTCATCACTGCTGATCTACAAAAAGAAGCTATTGTAATTTATTATTATAGAATTTAACATCTTTTCATTTAAAAATCTGCAGTTTATGAAATAAATTGATAAGTGGGAAAAAGCTGTGGTGTGTGTAAGAGTATATGGTCATTGTCATATGTGTGTGAATGTGTGTGTATATATGTCAGTTTCTGACCACAGGATGCTATTGGTTGGATACTTTGGGCTGGTTGACTATTCTCAGCCTGGCAGTGATAATGAGGTGTTTAAAAACTGACCTAATGGAGCCGTAGGAGTTAACATTGTCAGTGGTAATGATTCTTAACCTTTTTTTACACCAGCTTGGGCAGATATTTACAAAAAAATATCAGATATGGGTATCAGCCCACAGGTCATATATTGGTGCATCCTTAACAATAACAGTATTCCTTATACTGCCTGGCAAATGCTTGTGGAGGATTCTGCAAGCATTCTAAATGCAATGGTAGATCCAATTAATAGAATTCAGTCTAAGACAGACAACATCTAACCAAGATAAAAAGCACCAGCCGAGCCCATTACACATTCAGTCGTCAACCAGATGAGTTTCCTGCCAGTTTCTGATAGGCTTTAAACATCAGTCACCATCTCGCGCACGTGTCAAGTCAGAATGTGTCTGTTTAATTTCTATTATAACTCCGCTGTCGGGCACAGACTCCGTCTCTCTCGCTGTTTCTTACACGAGCCGCTTTTTCAGAAGACTTTTTGGGACAATGGCGGTTATACAACAAAATCTATTCAAAGGCAGTTGAATGGATCTGATGCAATATGTGCTTTAAGGAGCAAGCTGTGCTATTAAGAAGCCTCTTTTTGGTCCAGAGCCTTCATCACTGAACACTTGTCATTGCTTTTTTGAAATAAAAGGGTTTAAAGTGCAATGTAAACATCAACAAAGTTTCAAAGCATCTTCTTAGTTCATCTGGTCCATGGATAATTATGGTGCAACTATGGTGCAAATTTTTTTTTTTTGTGATGTTACAAAACATGCATGCCCAACTTGCCCTACAGCAGTTTAGCCCCACCCATTCACAACATAAGGAGCGTTTCAGGCTTCTTTTTTTAAATTAGACCTAATACAGGGCAACCAATTAGAATCAAGTTCATTTGCATACATCAGTCTTAAATTATTTTTTCCCACTGAAACCATGTGTTGCTGAACATTGAACAATGAAATCAATGGTCATCCAAATCTTTTATACAAAAATACATCACCAAAATTTCTCACAATTCAACTCTTCATTCAGGTGAACCCACTAATGAATGTGGTTTAGGACTTAGTATGACTTAGTGTGAACTGTAAAAACCAGCAAATGGCACCTGTTGCAGACACCAATAGGGCTGGTGTTCATACAGCAGTCATAAGAAAGTCTGATTTCTACCATATTTATGACGGACAGCAAGTCATCCTGTTTCTTAAGCCACATTTACAAGTCTGATCCACCTTAATTAAGAATGGTCTGAGAAGGTTGAGAGTTTAGAGAGGCATCGAGAGGAATAATTTGGGTAAATGCTAATGTTTACTTTTACATTTACAGCATTCAGCAAACGCTTTTATCCAACGCAATTTCCATTCCCCAACTACAGGGGGCAGCCTCCATGGATTAGCTCGGGGTTAGGGGTCTTGCTCAGGAACCCAGTGCTGGTGCTGAAGGTAGGATTCGAACCCATGACCTCTACCTACCCACTAAGCCTCAATCACCACCCACATGTTTTACCAACATTAGCCTCACAGCTACAGCACTAAGATAAAGAAGCAGAAGGTAGACTACATGTGTAAACCCAAACAGAAAGTGAAAGGAAAGGGCAAGACACAGGCCCTTTAATGTGTGTACATTCTGGAAAAGTGTTGTAGCAAAACTGGCCTAAAATGATTTATTAGCCAATTCAGTTTTAGCAGATCAGGGAAATAAGTTTGATCTCTGTTTAAACATTTCTTCATTTGACTGGCAGAGTATAGACCCTCACAAGCTGTAATCTGGAGCAGAAACTCAGCTATAATCCCCCACATTCTGATCAAAAGTCAGGTAACGACCTCTAGGGATGTGACGGGTGTCATTGAGCTTGGCTTCGTTAATTGTTTCCCCTCATGCTGAACTGTACTCACAATCCAAGTACGATTATGTTCTCAACAGGATTTGCATGCTTAAGGAAGAGAGTTAATCTACTAAGCAGCTCAGATAGTCAGAGGTGTAGTTTAAACCATTTATCTGTTTGATTCTTCTCTGGATCTTTGAGGCGAACTCCATGCTGAGCCTGAGCAGTGGATAAATTCAAACACCTTTGAAGCACTCAGAGAATGGAGGGTTTCTAATATTTACATTATGTAATGCAGGTTTTATATAGTTAGGCCTTTATATGGCCACAAGCTGCATACACACTCCAGGTATTTGATCATTTGATAAGTCTAGGAATTGTATATATGTCTATATGCAACTGGAAACACTGAAAATGAATATGACACAAGTGTGATTTTGTTGGATGGGTGGTGGTGGTCGTGGGGTGGGGTGTTAGGTTCAGGTGTTGGGTTTCCAGTTGCATCTTTAGTGATTTAGCAACTCTCTCCTATGCCTGTGTGGAAGACGTGGATGTAGAGGGTTTTGCAAAACAAGGATCTCTGGATTTAGCTGGTTTTGACACAGAATACATTTTTGCACCAACTAAGAACTTTATCATTGCCTTTAAAATTAAGTTGCTGAGCTTGAACATAGGAGCCTGATAATAGGCTCTTTTAATAGAAAAGTGGTCAGATGGACTTAGAGGCTTTTGTATCTGAGCTCTTCACATATACCATCATATTTTTGTATACATATATATCCTTTATAGATAAAGGAGCTCCGCCCACTCAGCATTCAGCACCACCAGTATACTGATCACCGCCTGATCATCTGCAATCATCTGCTCCTGGTTCTTCACTGGTTCAGGACTTCAGTTAGAGGCTCTTTGTTCTGCTTGAATGATTCATACGTAGGTCACTGTGTGTCTTAAGAAACAGAAACATTTCTCTGAAACTGGTCAGGGTCAGGGACTGGATATGTATTCAGCAGTCAATATAACCATTTTACTGAATCACCTGAGCATTTTCAAAATATTACCACACACACTGATAGTACTGCCAGTTTTCTGGCCACATGGTGCAGCCCTACTCCAGACCCACATCAATATAGTGATTTCTCCTCTTCAATCTGCCTCTTTCTTCCTCCTCCCTCTTTTCCTCTCCTCTCCAAAGCCCCGTGCAGTCAGCCAGTGCTTCTGATCTTGGCCAATGTGTTGATAATTGATTCTTTAAGGGATAAGCTCCCCCTGATCATTTCATATTCCCCACTCTCCAGTGATCTATGGGCAGTGAATCGTAATTCTGAGGGGCAGGAGCCAGTGATGCCATGACACAGAATTAAGATGAATTCTTTGGAACTTCTTCTTTCTGTCACTGAAAGAGGGGAAAAATTAATACATTATCTTTCTTCGCTCCACTCTCATTCAGTCCCTCACTCGGGTTTCTTGGCGCGATTTGAAATGGCAGCGACTTGTGGAAGTGTGTGAGGGAGGGATCTTGGCAGGGCTCAAAAGGAAAGTGTAGGCCTAGTTTATCCTCTCTCTAATGGGAGCGCCAACCCAGATAAATAAACTATTGCGGCGGAATCGTTACGCGGCAGAGCCGAAGTCCAAGAACAGGTGACGCCTGGCAGCGTTCTGAGACGGCGAGGCCCTGCCAGCAGTCGCTTTAATACATTTGTTGAGTCGCCAGCGAGTGAGTTTAGATGTCTCAACCTACGCAGAGAATGTGTGAAAAATTAATGGTGGCACCACCCTGAGCTGATGGTTTGTCTGGGAGTTGCGAGGAAGGTAGTGCAGATGCGCGACTCGATAAGAGCCAGATAAAACGGGCTGCATAAACACTCTGTTAGAGGAGGACATGGAGAAGGTACTTCTATATAATTGGAACTTCTTCAGTTACACTGAAGAACTATATGTATGGTGAGCACCACGTATAGTGAAAAACTGTGGTGTTGTGTTTTGGTAAAAAAAAAAAAAAAGCCTAAAAACACCTATTATAGTGTAAATCCTAAATATTTCAGTTCAAACTCAGTTTAATGCATTACCCTCAAAGAAAATGTACAGGTAAACCCATATTCGCCTCTTTTAATTTAAATTCCCTGCAGAGATATGCAACTCGGAAGGTCGTGGGACAAAAGTATTGGGACATCGTGGTGAGTTGAGCGGTTTTCGGGGAATAACTCCTGATCTACTTGGGCTAAAAATACAAATCGAACCGTGGAGATATATATATATATCACTAACTGTGTACCAACCCAACCATCACCACTGATGATCCCAAACACATTAAGAAGATACCATTCCAGATCGATTCCTCATGAATCTAACTGAACTGATGCCAAAAGTGTGCAAAGCAATAGGTGATGTTTTCAGTATTAATCTACAATGTAGCCAATAATAAAAACAAGAAAATTGTTGAATGAGGAGTCCAAACGTTTGACTGGTAGTGTATATAAAAAGAGAGAGAAAGAGAAACACTGTAAGGGCGAATGTTTCTATACAAGCAGCAAAGATTCACCACAACCTTTCCAGCAATAACTCGTGTCCAAACCCTCCCAGCACCTTTTCAAGCAGCAAACTGTTCTGTCAGATTTTCTGGATCGTTTGGAACTTGTGGGTCTCCAGCAGGTCCCTGCAGCTCAGAAAGATCTGGAGACTAGGGAGGGCGAGATATCACTCTCGAGATTTTCTGCTTTTCCCTGGACTGGAGATAAAGCTTGGATCATTATCCTGTTGAAAAATGAAATTCGGTCCAATGTTTCATAAACAAAAGGGAATGGTGTAGTAGTGATTGTCACTAAAGGGTATAGATAGTTAGTATATATGGCGTATACACACAGATGCACACACACACATAATAGGCAACTATGAAGCACCACATGAATATTTTGCACGTTAAATATGCAAATACATCTAACTAATCTTGGAATAACTCTGAAGAATTATAGAATCAAACTGTTTAATTTATCCGGCAACTCTCCCTGAACTCTCTTTGAACTCTGCTCTACTTATTTTCCCATCGAATAGCTGAGACACTAAAACCCATCCATTCTGGCTCTGACCACACTGCAAAATAAAGTGATAGATTTTTTTTTAGAGAGGAGGAAGACATTTTCTTGTATCCTCCGCCAGCTTGTCAAAACAATTTTTTTGGCACGTACTAGCTGAGCAGATTTCTTCTAAACTCCTCTCTCCAGTTTTACTTTCACATGAGACTCTGCTTCATCCCCAAATTAAACCCGTTTACGGAACATAAAATGTTCATTAGAGCGCCACAAAAATCCCACGGGATGAAACGGGCGATGTGATCACTTCACTGGAGAAACACATAAAGAAGACACGATCCCCGGCGTGAGAGTCATCATCGCCGTGTCATAAATTCCAAGTGCTTTGCAGCAAAGTCACGCATTTGTGAGGGATTGCGCAGTGACGGTCATATTGATCTAGAATTTCAGGCCGAGTCAAGTGCACTGTAATTGCAATCCACTGGTATAGGTTGCAGGGTGGAGGAGTGTTATTTATGCCATCTAATATAGATCCCAGTGGAATGGACATAATGCATGCATCTGTGGGCCGGCTCAGGTTCCACCAGTTTGATCACTATCTTGACCATTAGGGACTGAAAGGCCTTTGTAAAATGGTGTTATGCTTTTAACCTAAATGAGTTCTGTTGGCAACAAAAAAGGTTTACGAAATATAAACATATATACTGATATACTGATGAAGGGGACGTAGTATGTAAACACTGAGCGAGTATACATATATATACACACACACACATAGTAAACCTCCAGTTTTATGCGGATCAGGAGTCACGGATTCAGTCCCACACAGATTTTTATGTGGAAATCTCCACAATAATGCAAAAACTGCAAATATCCTCTGCCTGTTTTGATTTTTGTTGCAATAAATATATTTTTTCTGGATGTTTTCACACAAGGGGACCCGTTAACCTCAGCGTGGAAAGGACTTCAAACTCCACAGTTCGGTAGATCTCCAGGAGACCTTTCCAACCATTCACCGTGTCCCAATACTTTTGTCCTGCGACCTTCTGAGTTGCATATCTTAGCGGGGAATTTGAATTAAAAGAGGCAAATACACAAAACAACAACTTTTTTCACTATAGGCGGGTGCTCTTGAAAGTGGGGGTTACTGTATTATTAATAAATGCTAGTAAATAATATGTTACATGTTTTGTTATGTAAGAAGCTTCAGTCTCACACTCAAGGTCGGTGCTCAATACATAAAATAGAACGAAGTGAAAACAAAGGTGGTGATTGGCCACCGTGTTAGGTCAGTCATTTTGAAGTGGAGAACTACCCTATCACAGAACTACCCTATGTTTCATGGGTGGGACTTATTTACCATTAGAGTCCATTGAAAGCTCGAAGATCCACGACCGCCCCCCCCCCGGGGTGTGAGAAGATTTACATTGAAATGAATGGGGACGCTAGTGAAACATGTTTCACTGAAATTCTCTGTTTCACCGCGCTTGAGGGTGGCACTGTTTCATGTTTTTGACCAGAGCTGTATACAACTGTAACGCTATTGAGGAGTTGAAATTAGGAGAGCAACCTTTTCTGTTTCACACCAATAAAAAGTGATAGTTATGGAGATTTTTTGGTATTATTTGGCTTGATGAAACATTGTTTCAACTGCAGTCTGATATGTACATATAAATATATATAGCATTTTAGTGCTAAAAATATAATTTACTAATTTTGTAACACAGGTATGAAGGTAAATTCAGCAACTTTTCCATATAAAATGTAACGGTATAAGCATAGAAAGTGCGTCTTAAACTGGAAAAATACAGCTGTACTTAGAGGCTAGTGGTTTGAAATTCGGCAATCCAAGAACGTTATGTAGTCCGCAGGCGCAAGCCTGTTGCAGCATAACTGCTCTGTGTAACTGCTCCATGTCTTGCCTTCATATTTTAGTGTTATAAAGTGCATGTATGTGTGTGTGTGTAAATATATATATTTAATTTAGTGTTTAATTGTAATGAATAATGAGAGATTCATTTCATGTAAAATGTAAACATTTTCAGGTTCATAAAATAGCACACAAATCTAAAGTGAATTAAAATGACTCACTAGATCATCAATGTCTTCTCTGGGCCTCAAACCCCATTCTTAATGCCAATTAAGATCCAAATACTGTATGTCTAAAAGATCCATTCATTTAAGCCGGAATCACTCTCTGTCTCATTCTTCACATGCCCCCCATCCAGCCTCCCACCCTTCCACGCTCAGGCAATCAGATCCAGGCCCTGGCGCTGTGCCACGAGGCCCGAGCACAGAGGGCATGCTGTAGAGGAGCAGAGAACGGAGCCTGACGCGTAGAATGCCTGCCCTTGTTACTCCGTACGCCCCGGCCTCCTCATTAGCCATGCGTTTATTATTTATCAGGCTGAGCTTAACTGATCGCTTGTCTTTGAGCACTACAGTAATGGAGAATTGATTGATTTCACGTGGAGGGAGTCATGGGAATAGGCCAGGCCGATATGACTGGCAGATTCATTCCAACCGGGGTCTCGGATGAGCCCCGAATAGCAATGACATGGCTTTCGGGGTCGATCTGAATCGCTTTTCTGCTTTTTTATTTTTTTTTCTAGTTTGGGAAAAGTTTCAGCGTTTGATCTCGCAGACGATTGAGGGAGGATAAATTGTGGGTGTTATGATCTCTTCGGTCCCTCTCCTTGTTCTGCTTGCAAAGTTCTTCTGAAATATCGGGAAAAGAAAAAGATACAGATAGCGTTTTGCAGCCATCACCCCCACATCCCGAAACAGGCCAGATCCGATGCAGTCGTTGCGGTAAAGACGCCCGACAGCGGAGTTAGCGTCAGCGGCACCATTCAGGGGTGTTTGCGAGACGGGCTTTTATTGATTCAATCACATTATCCGTGTTCCTCAAGTCCTGCGGAGAGTGCCAAGGGGCGGAGGAGGAGGGGGGTAGATGGATCCGCCGGTTCAATGAGAGTGATCATGACAATTATGTGAGGCTGGGAGTGACTCCATCTACGAAGGGAAGGGATGAGGAGATGGTGCTATAAGCATTAGCATATTTAATAAGACCCCGAGGATCATGCCGCCATATAAGCAAACAGAAAAACAGTTCTGGTTGGGTGAGAAATATGTCAAGTCAACATTTATTTATAAAGTACCTGCTGATCAAGGTGCGGTACAGATCGATACAGGATAAGAACAGAGTGTACAACAAGACTTTTGCACTAAAACATGATGCAAGAGACATAATTTAAGATAATGGCCCACCATAATTTAAAAGCCATAGTTTATAAAAAAAAAAATGTGTATAAACACAGCTATTCTTATAACACCTCACCCAGGCTGCACAGAAGATTGTATTGTGATTGTAATTTATAACTAATAATTTTTAACATAATTTTTAACTAATAATCGTTCACCAATAAGAAAGCTGTAATGAGAGCAAAAATAGCAAATCTACCAAGAAACAAGAATCCACCTAGTATATCTCTCACTCTTTTTTTCTCCCAATGTCACATATTGAATGGATATGAAGAAAGAAAGAAAGAAAGAAAGAAAGAAAGAAAGAAAGAAAGAAAGAAAGAAAGAAAGAAAGGAAAGACAGAAAGAAAGAAAGATAGGAAAGAAAGAAAGAAAGAAAGAAAGAAAGAAAGAAAGAAAGATAGGAATGAAAGAAAGAAAGGAAAGAAAGAAAGAAAGAAAGAAGGAAAGAAAGAAAGAAAGAAAGAAAGAAAGAACAAAAAGAAAGAAAGAGGGAAAGAAAGAAAGAAAGAAAGAAAGAAAGAAAAGAAAGAAAAAAAGAAAGATAGACAGATAGGAAAGAAAGAAAGGAAAGACAGAAAGAAAGAAAGAAAGAAAGAAAGAAAGAAAGAAAGAAAGATAGGAAAGAAAGAAAGAAAGAAAAAAAGAAAGGAAAGAAAGAAAGAAAGAAAGAAAAGAAAGAGAGAAAGAAAGAAAGAAAGAAAGAAAGAAAGAAAGAAACACGTTCACTGGTGTTAAGTGCATGGATTCTAATGTGTAAAATCCAGAATTTAAACATCATAGATTCTCTCTCTACAACATTTTAAAGGCGATTCGACCGTCCTCTCACTCGCCCCATACACTACCGAAGCGACTCAACCACAAAAATTGATTTTTTAAACAATCAATAGTCGGCCCCTGATCCACCAATGTAAAGTCTGAGCATGCGCATGGATATTAAAGTATATTTTACCACTGGGATTTTGCCAAAATACAATACAGGCAAATAATGATAAACCTTAAGAAGTAGAATGGTGAGATTACACTTGCATTTCCACAGTCACACTAAATGGTTAGATCTATGATTACTTATAGAGAACTCTGATTGGACTGTTTCTTCCCTCCTATCCCAAAATCGATCCCAAAATCTATCTCAACCAAAGACATATGATCTTATGTGCAGATCATGCTACTGAAATACTGCCTGAGTCTACAACTGAATCTTCAGGCCCTCAGAAGGATGAGTGTAGGACCACAGGCACTGCTTACCCAAGACTAAGCAGATTTCACCAGATCATTCTGCTGTAATGTAAAGGGACCTTCAGGTGACACCGAGTCGAGTGTTCCTCTACATGATGGATGCTTTATCTTCCATCCTCGCAGGCACTTCCTCAGACTCACCTTCAAAGCCGGAGCCTGCGAGTTCCTCGTGCTGCTGTTTGGGTTGGCTCTGCCCACCATATGTTCATCAAGGCAGCTGAAAAGGTTCTGGCTCCCCTGAGGGTGACGAGCCTCAGATCTGCCAACTGTGTAGATGATTTGTTCAGCGCACCAGCTTCCACCAGCAGGCACGTCTTCGTTTGATTTGTTGCCATTTAAAAAGTTGGCCCACACTCTATCTAGGTGGTCCTTGATCAGCACTCTAAAATGATATAGAGGTGGTTGTGGCCTAGTGAGTAGGATACTTGCCCCTGGACCAAGAGGTCATAGATTGAAATCCTACCTTCAGCACCACCAATGGGTTCCTGAGCGAGACCCTTAACCCTAATTTGCTCCAGGAAGACTTCCATCTGTAGTTGGGGAATGGAAGTTGCTTTGGATAAAAGTATCTGCTAAATGCCGTAAATGTAAATAAAGAAGGACCAAATGGCAATCAAGAGTGGCATCTAACAGACAAACTGTCACAAGTGCCATCCTCAAGAGATAACACCTTTCAGCTCTTTCTGTTCTCTAACAGACCTAACTGTCGCCAACAGATAATTAACAAACCCTCAAACTGAACGAGTTCACGGAAATCTGCCTCCAGGGCTCAAACTGAGGACCGCTATTGAAGTTTATTCCTCCAAGCACTCGCTTTCTCCGTTCCAGTCTGGTCATCTCAGAGGCAGTGTTCTGAAAAAAAGCCTTTCTGCTCACGGTTGGCCCTCTCCACACATATTCAGAGGATTATTGTACATTTAACTGCAATTTAACCAGAAAATTAAACATCAATTTAAAGGACCTGGTCCTGATGAGCGACTTCATGTTAGAACCTTAAGTTCTTTGATGAACATTATCACTCAAATTTGCATCTTTCACCATTGGCACTTCACTCTAAAATCGGTTCTTTAATGTTTCTGTAATGAATGTGAATCTGTAGTGAATCTAATGGTTCTCTCAGTAAAATGTGAGCATTCAAATAATCATTTTGGATGTAGAAATGGATATATGCTCTATGATCTTTTTTAATATGCAATGAACAGAACTGTTGTAAAAATATTAATTTACACATCATTTTTGAAGGAATCTGAAGATCTGTGCATCTTTGGGATTAGGGTTGGGCGAAATATGGCATCGTGATACAAGAAATGTTTATAATACGCAATATATCACAGTAAGATTTAATTCGAAAGTTTATGGTTGGAACTCACTCATATTTTTAAAAATACTATCAAAACCAATATAAATTATGAATTTTTGGTTATAAAACTGAGCTGCATTAATTCCAGGACTAGTTATGTTGTTAGTCCGTGTTGTCTGAGGTATGCTTTTCTGATCCAGAAAAGGAAATGTTCTTTCTCTTGAAACTCTTTTGAGTGTTGGTATAACTACAAAAAAGCACAATATTACACCCCTGACTGTTTTACTTCTCCTTTGAGATGGAAGATACTTCCATTAAACTTATTAAAGTCATTTTTCCTCAAATCAAATTAGGTACCACCCCGCGCCCCACACCAGCCCACAGCAGAAGACCCCTTCTCCAGTCATGGTGCCTCCGTATGCTGTATGTGTTTCTGTGTGCCAGCGAGCCGTTCGACTCGCTGTGAGTCCTTTTAATTAAACATAAGTCATGAATCTCAATCACAGTGTCTCTATAATTCAGGGTGATTTTTATGCTGCCCTCCGGGATCGCTGGTCTATTGAACGGTTTGCCAATCTATTTATTACTATTAATGGGGATTAATTTCTCTTGCAGATAGAAGCATGAATCAGTCTTTCATTAGAGTGATGCAGCTTCATGCTGGTCCTGCGCCAGCGTCTGCTACCTACACGCGACCCGCAAAGTGGTCTCAGATCAGCGCTGGCGTGAAGCTGAAAGCCTGTGCAACAGCTAAGTAAGGTCCACGTCGTCGCAGGAGACGTGACTGGAGACTAACCCCTCGCCTGACTGGCCCGACTAAAAGCTGCTGTCACAAATAAATCATTGGGATGAAAGTCGATTCAGAAGAAGCTCTAAATGCTTGAAGGAAATCGTGGGGTTTTTTTCGTTTATGAATGCATTTCACATAACTCTATTTGAACAATACAAAGAGAATCCATTTACAGTGGCATACAAAAGATACAGGACAACTACAGTACGAGTTACTTCCACTGGGGAAACCAGAATCAGAATCAGAAAACTTTATTTATCCTGGAATAAAATATACTTCATCGTAAAAGGTCCAGGTGAATACAAGGATACCGTGGTTAAAGACTGGACCGAAACAAAACACTGAATATAGGAATCAATAGGAGTCCTTCAACTCTTATTCATCTGTAGTATTTATACCCCAATATTTTGTGTATATGGCAAAGAGTATTTCTAAAGAGTTTTATTTTGACTTTATATTATATTATATATAGTTGTTGTTTCTGTGTGTCTGTGTAGTCATTACATCAGCAGTTTCCTCATTGGGGCAGCTGGTGGCCTAGTGGTTAAGGCATTCGCCCTGCGATCAGAAAGTCCAGGTTCGATTTCCAAGACCGCTAGGCACAGCTGAGGTACCCTGAGCAAGGTA
>JBBPDE010000134.1:7223034-7239910 GCA_037974605.1 Nannopetersius ansorgii
AAAATAGAGAAGTATAAATCCTCACAATTCTACTTAGATACATACAATTGAATGAACTGAGTCAATGCAACTATGCTGTAAAACAGTTCTGTTTAAACTTCCCAGAGCTTTCCTTAATATTTTGAGTTAACTGAACTTCTAACAGTAAGTAAACAGAATAAAATGTATTCACTTTTTCTTGAACTAAGGCCAAACACTCACTTTTTTAAAGTTAAAGCACCATTTTTACAGTGTAGTTACATATGTGCCACTCACAAGAACAGTATTTTTAAGCTCCTCACTCTTCTTTTCTACAGGGTGACTCTAGTGGCCTCCTGAACGACCAGGTGAATGGAAAACACTACGTCCATGGAGTCACCAGTTTCATTTCTGCTCAAGGTTGCAACGTGCAGAGGAAGCCCACAGTCTTCACACGCGTGTCCGCCTACATCAGCTTGCTGGAGATCGTATGTAAATCTGAAGCAAAAAAAGTGCATAACTAACTAACTCAGTTCAGTGGAATGCTAGAATGTCACAAAAACTGCTGTGGTTTTGGTTGATTCTTGCAGACCATGAAATAAGAACAAGACAGAAGGTAAGGAGCATCCTGGAGCTTCAAGTCCACTTCAGTTACCTTGGATCTGACAACACACAAAATAATGTTCAAATTAGGCTTCACCACCTGTTATCATCATTAGCAAACTTGCCGCAACTGTTGCTGCACAACTGTGTTTATATTAAAATCAATACTAGTTTCAGAGGCTTGTGTTCATTAAGCTCACTTGTAAAACAGCCTTTAATATTAAATGCAAATAATATTGCAAATACAGCTCTGCAAAACCGTACAGAAAATATTAGAAATATACATCTCATCTCACAGTATTTATCACTGATCCACTGACAGTCAATTTATATTCTGATGTATGTTTAGATACACCGGTTCAATCACAAACAGTTCATTTGATTGTCAGATCAGTCAGAGGATCTTAATGTTAATCCATTTTCTGACAGCCAGAGGTCAGAATGTTGCACATTTTTTAAAGAGTGTTTCGTTTCACATTCCATTAGCCTCAAAAATACTGCTTCATTAAATAATCCATATTATACAGTTCATGTCACCCATCAAAAATGTCTCCAACTGTCAACAGCTTTTGTATCACACATGATTACACACATTTACACCAATTAAATACACTGAATATGTTTGATACAATATCACAAATGTAAATGTTCCCATTTTTGGCAGAATTCAAATAGAAATGGGGTCCTCTGGTTACAACACAGTTCTGTTCCTACAACAGTGACGCAACACAAATTTTGGTGTAAGCTGAAAGACACCCTAGACTAAGTCACTTACTGATCCTAACGCAGCTGTAAAATCATGATCTAGAACATAAAAAAACAATGAAGCCACAAAAAAAAAGGAAAAGGACATAAATATACTGTAGAAATATACTCTGACTTTCGTTTAGGAGCCACTATAAGAGCCAAAAAGTCACCAAACAAACTGGGGGACACCAACTCACACATACACTGCGTTACTGTGTATTCTTCCGCTGCTCAACCAAACCAACCGCATAGTCTGGAAGTACGACACTAACAGCGGAAACAAACCACATTTTTTTTCCAAAATGGCTCATGTAGAAATGTTGTAACCCAAGGAGCCCCATAGAGTCTTCTGCCAAAACAAGCATGTCCAGCATCTTTGATATTTCACAATCAACAACACTGCAAGCACTTAACAGGCACATTAAATCGGTTTACCTGAGGACTATAATGTCCAGATTTTTGGTACAGCAAGTCAGTGTTAGGGTTTTTAGCATCTAACCAGCTACTGTGCAAAAGTATTTGGCCGTTTTAAATGTTTAAAGCCATTTATCTGAGCAGTGAGGGACTTTCTGCCAGCTACTACATTATTACAATAACATTAGGGTCAATACAAATAAACAAGAAAACATTAAATAATATCAAGATTTGATCCGTGAAGTTTTGGGAGCTGGTGAGGAGAACACAGGCTCAGTTCCTAATTTCAGCTCCGGTCATTGTTTAGATTTGTGAAAACTCCTGGTTTAGTTTTACGACTTAAGTCAGGCCAAGTATTTGAGGTCCTCGAGGAGAACTACAGTTGTATACTGGGCTTCTGTGAGAAGGTGTTGAATAAAAACACTGTTTTTCTGTATTAACGCGATTTGTATATATTCTAATACTAGCGTTTAAATACATACTACACAGCTAAACATGTCTTAAATATACTTTTCTCAGGTGTCGAAGACTTTTCCATGGTGCTGTAGGTATGGATAAAAGTATTATGTGTCCAGTTCACCATTAAATGCATAACAGAAACACCACCCAGACACAATAATTATTTAACAAAGACGTTTCACTAGCCTATTAATCTATCAAATGTATATCTTCCCCCACATTCTTTGTATTATTTCATTATCCTGTGTGCTCACAGCATAGAAACTGCAGTGTTTAATGTCTCTGATAGGGTTACTGAGTCAACCTGTCTCACAGAACACACATTAAAAGCAATCTGTACTTGACCTTTGCTTCTTCATGGCTGGTTAATTTCTCTTATTCAGGTTGCTCTATTCAAGCATAGACAAAATGTAATTCTGAAAGCACTGTGTGTGTTGCCAGGTGTTTAGTATATTTGCTACTCAAACCAAAGCAGACACAACACCTGCTCAGGACTAAAGAGTTCATTAAACTAAACAGATATCCACATTTTGAACTAGGTGTGTACATTTGTGAATTAGTGAAAGCATTTCTATCATATATATACAGTCATAACTGTAAATGTAAATGTTCCATTTTTGGTCTTCTGGCCAAAAAAGGATGCCCAGCTTCTTTGATTTTGGCACTGGATGTGAAAAATGGCTGTTTTACACAATAAATGTGTTTACCTGAGGGGTATAAGAGGGTATAATGTGATTTTTGGTTTAGCCAGTCAGCTTTGGACCTTTCAGCATCGAAACCATCTCAGTCTGTGCAGGAGCTCATGTTCTCCATGGTAGGTTATCGTAACGTTCTCCCTGTCTTTTCCAGCTTTTTGTAGTGTTCCGTCTTCCTCTTGTTTTCTTGTCTATGTTGCCGTTTACCTTGTTTATGTTATGTTGTCTACCAGATCAATGTGAGTCTGTTATTTTGCTCCATACATCCTCCACACTGCAATAAGTTTAAATGGGTCAGAAACACGCTTTCACAGATTAAATTTGTGAAATACCATTTAAATCAGTTTACCTGAGGTCTACTGTGTTTATTGGGGTGTGTTTGTCTGAAGTGAGATGAAGTGAAACTGACCGTTCTGTCATATGTGAACACGCCACAACACACCGTGTGAACTGTGTGAAATTCTTCCTTGGTATTTAACCCATTTAACTAAGCAGTGTGTGTTGGTACCTTACTCAAGGGTACCTCAGTGGTGCTTAGCAGTCTTGGGATTCTAACCCATGACTTCCTGAATGCCCTAACCACAAGGCTACCAGCTTCCCATGTTGGAATCAATGCCTGGACCTGTATTTATCAGATTAGTGATTATTTACATTGACATTATGTGCTAGTCTCAGCAAATGTCTGGAATAGATCATTCAAGCATGGTTTAATTGCATTGGATGAACTTCTTGTTGTTCTAATATACACAAGCTGTGTTTTTAATATATAAACTGAGATCAAAGAAGACAGAAGCACTAAACCCTGAGATCACTCTGCTACTCCGACATATACCTTTTTGACATAAGTGTGCTTTACTGAAACCAGCGCTCTTCAAAAGCCACTATAATGCTTTTAGTTTCACAATACACAAAATGGTCCGTCTTGGGGTGGATTTGGCAAAATGAACATGCCAAATGATGCTGGTTCACTAGACTGCTGACAGCCATTTACACACATGTCAAAGCATTAAGCCAGAATGTCTGACAGTCTCCCACAGAGCCTTGGACGTTGTCCATAATTCATCTGGGCCAGAGGTGTCTCTGTTAGCTGCTTAAAGCTAATCAGGGAGCAAAACACTCCAGAAAATGGACCGGAGTGGCCAATGTAAAACGTGAACAACACACAGAGAAGCTTTAGAGTCACACAGCAGTCACTGGCAGGATAGAAACCAGGATAGAAAACTTTCTATGATATCCCCATATCAGCCACATTATTATGCTTAAAAACCACATCCTTGCAATCTGAAGTCTGTTTTAAAGCTTTGGATATTTTTTCTATTTTGACTGTGTACATTATTTGTCTTATTGTGGTGATTATTATTACGATTATAATATTTACATGCTTATGAAGGCAGTTCTCTGCATTTAAACTGAGTGTTCAACAAAAGCTCAGTCATAAACAGCAGATCACCCCTTTCTCTCTACAGAGGGGAGTCTGGGATGTTATGAGTAATTTAAACAGAAGCTCTTTAAGCTTTCAGGAGATCAGACGATACCCTCAACCGAGCCAAGCTTGCTTTGTGTGGTGTCTTCAGCTTGTAAACTGCAGGTCTGCTGATACTCCTGCAAGATCTTCACCACGCTTGTATGGCCAAACTGCACCGCATCATCCAGAGGGATGTTTCCCCACCTGGAGACACACGAGATAGATTTATCATCACCAACAGAGCAAAATCATTGAAGCTCAAAAAATTTAAGAATTACATTAGATCATTAAAAGCTTTTAACCTGTCTTTCACAAAGGGGTTCACTTTGCAAGTCTGTGTTAAAAACTGCACAACATCCACATGACCTGAAATAAATAAAAAAACAGTTTCTCAGTTTTTTTTCCCTCTCTCTGTGTACGCGCTTGTGTACACAACGCAATTTCTGCCTCTGACTGGCTTACGCTGACACGCGTTCCTTGGTTTAACCAATTATTATAGTCCCTTCCTAAAAAGGGTGGTAAAGCTGGCGCCAGGGGAATCTAAACACAAGACCACAAGACGACAGACATGCAGCAGAGAGGACAGACACACAGCACATGTGTGGAGACACTTCACTCTAGACTACAAACAGCACTGTGACCTGCAGAACTTGCAACCTTCGCTGTTAAAGTACAGTAACAGAACTAGCATTCTGCATCTGAAACGGCTCCGCTAGCTAACATGGCTAACGCTAGCACTGCAGGGAGTCGTCCAGTCCGGAGGATGCTGAGTGGCTGCGTGGCTTAAACTGTTCCCACTTTCTGTTGTACACTTAAATTTACCAGAATTTACACATTTATACATTATCCTACTGTAAAAGAAATTAAAATATTTTTTAATGCAAACTAATAAACTTCATATGTACACACTACTTATTTACAGATGCTTATTTATAAATAAATATGTTCTTCAACGTTATTTGAACATTTCTACACCTTCGGCAGAAGCAACGTGAAGCGCTGTACGACAGTCATAATCCTTCTGGTCTAAATTCATGGATGACAGAGCAAACCTGAGGGAGAAGAAATGTAAAATAAGAGATGCACAACATGAAGAACAGAAATAGTAACAATAAAAGTTAATTTAAAAAGAGGGTCTAATATCTAGTTATGACTGCTAAGTACTGAATTACCTCCTGAGGGCTGAAACATCCCCACTATGAGCGGCAAACATCACATTTACCACAGACTTGTTCTAAAAAGAGTTGATTAAACAAAGAGAAGGGAGAAAGCAATATCAAAGTTATTACATTGCAGGAAATACAACTGATGAAACCGCTTCTGTAACTCACCAAATGTATTGTTAACATACCTTTACAAATGAAAGATCCTTAATGACTGTGTGTGTATTAAAAAAATCGAGTAAAAAGAATCCAGTCCTTACAGGAATCTCAAATATACAAATGATTGCTAGTAAAAACAGCAATAAACTCAGGACATATATACTTCTTTTAAAGAAAATCAATGAAATATGTATTAAGTATTAAGCAATACGTGTATGTCTGAGTTCCATATTTGTGCATGGTGCAATTCATTTTTTATGAATTTATAGGCTAATTACTGTACTAATTATGTAATATTACAAAAAAGATGTAATGCAATACAAAAATATTACACTTTGTTGTTTAAGATTCTGTGTTACAAGAAATCATATACAGCTCAGAAAAAAATAAGCGCACGGCAAAAATGTTGTTTCTCAGGTTTTGTCTTTTATAGGTGCAAGTATCAAAGTGAACAGCTTTGCCCAGGGCTGGACTGGCCATTGGGCATACCGGTGGTTTACCGATGGTAAATTTGGGCCAGTGTGGGATCCCCCTCCCCCCCCGAATCCATCAGAAGTAGTTCCATCCCCCCAGAACAACCTCAAGAATGACAACCTGGTGGGCAGGTCTCGGCCAAAAATACTCGGGACAATTTTTTGGCTTTGCCTTAACGAACTGTTGACAATATTTCTCCTCATTTCCAAATAAAATATCTTGTTCACTCTTAAACAAAATGGCAATAATTACCTTTGACGAACTAGTAGTGTTTTACCATCCAACTGGTCTCATTATGAGAGGAGAGCGCCGATTACAGCAGTGTTTTTATACTTTTCCTCAATAAATAAGATGTGATTCAGGTGATCACTAATCAGTAACCTCACTAACCATATAAAGCAGACAGAGGTGCTTGTGTAGGAATTGGCATGGAATGATTGTCACACTCAGAGAGTGGTCTAATTTTTTTTCCCCAGAGCTGTATATTATTGGCTTCATGTGAAGCCCTCAGTAGACTTAAAAATTCACAAGTCAGAGCTACAGCGCCATCTTCTGGATGTAAGGTAAACAGTGATGGTGACCAGTTCGGAGACTCACTCTGTCTTCACCAGATCGCCGACGTGGATCCTGTTTCTTAACAAAGTGTCTAAGATTGTCGTAGTTATGGAAGTTGAACACAGACACCAGCTCCTGGTTGCACAAAAGGAGATACTGAGTAGGTCAGATCTATTTGAAAGTTCTCATTAACAATCAAATCAGTCATGTGTTGATAAAAGCAGATTCTATCTACACAAGGAAAGGAAAGGCAAATCAGGTTTAAAGCTCACCTGACAGAAGCGAATGCCTCTTACACTGTTCCCCACTTTGTCCAAAGGTGGTGACCAACACATGACCCCCATCACATTGGGCACCACTAACAGCACTGCCCCCGACACCCCTGACTTTGCAGGTAATCCAACCTGAAACACAAGACAACATACAGAACACTGAATGTCTTTAAAATGTTCTTTTACAATACATAAAAAGTAAAAAAAAAATTGCGAATTGCATTCATTATTTCCTACTTGTAACACAGGAAAAGAAAATCTTGTTTCACTGAAAGAACATTTTTCATTTTTGCCATATTTATGTGGCATTCAAGCCAGCTAATGCAGATTGAAAATTGAACGTAAATGTGATTCATTATAACTCATTATGTAATAAAGTCCATCATTAAATTTTAACTCTGGAGGTCTAGAGGTTAACAGTAATCCAGTCCCATTTAACTGACCATTATATCTGACCAATAAGGGCACATTCATCACTGTGGTTCAATACTGCTGTATCCTGTGCAATATTATTTACTCTGGAAGGTTTACATCCATTTCCCACTTTACTGTTAATTTGCTATTTAGTCTATTTATTGTATTGTCTATCATTCCTTGCACTTTGTTCAATGCCTCCTGTGCAATAATAATCACACTTATTGTGCAACATGAGTCACTCTGGAAGGTTTATATCCCATTCACAATATACTGTTACTGTACATTGCTGTGGTGTCTATTTATTGCGTTGTTTGTGTTGTCTATGTTGTAACTTGCATTCTGTTGAACGTTGAATGTCTGTGGTGAAATGTCTCATCACAGTATGTACATGTTCAAAGCTACCGCTGACAAAGTAACCCTGAACCTTGAATTGTTACATTTACTTGCTGTTTCTTTGGTTCTATCTCTGTCTAGCATTTGCTGATGAGGAGCTCTAGCCTGCTTCCAGGAGGAGATGGAGGGAAGAGATGTGGGCAGTGAAGTAGCAAAAGCCCTGACAAAAAGCCCTGACAGTAATGTTTTACATGTTCTCTGTGGTCCGTGGAGAAATGTCCCATCACACTCTGTACATCTTCACAGCTGCTGATAAACTAAACTAACCCTGAACCTTGCAAATCTGATCAGTCTTGACCAAAAATATGACTTACATGGAAAGCAAACTGGCCGGAGAAGTCGTACATGCCGCACGAGTGCATGAGGCTCAGGGTGTTCCTCACAGCCTCCGCGCTCAACACCCGCTCGCCAGTGATTGGACAGATCCCCCCATTAGCCAGAGTCGCTGCCATCACACTGCCTGACTCACACGTCACTTCTATGGAGCACAACTGGGAAGAGTGTTTGTAAAAATACGTTAGTAAAGGGCATTTAAGTAAGTAAGTAATTAAGCAGAATTTTATTGTTATCCCAGCCATATCCATTAAGTACGCAGCGAGATGAAAAATCCTGGACCATCGAAGCAACATACAACACAACAAAACAGCAGCACACTCAGACCGATCAACAATGAGGGTAAAAAAGAGGGAATTAATAACAACTAAACCTACATACAGTATCTCACATAAGTGAGTACACCCCTCACATTTTTGTATGTGGATGAAAGATGACCGCAGAAGACACAGCAGTAAAAAATACTTTATGATGAAAAGGTAAATGTTGCAGCTCACCTGAAAATAAAAGTCCAGAGCATCGATCATGTCTGCCCCAAGAGGAAAACACTGCAAATAAGAATAGAACTGTAAGCAATAACAGTTGTTACTGTATTGCAAAGGCTTCAAATGCAAGTCAAACACAAACTGTACCTTTTTCTCTTTGAGGTAGTAGCCTATTGCAAAGTTTCTGTCACCTGTTTCTTTTTCTGATTGGAACCTGGACAAAAAGAAATGACATTACACAAAATCAATGCTGACGGCACTGAGAACAAAACCACTTACCACAAACCACATTAAGGAAAAGACTCACGTGGCATTGCTGAACCCTACATACTCCATGCCTGACATTTTCTTCACAAAGTCCATGACCTGGAGAAGACCACCAAAAAGATTGAGTAAAAAATCTATTTTAAGAATAATTGTACTGTTTTAAGCAGTAAACGTTGGAAAAGCATTTTAGTAGTGTTTCCTGAGTTACTTACATAGTCAAACTTTTCTGCTTTGTTGGTCCCAGGCTGAAGAGAAGAGGCAAATACACAAGGATGATTAAAACCATTCTTCAGAAAAACAGAACAGTAATACAGTGGTACGTGGTTAGACAGTGATGACTGAAAAAGTCATAGACAGATTTGAAATAAAGACCTACAGTCATATGAGATATGACAATCGTTTATCATTACTGTGACATTTTATACTGTGATATACTATAATATACTGTGATACATTTGATTATTGTGATACAATTAAAGTGGATTTAGTGCAGGGCAGATATATATCTTGAAGAGAAATCATGTTGAATGTATTACAATAAGTATTGTGTATCACAACAACGTATTGTGATATAAAATTTCTTCTATATCGTCCAGCCCAGACCCTGAATGTTGATTCTGTAAGTGAAAATCAGTGCTCAGTTTCACAGTGTCAGATAAGCATTCTATTGAAGTGTCAAACTGGTTCCCCCGGCCCATCAAACCATCCACATTTTCACTCCAACTGAACATACACTGGGAAATACTGAACAGTTCCACACACTGTGAGCAGGAAACAGATAATTACCAAAAGATGTAATACTAGCCATTTGCAAGCACATCTCAGCATACATTATCCAGATCTGTATGCTAATCTCAGTCTGAATCATTGCCGAGGGGAGGCTCCTTCAAATCAAATGCGAAGGATCTGCTGCAGTTCAACCTGCTGCCAGTCTTCATTCAGACAAATGATGCGAACTCAAATCCCACACAGCATCCACACCGAATCCACACAGGTTACTCTCTAATCTACCTAACTTTTGAACACTGCAGTAATACTGCCATGTTTTATACTTGGCTGGCCACTTACCCTTTTAATAGTTTTTACTGTTTTAACTTACTTGCATATTAATCTTTGACTTGCTTTTTCTCTTTGACAGGGTTTGCTATGGTGTGTAACTTAGCCAGCAGTAACTTGGTTAAATAGCTGTTGTTGATTTAAGTATAGCTCTACAGGTTTAAGAACAGTTGTGGACTACTTAAGCACTGATGTACGTCGCTCTGGATAAGAGCTCCTACTAAATGCCGTAACGGTAACCGCACTGTCAGGTTTCTTTTATTAAAAAAAAAATGTTTTCCTCCTTCGCAGACCTTTTTTCTTCTTTAAATCTGTTGTCCATGCAGCACCAAAGCAAAATACTTCAAATAATCAAGGCTTTTACCAGAGCATGAGAATGAATTGTGTACTTAAAATGTATACACGTCTGTAAACACTGCATTTATGTGTCTATCCCTTATCCTTACCAATACAAAATGGTACGTCAATGTAGAATTAAGAATCATGTGAATATATATTTATAACTGAATGAACCTGTGCTGTTAAGAACTTCAAATCTGGTCTTACCAGGGACAAACAAATGTACGAACCAAGCAAACATTTTTTTTTCTTTTTTTTTTTCAGAACCAGGATTCTCTTTTCATTCTATATGGCTGTCCCACATGTTTCAGGCGAAAGGTCACATGACTGATACAGACAGAAGTGGAGGGGGACAGTATGTCATTATTACAAAAACATGCTAGTGTTCTATAAGGAGAACTTGATTTTTGAGTTTTGTAGCTGTACTATGTGCTGAGAGTTCAAACAAACATGTAAGGGCTGTTTTGCTGTGGAATAGAATCTAAACACATCCAATGTGCTTGTTTGAGCTGCCTTTGATTGTAGACGCTCTGTGTTTGTGTGTGTGTGTGGGGGGGTGTCCATGTGTGCGTTTCTGTGTGTGGTATGAAATGAGGGGTGTGAGTATAAGGGCGTCTGTCCAGCCAATGAAAATCAGTGTTTGTTGGAGGTGTGTGTCTATGTTATCTCAAACTTAAAGACCTTATCAAACAGGGCCACGTCAGACTGAGGGGGTGTGAGAGGTGAATGCTGATTGATATGTTCCAAACTGTGTCTCTGTAGTAACCAAAGGGAATATTTATTTTGAACTGCTTCAGTTCGAATGCCCCCACTTGACGCCGGCACTGATACAGTGTAGTATATTATTACTGCAGTTGTAATGAATATGAGGGTTGTTCTATAAACATCTCAACAGACAACCAATAAAAGTGTTATACCGAAGATTGTACACTCACCATTCACCTTCTTAGAAATCCTATCCTGTATATATACTATGTGCCGCCTTGTTCTGGCCACTCTATGAGCTCCATCAACATTTCAAGTGGCTGGTGAGTATATAAAACATCTGCACACTGCACATGTTGAGAGAGCCTGAACCTGTCCCAGAGGGTGCTGATTTACAGTGAAGGAGATGTAGGTTTATCATGTAAGTGCTGGGTTTGACTGTAGTGTCAGTGACTTGGCAGTGATGTACAGCAACCACAATCAAAGCGGTCTGTTTACCTTGATAAGAGAGCTGATGACAATTGCTCCTGCATTCACCATTGGATTGTGAGGTTTATCTGAGAAGAGAAAGCCCACATGTTAACGCAGATAGCAACCCGTCTCCTCCAAAGCCAAGGAATTATTCAGGGCAGAAACCTACGATGTGACAACAGCACTGTTTAATGAGGAGCCGTATCTATGATGCTTGCAAGAATTCGTTTAAATTGGCTTTGACACATGACCATACGCTTGTTTAAATATACATTTCTAAATGTTTATTTATTCAAAGCAGGTCATGGAGCAAACTCTAAGCTTTTCAAGGCCACCAGGCAGTGCCCCCACATTCAAATGGACTGACAAACAGCCTTCATCAATCATTTATTTTCTCAAATATTTTCTCTGGATGCTCATGCATCTTGCATAACCTTTAGCGGGAACACATTAAACACATCTGGCGAGAAGTGATTTGTTTGAGAGAATAAGTGAAATCCTGAAAGTAATTTGGCGCAGGATTCCAGGTGAAGGGCAAATACAATATAAAGTGCTGCATATCCTTTAGTGCCCTGCCCAAGCTTTCAAATAGCAATCATCTGGTTTCTGGTGGGACAGCTATTGGATTGCCAATGCTTTCTAAAACAAGTTACATAATATTTTAAGAAATATTTCACCCAAATATGCTAATTTGCCAGGATAAGTGAGGACCTTATGCCCCTTCCAAATTGACCCTCTTGGTTTATTGCTGTTGCTACTTTTTTGCTGTATCTAGCAAAGTATTTACATTTTTAATTAATAACTGTTTTTATACTGTTTATCTGCTGTAATGGTCAAAGCAATCAAAAATATGACCTAACATGCTGATGGAAAAAATGTTTCAGCAAGAACAATGAGTGTCACATGACGTTGTGGTAGCTGTGACGTTTTCGAAACAAAGGATCCAAGCGCAGAGTAGAAAAACGAAGGAATTTTAATAATGAAGTCCTCAGGCCAAAAAGAGTAATCCAAATACAGGCAAAGGTCAAAACCACAAAATCCACAGCAGCAAAAGTACAAAGTCCGAAAGGCAAAAAGAGAAGTCAGAAACAGGGTCAAAAGCACAAAACGGGAACTAGGAAAACAGGCTCAGAATCTCACACAAGGAAAGTAAACTTTGTACTGAATTCTAGCCAGTCTCATCTATATATAGGTCCTGCACCTAGTACTCAGGTGATGCAGATCTGTGCCTAATGGGTCTGCTAGGAGTCCTGGAAGGCTGCTCAGGAATGGACCGTTCAGTGTTGGTTGCATGTCGCTCCCCTCCATCTTCCGTGCCAGGCCTTACAGTAGCAGGACGCAGACGCAGGGTTTCATTTGTTTTATTTAACACGAACTCCAAGAACATAAAGAAGGAATGAGGACCAGAACGCAAAAAAACATAACCTCCACAGTAAACACATGGAAGACAGACAGAAGACGGGTAGCGTGAGGGGTTGTGTGATGGGGAACCGACACAATGGCAAGAACCAAGAAGCTCTATGTACAGGACTTGAACCTAAACCAATCAGTAAGCACAATCATTTTAACTCAAACTCAAATCAGCAGATAGAGGACATGAGGTCCATGTCAGACATCCTAGTTACTGTTGCTGCACTGTGTTGTCTTTCATGTCTTTCACATCTTTATGTTCTATCTGTGAAGAGGGTGTTCAAGTAAGAATTTTGTTATACTCTGTACACATGACAATGAACTTCAACTTTTCAAAATAAAAGTCCCCCAATACAAAATAAACTATAGTGGCCTCTAGCAGCCGCTGACCGGGAATGTCACAGTTAGAACTAAGTCCGTCTATAAGGTGCAGTTTAACACAATGTTCATACAAGCACGGGTGTTCGGAAGTTTTGACAGAACACTAGACCGAGTGATGCGATTAAGCAGAGTTATTTTTTTTACGCATTATTTTTTCGGTGATTAATTGATCTAAATTAAGGACACCCCTAATTTATACTTCATTTCAATGTAATTTATTTTAAATGTTACATTTTCTTATAATCCTTTTGGTTTGGCATCATACAGCACTAAGCATTTGACTGCATGTTGTACTATGTATGACTGAGTATGTGACAAATAAAATGAGTCTAAATTGGCCTGACTGATTTGCACAGAAACAGCCAGTTGCCTTTAGATTTCATTCATCATTACCAGCATTAATATCCTGGATGGAAGAATCATTTACTCTGTGTGCTATTATTAACGTGTTCTCTCACTCACCATCTTCGTCAAGGGACAGCATGTTGAACTTGAGCCCGCTGGGCTCCTTTCCCACGAAGCGGTGCACGTGCTCAGTTCCGTGCTCATGTACAGCAATAGCATACTCCAGCGGCTTCACACATGACTGCAGGCAAAACGGCACCTTCGTGTCTCCTGCTGAGTACCTTTCAGGAGAAAGGACTGTTTTAAAATATGAAACACTCTCACTTTCTACAACAAAAATGTGATACATAACTAGCAGTCAAACCTTTACTATGGTCTCATCTCTGACCATTCTAAACATTTAATGCTGAGACAAAATATAACTGCACTTTAATCTGCTCTTCTCTTCTTCTCTTGAGTGATGTCTAAAACATCAGACTGACTGAACTGCAATAAATGGTGTTTTTCCAAAACTCTTCACCCAGTGCCACAGAGACGAGGGCAAAAAAAAATAAATCACTGGGCATTTTCTTCATCTTCTGTGCTGCCGTTATAGATTGTTCCTTTTGCTATTTTTTTTCTGGCTAAGAACTTACAATAATTTAAATTATGTCTACATTTATGTTGACGTCTGGAGTCTTATGTTACCAGCAAATCCAAAGCAGAAAAACATTAATACATAAAGGCTACGTTTTTACTCACTTATCGCATGTGATATCGCCATTGCATGTTTTCCTAAAGTGCAGCCCTAATACTGATATGATACTTCTAGATTACTTTAACATATTATACTGCATTTTATGTCTTGTTACACAGTTGCATGGTAATTTATGTTGGATTTATATATACATATACATACGCATACTCAATGTCTACTTACATACATACTTATCTAAGCCTAAATATACATACATACATATATATTTTTTTTCAATACACGTGTCCATTTCTTATTTATGTGTAGTTTTTATGTACTGTACTGTAGTGTGGTATAGTCTTTATTCTATTCTATTGTTTTTTAATTGTTCTGTTCACTTTCTGACATGACCATGCAAATTTCCCACTTGTGGAACTAATGAAGGCTTATCCTATCTTACTATGGTTTGAAAGCTGCCTATGGATAAAATGTGCTGTTGTTCTTCTTTTACTTCTTCTTATTATTATTACTTGTAAAGTGCATACTATGACCCATCCAAATTCACAGACATTATTAAGCAAGCGTAACAGCGTACTTCAGTGATCTTTTATTGTTACTCTAATGAAACAAATCAATCTGTGTTTTCACTGCCATGTAAACTGCACTGACTGTGTCTGCTTTCTCATAAATGGTGAGCATCCGACAATAAAAGGCAGCAAGGAGCTTATTTTATGCAGCGATTGAAAACAGGGTGGCATACAGAAAGCTCTGATTCCCTGTGCTGATCCATTTTACTATAAGTGATGTGCATGCAAAACATCATGCCAGTCAGGAGGACTTTTATAGGTTAAAGGGCACAAAGTCAGTTAGGTCTGCAGTCAGTTCAGCACTGTGGGTACATGAATGAATCCTTTTACCTCTGACCGTCCACTGTGCACAGCGACATGCCCCACAGACTGGGGCTGAACTTGGCAAGATGTGGAATGTAGACTGCGACCTGATGCACAAAAACGCTATTTTTTAACAAATGATAAATGAACATATAAGCATGATCAGAAAAGAATTGGAAGGAGAAAAGCATACATAATAAGAAAAAAAAATTATACAGAATTGGAAAAAGACAATAAATGACTTACCTGTCCATCCTGCTCCATTTTAGCTCTACCATAAATCTGGTTTATGACGGTAACAAACTCCTCAAACTCAGGAATTATGAATTTCTTTCTAAAAGCCTGGGACAGTAGGACAATGTTTCCACCTACACACCTGAAAAAAGAAAACTAACAGTTATGGTCTTTCATTAATTTATTCATTTTCAGTAACCGCTTAATCCTTACTAGGGTGGTGGGGAGTCTATCCTGAGGTCTACAGGCATGAGGCAGGGACTCATCCAGCACAGGGCACACACACATCACATCATTCACTCAGACACACACACACACGCCTACTTAAGCCAGTTCATCTGGCAGCATGTCTTTGAACTGTGGGAGAAAACCGGAGGCCCTGGAGGAAACCCACACCACCACGAGGAGAACATATAAACTCCATACACACACAACCCTGGAGGTGTGATCTACATTATTAGTATTTGAACATAAGTATCTGAATTAGTTAGATTTTTAATGCAAACCACAGTACTCACAGCAGAATACCGCGAATACCTCTTCTAAAAACCCATTTCATACACAGACATAATGTATTAGGGGAAGCTGCCTGACCCCTTTTACAAGCCAAATAAGCCGCATGAGCCACAAACATGGGCCATAATACACATATGCAAGCATAGCACAGGTCAGAAAATGGCACAAATGCAGAGGCTGACTAGCACATCATTAAAAAATATCAGAAAAATGGAGGTAGGCTAGAGCATCATAAAAAAGGTGAAAATGAAAGCTGATGACTCTTATCACATGCTCAGTTCTTGCAGTAATGAGGCTCACTTCCCTCTGACTTTAGGTCTAAAATGGTTTCAGCGTTCAACATGCAAGGGACTATGGAATTAAAAAAAAACACATTAATAGATCAAACACTTCATACTCTCACATATTAAACACAATATATTAATAATATATTAATACACTATATTATATACAGAAATGCTGCGGTATTAATACTATAGATAAATAACTTAAATTACTAGTAACACTAATAGTAGTTAGGGGTATGTTAGTGCTATAATAGAGATCAGTAGCAGATCAGTAATATTGATATAAGTAGTGAATTCACATGATGATACTATTTCACAAAATAAGATTTTGCATATAATCAAATGATTTAGCACCCGATAATAAAACTAAAAGTTGCACATGATAGTCAACACACTGAATTTGCAATACTTTAAATGTCCAGTTTACTGAATAATACCAGTAAAGCTTTTGCAAACTATTGTGGATTTAGTGTCTGCATGTGCTATCCCAACAAAAACACTCCTGAAAACAAAAAAAACTTCTCATTCTAACTCTGTTCACATGTGTGTTTTAAAGCTAGACATATTCAGGCCACAAGTCACTGTTTACCAACACTGATGCACTCTGCCCACCCCATGTGTGGTTTGAGAGTGAGAGAGAGAGAGTGTGTGTGTGTGTGTGTGTGTGTGTGTGTGTGTGTGTGTGTGTGTGTGTGTGTGTGTGTGTG